>SKCR01047512.1:600000-1000293 GCA_019454045.1 Zanthoxylum bungeanum
AGGAGAAGTGTATCCACCTTTGAAGCCCTATTAGATTTGACATGAGCGTCCCCTTGCCAGACCTAATGAAAACGAAAACGAAATTTTTGAAAAATAAAATCAAAAAGTGTAAATAACAGCACGGATACCTCGAAACAGCGTCCCGTCCGAGGTCTCCAAAACACAATTCTGAATCTTTCAATTCAGCGTCCCGGCGAACCAGGATTTGGATCAGAGAGCGTTTAAAATGGTAAGGGCACATCCTCTATACGTCGGGTCACTGTGGAGCATGTGTATTGTGCGAGGGCTCCTCCTTACCACGCTGGAGCAGGCACACGCTACAGGGGCACAACGCATCCCCGTGATGCGCCTCTCTTGGATCCAAATGATGAATGGATCAAAGAGTGTCCGGGATACTAAGGGCATATTCCTCCTTAGGTCCGGCATCACTGGAGCTAACAATTGTCACGGGGGCATCATCTCTCCTCGTGCTATGCTTTCTCACGAATCCATTACATCGGGCAAGTGAGGATCAGAGATTGTTCCGAAACATTAATGGCGTATTCCTCCTTATGTTCGGTAACACTGGAGCAAGCAATCTCCACGGGGGTATCATCCATCCCCGTGCTATGCTTCTCACGGATCCTATGCAACGAGTATCTCCATGAATATTCTGAGGACCCCGAGCTAAAGAGACATTTGGTTCTGGGGGAATGTTCCGTCCCCAGGCCAATAAGCACGACTCGGTGGGATGTAACCCGACGCCTGAGTCGAATAATATAGTAGCCTCGGCTAAACGAGATCCAGCCCCGAGCCGATTGTTGAAGTGGCGTCGGCGGAACGTAATCCAGTCCCGAGACGAATAATGAAGTGGCCTTGGTGCCAACTGTCTTTTGAAACGGGCCCCGAGCATGTGAGGATCGAAGGGTGTTCGAAACATTAAGGGCATATTCCTCCTTATGATTAACACCGGAGCAGGCAAACGCCACGGGGGTATCATCATTCCCCGTGCTATGCTTTTTACGGACCTATACTCTGATTTACATTCGTCACTACTTTTTAATGCTTATATGGAATCGACTGGTTCTGGTATGGCTTGTGCTTCTTTGCGGTAGTAGTTGTGGTCGGGTAGTTGCGGGTTTTGTGCTTTTGACCTTTGATCGTTGTATTGAGTATGTCCCCGGAGTTTCGAATGTGGTTAATTTTTTTTTTATAGGAGTGGGTGAAACTTTTGGAAAAGAAAGTTTTATTTATATTTGGGGACATACTGCCCTTCTTATACCCTTATCGGGTTGCTGCAAAAGAAAAAAAGAAAGAAAAAAGGAAGGGAGAATTTACTGAAAGTATTTTCTCAACATCTCGGCGTTCCATGGTTTCTTTAATCTTGTGTCGTCCAGCTGTTTTAAGATGTAGGCCCCTGGCCTTACCACCTCTGTGATTTTGTAGGGCCCTTCCCACTTGGCGCCTAACGAACCCTCCTCTGGTCTTCGGGTGTTTAGGGTGACTCTTCTTAATACTAAGTCGCCTGGGAGGAAGAAGCGGGTTCGAACTATTCTGTTGTAGAAGCGGGACATTCTTTGTTGGTAAACTGCCGTTTTCATAGCTGACTTTTCTCTCTTTTCCTCGATTAGGTCGAAGTGGTTCTTGATAAGCTCTTCATTCTGCTCGTTCCCAAAGTGGCGGACCCTGTGGGTTGCTACCCCAATTTCTGCTGGAATGACGGCCTCACATCCGTATGATAGGGAAAACAGTGTCTCCCCTGTGGAATCTTTGTAGGTCGTCCGTTGTGCCCATAACACTTCTGGTAATTCTTCGACCCATAAGCCCTTGCATGATCCGAGCCGAGCTTTAATGTTTGCCTTGATGGTTTTGTTTGTTGCCTCAACATGTCCGTTTGACTTGGGATGGGTTGGCGAGGCGAATTTTAGAGCGATCTGAAGGTCTTCGCAGAGTTTCCTGAATCCTTTGCTATCGAACTGTTTTCCGTTGTCAGTGATGATTGCTCGGGGAATTCTGAACCTGCAGATAATATTCCTCTTTAAAAACTATGTGGCCTTCTTTTCCGTGATGGTGGATAGCGGCTCGGCTTCTACCCATTTTGTGAAATAGTCTATGGCCACGATTGCATACTTCGCCTGCCCTCGCCCTTTTGGCTTTGGTCCTATGATATCTAGCCCCCACTGCGCGAATGGCCAGGGGCTGGATAGGGTGGTTAACTGCTCTGCCGGTTGATGGTGGATGTTGGCATTTTTCTGACAACCTTCGCATTTCTGAGCTACCCTCACACCGTCCTGATGCATGGTCGGGCAGTAAAATCCTTGTCTTAAGGCTTTAAAGGCGATTGATCTTCCTCCGGTGTGACTTCCACAGATGCCCGCGTGAATTTCCCTTAGCACATAATCTGCTTCCTCTTCTGTTAAACATCTCAGGAGGGGTACGGTGTAGCCTCTCCGGTAGAGCACCCCTTCGATCAGGGAAAACTTGGTGCTCTTGAATTTTAGCTTCCTTGCCTCATTTTTATCTTTAGGGGTTTCCCCTGGTTCCAGGTATCTCCTAATCGGTCGCATCCATGAGTTTTTGCCTTTCTCTTCTACTATATCTACCTCCAGCTCCCCTATGCTTCTTTCTCGGAGGCATATGAGAGGGATTATTCTGGGGTCCTCGGTCTTCATTGAGGATGCGAGGCGGGCCAGGGAGTCTGCTTCACAGTTGTCTTCTCGTCCCATTTGTTCGAAGCATACGTTCCCCATTTTCTCCATCAACTTTTTCACTTCGGCCAAGTAGGCTATCATAGTCGGCTCCCTGGCCTGAAAATCTCCCTTTAGTTGTTGAATGGCTAGCTGAGAGTCACTCCTTACTACTACGTCGTGGACTCCCACCACCGTGCATAGCCTTAATCCGGCTAAGATTGCTTCGTATTCGGCTTCATTGTTTGTGGCGTTGAAGGCAAATTTCAAGGCAAACAACACTTCTTCTCCTTCACTGTTTTTCAGTGTGATTCCTGCCCCATTGCCCTGTGAGCTAGCAGACCCGTCCACTGACATTTCCCATTTGCTTTCCTCCATAGTCAATATTTGGGGTTCCGTGAGTTCCGCAACAAAATCTGCCAAGGCCTGCCATTTTATTGCTACCCTTGGGAGGTAGGAAATGTCGTGCTCGCTTAACTCCACCGACCATTTTATTAGCCTTCCCGAGGTCTCTGGTTTTTGAAAGATCTGCCGTATGGGGTAATCGGTGTAAACTCTGATAGGGTGGGCCTGGAAGTAAGGTCGTAATTTCCGTGCTGAAGTGATCAATGATAGGGCGACTAGTTCGTGCACGGGATACTGGGTCTCTGCATCCAACAGAGCTTTGCTGACATAGTATACTGGTCTTTGGATCTGGTCGGCCTCTTGCACTAGTACCGAACTCACCGCGTGTTTTGAAATAGCCAAGTACATGTATAATGTCTCTCCTGGGAGAGGTTTTGCCAGGAGTGGGGGTTGTGCTAGATATGTTTTTAGCTGCTGGAAGGCCTCCTCGCATTTCGGCGCCCAATTGATCCCCTTTTGGGCCTTTTTGATGATTTTGAAGAAACGGTGGCATTTGGTCAGTCGCTCGAGAGATGAATCGGTTGAGCGCGGCACCATGCCTGATTGCAGACTGAGAGTTTTCTTTAATTGTTCTGGGGATTTTAAGTCCAGCACAGCTTGTATCTTCTTGGGGTTGGCTTCTATGCCTCGGGAACTCACCATGTAGCCTAAAAATTTTCCTGATGCCACTCCGAATGCACACTTCTCTGGCTTGAGTTTTAAATTATGTTTTCTCTGCAATTCGAAGGTTTTCTTTAGGTCAGTCACGTGACTTCTTGGTTCTTTGGACATTGTTATCATGTCGTCTACATATACCAACATTGAAGTGCTGATGAGTGGTTTGAAAATTTTGTTTACCAGCCTTTGAAAAGTTACCCCTGCGTTCTTCAGTCCGAAGGGCATTACTTTGTAACAGTACAGTCCCTGATCAGTGACAAAGGTTGTATTCTCCTCGTCTTCTGGATGCATCTTGACCTGATTGTACCCTGAGAAGGCATCCATGAAGCTTAGGATTCCCTGGCAAGCTGTTGCATCCACTAGTTGATCCACATTCGGTAGCGGAAAGCTGTCTTTTGGACACGCTTTATTGAGGTCGGTGAAATCTACACACATCCTCCATTGTCCATTGGATTTTTTCACCAATACTACGTTTGACACCCACTCGGGGTACTTTACTTCTATGATGAAGCCGGCTTTTAACAATTTTTCCACCTCGGATGCCACCGCTCTGCACCGTTCTTGATTAAAGATTCTTCTTTTCTGTTTGACCGGTTTTGTGTGACGGGTTTACTGCCAAGCGGTGACTGACGAACTTTGGGTCAATCCCGGGCATGTCATTGTGTCCCCACGTGAAGATGTCGGGGTATTCTCGTAGACATTCTGGCAGGCCATTTTTTAGGATTTTGTCTAAGTTTCCCCATATTTTTATGCTTCTACCTAGTCCGAACAGCTTTATCTCTCTCTAATTCTTCAGCTGCTCCTAGTCGGGCAACTTTATTCTTGGTCGCCTCCTCGTCTCTCTCTGTTTTCTTCTCTCGTGTCCTCGTCCCCATCTGCCTCTTCTTGGTGCCTTCTTCAATGCAGAGGGTCTCTCGTGAGAGAGTGGAAAAACAGCTACGGGCTATCTTCTGGCTCCGCACACGATTCCGATCCCTTCCCGGGTGAGGAACTTTAGTTTTAAGTGATAGCATGACATCGCAGCCTTTGTTTTCATCATAAAAGGTCGGCCGACAATGACTTGGTAACTGCTCAGGCAGTCCACCACGGTGAAGTTTACCATAACTGTCCGGGTCCTGGGGTGAGTTCCGATGGTTGTTGCCAGTTGTATTCTCCCCAGCGGGATGACCGTTGAGCCTCCAAAACCGTACAGGGGGGTTCCGTCATTAGTTAGGGTTACGTACTCCACTCCCAGGCTTTCTAAAGCTTCTTTGGAGATTATGTCTACCGCGCTTCCGGGATCTACCAGGATTTTATCTACCTCTGTGCCGCTGATTGTAGCTTTGATTATTAGCGCATCGTCATGGGGGAAACTCACCCCTCGAGCATCCTCGTCGGTGAACATTATGGGTACCGACCGACTTCCTCGTGGTACTGGGGACCTTTCCGTTTCCAGCACCTCTGTCCCCTGTATTCGGCTATAGCTTTTTCTTGACCGGTTAGAGTCCCCGGCCAGTGTTTTCCCTCATGCGATGACGTTCACCTGTCGGTTTCGTGCCCTCTGTCTGGCTGCCATGGCCTCATGGTCGATATAACTATTTAGATACCCATTTCGGGCTAGGTCCTCCATCTGTTCCCTCAGATCCTTGCATTCGTCCGTTGTGTGCCCCCTCAGATTATGATGTACGCAGTAAGATTTCTTGTTCCTTTTATCCGGGGGAATCTTCTGAGGTTGGGTTCTATCAAGAGGCTTTTTTTCTGTATCTCCATGATGATTTGCCCATGTGGTTTGCTTAGGGGAATATACGCTTCCTCTCAGACTACATGATTCACCTAGGTCGAGGCCCCTCTTTCCCGATCTCTTCGAGGCATTGGTTTGAATTCTTTGGGTCTTGGATTGAATTTTCGGAATTCCTGTCTGGTCGTCGGGAACCTTGTTCTTGTTGTTCTTTCTCGGATGGTCGTCCCCCTTCGGGAGATCTTTTCTTCGCTTTCTAACAAGACAAATTTTCGGGCTACCTCTAGAGCGGTAGCGTAATCTGGTGTGTCTTGGATTCTTAGGTGAGTCCATAATCTTCCAACCCTTATGGCTCCCTTTAAACTTTCCAGGGCCTCTTGGGACTCGTACCCTCCGACCTCAAGTACCATATTGTGGTACCTCTCGATGAAAATTTTTAGGGGCTCGTCATCTCCTTGCTTCATAAGCCTCAATTCTCCAATCGTCTTCTTGGGGACGCATGCCCCTTTAAAGTGTCGAACGAACGACCTTTTAAGCTGTGTGAAGTTTTCGATGCTCCCCGGGGCCAGACTTCTGTACCATAGGATGGCGGGTCCACCCAAAGTTAGGGGGAACACTTTGCATATGGCATCTCCTACCACTCCCTGGACTTCCATCAACAGGACAAAGCTTTCGATGTGGGATTTCGGGTCAGAGTGGCCTTTGTAATGTGTCATGGTCGACATGTTGAATCGCCTTGGGAATTTTGCTGATTTTATTTCTTCTGTGAGGGGGGATTCCTCTTCGTCATCCCGGGTGTCTCATGTATCTGTTTTGAGGCTCGCCCCCAACTTGGACATCTCTTTCTTTAACCAAGATTTTACCTCGCTATTTGGGCCGCCATGTCTCCCTCAGCGATCTTCTTTATGTCTGTTACCACGGGTGCGGTGTTCCTCACGCCTTTGGATCTCCCGAACAGTCTCGTCGTATTCTGTGCTTCTTCTTTTAGTGTAGCGGAGACTATCATAAGAGGAATCTGTCGAATGTCTTTCTTCTTCTTCTTCTTCCCATGTGTCCTCTGTTTGTGAATTTACAATTATGGATTTTATCCCGTAAGGCCCCCTCCTCCTGGGTCCATCGTCCTCACTTGTATCCACAACCCTCTTTCCATCTGCTATTTCTCCTCTTCTTTGATTAGCTCTGGTTTCAGGCTTCTCGCGGTTTCCCCCTTTCATTCTCTCCAGTCGGTCCATCTTGGTTTTTAGGAGGGTCTGACTATCCTCATTGTCTTTCCTTATATGCTTTCTTTTATCTTCTTCATCCAATCTGTAGCCGGATTCCCCGACGATTGGTGATTTCCGCCTTCTACCATCGTCTTACTACGCGAACTGCTTTTTGTTGAGTTCCCCATAGACGGCGCCAACTGTTGACGGCTGATTTTGGTCTCAGGGCAATATGGGAATATTACTCCCGAGACAATCCTCCATCAATAGTGAATTTGTTTGGTTATGGGGGACCAAAAACAAACTTAGCAAAAGACAAATAATACGCCAATCGACAAGGAGATTTAACGTGGTTCGGCGAATCTTGGTCCGACCTACGTCCACGGGCACAAAAAGATGATACTTTTATTACTCAAACACGCTTCTCGGCTATGCTTCTGGTTTTTTACAAGTCTGATGGTAATGATTCTGATCTTGATATTGATTTCCCTTTACACACACTCTACCCTCCTATTTATAATAACAATGAAATCAGATTCTTTCTAGCATAAGGATTCCTAGTTGAAACAATCTCATTTTCCTATGAGGATTCCTGATCCGAAGCTGACTTCACTTTATTTATCCTATCAGGACACTGACTCATCAGTATCCCCTATGAAAGTAGGACTAGGGGTGTTCATAGGGTCGGGTCGACCCGAGACCCGACCCGACCCGGTCGGGTTTATAAATCTTAAAATTTAATTTCTGGTCAATTGTGACCCGACCCGACACAATTGACCCGACCCGATGTAAATGGTATTATAATTATAGTATATATATTTTTAATGATACAATGATAACACGGAACAAGCGTAGCAGAAGTGGTAAAATGGTTGCTTTGTCTTCTAAGTGTTCTCGATCAATTAGAATTTATTCTAATGATTTGCCATTACATCTACTGACGCACCTTGTGAAATTTGTGTTAATAAAATATATATATTATACTTAACGCGTGTTATGTTGACCCGACCCGACCCGCGCGGGTCAGCTCCTCAAATTTCGGGTTTCGGGTCAAATGACCCGGCCCGATCGGGTCATAAAAAAATATATTGAAAAACCCGACCCGACCCGACCCGTGAACACCACTAAGTAGGACTGTCTTCTTATCCAGTAAGGACATGAAGTCTTATCCTCCGGTGCACGTCTTGCCATGTGATCGGTCCTCATGAGGTCGGTCATGACAGTCATTTGATCTGAGAATGCTGCTGTCGATCTGATAATGCCCGGTCATCTGGTTTTAAGTGGTCGGTTATCGGATCATAAAGTTCTCGGCCACTCACTCATGTGGCCGGGTCGGTATTTATGATCTTGACCAAGAAGAAAATTACCCTTTTGCCCCTGTCGTGCTGCTTTAAATACCATAATGTCTGAAAACACCATCAACAGCAAGTAATATTTTTTGTTTTTTGGAAAGTTTGTAAGAGCAAATGGTGATGAGTGTGTATAAATGGTGATGATCGTTGACAATAATTTACGTTAAAAGATTTCAAATCACTCTAAGAATTGAAAAACAAATTTCGATTTCATCACAAAGAAAATACACACAAGAAGCCAAGATATGGTTTAGATGATTTGGCAGTTATATATATTTTAGTCAAAACTGGTGCTAATATATCACCTACAAATAAAAAATAGACCTACGCCTCACATTTTTTATTTTATTTTTTGTTGATAAAAAATGACTCGAGTTCCTGTTGTTTTTTTTACTTAATTTTGATAAGGAACGACAATTTATACATCAATCTTTGCTCATACAAATTTAATTTAGTTCTTTATTTTGCAAATTCATATATATGTCTAGTCATAAGGAGTGTATTGACTAGTGGCTTGGTAATGTAGGGTTTATAATCCGACCTTCAGGTCCTAGGTTTGAATCCAGAAAATGTGTTTCCTGTAAGAATCTGGGATAACCAGAGATTTTACCTGCTCCGCTCAAGACCAGAAGGGGTGATTTGGCGATGGGATTTCCAATGATTCAAAAAAAAAATGTATTGACTATCAAAAGTTCGTATTTATCTTATTTTTTCAATAAAATCTTATCTTTATCATTTTTTTGAATTCATACACTTGAAAAAAATAACAAATATACTTAGTTAATAAGTTTCTTTTGAATTTAGTTAATATATTAGTTGATAAGTTTCTTTTGAATTTAGTTAATATATAGTAGCATATACTTCTCGGGTTTTTTTGGTTTCACTTTCTAATGTAACATATAACAAAAACAAGAATGGAAGAAAAAAAAATTACCATCTAAATAAATAAATATTGTTCAAGTCAAGTTCAGATCAGAAGAGAATCCTAATAATTTATTTTTATGCAAAATATTGGTAGTTACTAACAAAAAAATTATTGTGTTTAAACTTGACAGATAATTCCGGAGTCCTTAACAGCAAGGTTGCTTAATGTGGTGGTGTTGGATGTGCACTCTCTAATCAGCTTAAATGCTTTACCCAATTTCATTGGCTGCTTATCTTTTTTTTTTTGGGAAAGTTTGTATTCTTAATCATATTTTTGGGTGAATAGATTTATTTAATTGAATTGATTAGTGATATTTTTTGGATCTTCTTCTTATGTGGGTTTTTTTGAAAGTTATTGGAGGTGATTTTGTTTGCTCTACAACAAATGGTGGTTGGAGTCAACAAGTAAGTTTATCTTTTTATTTTGTATTTTTGTTAACCAATATATAAAAGCAAGCTAAGCAAACATATGCATATAAACACTCACGTTCATCGCGCGGTTATATAAATTTTTTGACACCATTGAGCTTTATCTGAGATAATTGATTTATCAAGCTCCGTAAAACATGTCTCGTGTATGGTTTCTGTCCATATCAATTTATGTATTCTCTTTCCTCGTTTGACATATAGTAGCGCCATTTGTTCTTATTTTCTTACCGAACCACTTAAAGATCTACGTTGAATATATCTGAACCATCTTAACATTGTTTCTCTAATATTTATGTCAATTGGTGCTACACTCAATTTCTTCATAATTACTTAATTTATAACTCCTTTCCTAATCTACCCACACATCAATCTAAGCATTATCATCTTAACTACCCTCATTTTTTGAGTGTGTTGATATTTTATTACGTACCTAATATTCTATTTCATAAAGTATTACAGGTCTCTCGGCAGTCATATAAAATTTGTCTTTAAATTTTAAAAGAATATTATGATCACATAAGATCCCACAGATACATCTCTATTTTCTCCAACTTGATAGAATTCTATGAATAACATCTCTATCGACTTCTTTAACTTCTTGAAAGATTGACCCGAGGTAATAAAACGCTCACTACTTTATATTAGTTGGTTGACATATTCTATTAAATAATTATTAATGTAGTTTATATTAGTTAAGGATAACTAAATCGAAACAATAATTTTTATAATTACACATCTATTAGTTATAACCTTATTCTCATAATGAAAAAATAATTTTGATCACACATTATAAGGATGTTTTACTGTATAATCCTTAAAAACTTCATATTTTTTTGCAATCCCAATGGACCCAATCATGAAGCCTCACAAATAACATATCCTATGTTTGCAATTTTATCATAATCTTTTTAAATATAAAAAATAAAAAAAGTGCAGTGTCATAATCTGTTCCATAAAAAAAAATAATAATAATAATTGTTAATAGTTGTTTTTTTTATGGGCGTGACTTGGTGATGTAGGATTTAGGATCCCTCTTTGAGGTTCTGGATTCAAATTCAAGGAGTGTGTTTCTTATAAGAGTTTGAGACAATCAGAGATTTTACATATTGTGCTTAAACCTGAAAGGATAATTTAACTGTGAGATTTCCAACAATTCAAAATAATAATAATAATAATAATAATAGTAATAATAATAATTGTTAATTGTTCATATGCCAAATGACCATAAATTAATGTCAACCAATTCATAAAATTTGGCCGTACAAGTCTTTATTTGAACATTTTTTATTTTTCATTATTAAGTGCGAGTCGGTTGCCGTGCCTTATTTAATTAATATGCATGCAAGTTGGACATCATATCTTTAAATTATATATCAAATTTTAAATTGCATATTCAACTTTGAAAGGTGAGCGGTTGGAATTTATATTGTTCTGTTAATTTTTAACAATCAAATGGGATATGATCAAGACAATTTTATCATGACCATTTAGCCTAATAGTTGAAAGAGACTGAATAAACCTGTGTGACCATTTAGCCTAACAATCAAATGATTTGAAGATGGTTATAAACTCTCAAGAAGACATAATTAAAGGATGAATATATGTACAAAAGATATATTAGAAGTGAGAAAAATGATCAATTTATAGATTTTGCACAAAACTAGTTGTTTATAGCCGTTTTAAACATATGGTACCGGTATGCCGGTCTGACAATTCAAACGGCTCCAAAAAATGACATTTGGGACCTCTGAGACCGGTATACCGTTCCATGGACCGGTATGCCAGTTTTGGAGACTGGTATGCTTGTCAGCAACTTTATGATAACCAGTCAAGCCTGACAATACTCGGTATTTCAGCCATAACGTTCTCTAGAAAATTCCAAATTAAGATCCATAAATTTATACTTAAACTAGACACATATATCTATCATATATAAAAAAAAATTAAGTTTAAAAAATATTAAGATGGATTTTGTGAAATTTTTCTAATGTGATAGGTCTGCAGAAAACGCACATCTGAACATGTTATAGTAATATGGCTCTAACAACAATTTTATATATCGGAATTGTGTTCCGTTTAAACCGTAGATAACTATAGACACATATCTATCTAAATATATATCATTTTAAATTTAATTCAACCATTTTATAATTTTTCAAAATCAGTTTCCAATGCACTTGTGCATTGAAATTCATTTTGGCGCAAATAAAGTACAAATGATTCTTTAAGCATTCTAAGCCATTTTAAATGCAAGTGATGCTAAATGTATGATCCCTAAGAGCTTTAAAATATTTGAATAAACTCACTTACTATTAGTTTTAACTCTTAATCATCATATTGATCTTCACATTGCTTGGCTATTCCATCTTATTTTTGGCTCTTTATCATCTCTGTTCTCTTGATAATCTTATAGCTCATTTTAGCTCTTCATCAATATTTTGTCTTCATTATCATCTTTTTGTAATGTCCGCTAAAGCACATCGAGGTATTCTAGTGTTGCATCATCAAAATTCATTTTGCGACTATGTCGCTAATATCCATATCTCTTAAGCTATTTTATTTAATGAAGTAAATATTGTCTTCACTCATTTGATTGTAATGTCAGTTTCGAAAATGAAGAGTTGCTCCATGTATAAAAATAAAACTTAATGAAGTGTAATTAAATATGTGCATTCATTATATGAGAATGTAAATTGTTTAGATATTGGTTCAATTATTATATGCTCTTTTATTAACGTGGCCGAATATGAATCATTTATGGCCTAAGCTATTAAATACAACATTTATACCATTTCAACAATCAATAAATATAGGGTGGTGGTATGTGACATGAGGATCATGATTCAACTCATTCAATATTTTTTTTAATCCCATGGTAAGATTTATTTACCCTTATCCGATGAATATATTTTCTTAATTGAATTGATTAATGATATTTTTTGGACATTTTTCTTGTATGAGCTTTTTTTAAGCTTATTGCATATGATTTTGTTTGTTCTACAATAAACGGAGGTTGCAGTCTGCAAGTAAGTTTATCTTTTTGTTTATATAAAAGCAAGCAAAACAAACATATGCATATAAACGCTCCCGCGCATCGCGCGATTATATAGATATTTTGACACCATTGTGCTTTATTTGAGATAATTGATTTATCGAGCTCCGTAAAACCTATGTCTCTTTTATGATTTTTGTCCATATCAATTTATGTCATCCATTTCCTCATTTGACATCTAGCAGCACCTTTTGCTCTCATTTTTTCACTGAATCACTTAAACATCTACGTTGAATATATTTGAACCATCTTAGCATTGTTTCTCTAATCTTTCTGTCAATCGGTGCTACACTCAATTTCTTTATAATTACTTCATTTATAAGTCTGTCTTTCCTAATCTACCCACACATCCATCTAAGCATTCTCATCTTAGCTACCCTCATTTTTTAGGCGTGTTGATATATTATTACCTAATATTATGTTCTTTTAACTATTATAGGTCTCTCAGTAGTCCTATAAATTTGTCTTTAAGTTTCAAAAGATTATTACGATCACATAAGATCCGAGAGGTACATTTTTATTTTCTCCAGCTCGATTGAATTTTATACGTAACATTTCAATCGACTTCTTTATCTTTTTAAATGATGGACCCGAGGTAATTAAAACACTCACTATATTTTATTAATTAATTATTAATATAGTTTACATTAATTAAGGATAACTAAATCAAAACATTTTATAATTACATATCTATTAAGTTATGACATTCTTCTCATAAATGACAAAATGATTTTGATCACACATTATAAAGAGGTTTTACTGTATAATCCTTAAAACTTCATATATTTTTTTGCAATTTCATGGACCCAATCATGAAGCCCTCACAAATAACAGATCCTATGTTTGCAATTTTATCATAATCTTAATAAATATAAATATATATATTAAAAAAAGGTGCAGTGTCGTAAACTGTTGTATAAAAAATCATCTCAAAACTTATATCATACGTGTTAGCATAATTTTTAGTAGTGTTCTGAAGGGGAGTGTCTTAGTGGTGTATGGTTTAGGATCTGATTTTGAGGTATTAGGTTCTAATCCAATAAATATATTTCTTATAAAAATCTGAGACAAACATGATTTTACATGCTCCGATTAAGTCCGTAAGAAATGATTTGACGGTGAAAATTTTCAAATGTTAAAAAAAATAAATTGGTAATAGTTCATATGCCAATTGACCATAGATTAATGTCAACCGATTCATAAAATTTGGCCGTACAAGTCTTAATTTTAACATTTTTAATTTTTCATAATTGAGTGCGAGTCGGTTGCTGTGCCTTATTTAATTAATATGCATGCAAGTTGGACATCATATCTTTAAATTATATATCAAATTTTAAATTGCATATTCAACTTTCAAAAGTGAGCGGTTGGAATTTATATTGTTCTGTTAATTTTTAACAATCAAATGGGATATGATCAGAACAATTTTATCATGACCATTTAGCCTAATAGTTGAAAAAGACTGAATAAACCTGTGTGATCTTGCATTAAGCCTCATAATTATGTACACAGACTCTAATCTCGATAATCTTATAATTAGAGGCATTTGTCCTTTTGTTTAAACTCCTCCTTGCTCGAACAGTAAGCGGAATCAGAATTTTCATTCGATATAACATAATATTATAAAAGATGACGGTTTTAATATATGAAATTATATGAAAACGGACTAAATTTCAGTTGAAACTCTAATCTTTCTGAAAAAAAATTTGCCATGCTCACCTATGACCGTCTTTCAAGTGTTATTTAAGTTGATTTTTCATTTTCTTTCATCGTTATGACCACATTTTGTTGAAATAAAAGCCACTAACGTATAAGCATGCTGCCAAAATCTTTGAAAATAACAGTTAACAGAATTTTAAAATGTTGGTTAGTTAAACATGTGGTCAAATCTTGGCCCTCCAATAAAACTTTTATTTTCAATTAATTACCATGTGTTTAAAGATGCCATCTATTTTCTGTTTGAAATTTTCGTGTAGATATACACCAAAGCATATTTTTTTATGAAGAAAAAATTGTTGAAATGATGGAGATTTGAAATATTGGCTCACTAGTTGAAAATGAAGCAGAGCATACATAAGGAGGAAACTTCCCCCTTATTTCGTGGTAGATTTGCTAAGATAAAATGTTATTGGGACCCTTAAGGTTTATCAAAATATTAAATAAGTAAAATAAGTAAAATATTATCACTAGCACCCAAAACCCTTTAAGGATTTTGTGCAAAAGCGTGTAAATCATAATTTGATAAAAAGTATAACATATAAAAGCTAACATATAAAAATATTAATGTTAAAAATATATTGATTTCAGAATGACACCAAAAAATTTGATATTTCATTTTTGTTGGGATAAAAATAAATATTAGATCGTAGTGTTTTAATTTATTTCAACTAAGTTAAGGCCATGTTTACTGTTTAGTATTGCAATGAATAAAAGTGTGGTAAACAAATGTGTAATTATTAAACGGTGACATGTAAAATTATATTAGTTAAATATTAAAAATCATAATAATTTTTTTTAATTTTTTAATGGTTAGTAAAAATTAAAAATATTAACTTTTGCGAAACTCAAAATTAAAAAAAAAAAAAAAAAAAAAAACCACGATAATTTATCACATTTTTTTATCATTGACCAAATACTTATGCTTGAATAGTTTTTTAAAATTATCACTAATATCCCTTGTATATGCTACTACTAATCTTGGTCCATGTGAGACAAACATAAGTGAATCAAAGGTCTATTTTTACCTCAATCATATCAATAGTCAATAAAATATTATTTTATTCTTGTACTCAAATGAGGAAAAGACAATTAGAGTTGTTTTCTCAAGCAAACGAGGGTAAAAAAGATATTTTTACCCTATATAAATTAGTGTATATTAATTTATAAAATGAAATTTAATTCGGTATTGAACTAATTTTTTTTTAAAAAAAATATGTTTAATAACCATTGATTAATAATTTATAAGTAATTAAAATTTTAATTACTCATTATTAATATTATTAATACACTCGTGATAGAAGATTACAGCTCATCTCATATTGGATTCAATTCTAAAAAATGGAGTTAAGTGACGATTTTTGAAAACTATAGAACCCAACTAAAATAACCCAAAATATTACAGCCCCTCATTGATATTGTCCCACAACAAATAAATAAACAAAACCAAGTTGGATTTAGTCAACAAATTACATAAAGATCACACAATTAACAAACCGAGATTCGCGGGCTATCAAAACAAAAATAAAAAGAAAGAGTTGACTTTCTCAAAGTTTTAGCAAACATGGCCACGCAATCCCCTCACAATACGGCCTTTGTACTTGTAATTTTACTAAAACGTCACTCATACGTTCTAATTCTATCACCCATTGCTAGCTTTGTCACTTCTTCTCATCCGTACGTCCTTGCCCATCACTTTTTTTTTAATATATATATATATTAATATTACTTATAGCAATTTTGATAATTTGCTCATTGACAAAGTTATAAATTTTCTGTATAGGGTTTGTGTTATTTTTCTTTGAAACAATTATAAATATGATGTATGAGCAGCAGCAGCAAGTTCATGAGCATCAGAAAAGGAAGATGGATATGAGAAGGAAAGCTGCGGATAATAGAAGAAAACCAATAGAGGAAGAAAAGGTTGAGGTTATTGATTTGAGTGGCATGTCTTTGGATTCTCTCCCTATTCCTTCTATCAATTTTGCCACCATTTGCAAGCTTGATCTCTCCAACAACAATCTTCAGGTATATATACATACACTCTCTCTCTCTCTCTCTCTCACACACACACACACATATATATATATAGTTGATTTCTACCCTGTAATATCCTACATCAATCGCTTTTTAAATAATGAAATTGTAAAAGATCAGAGTAATACGTTAAAATAGAAAATATCTAATTAGTTGAGTCACGCTCTTCACAAACCCATTTGATATATCCAATTTTTTTTTCCTAAAATATGTTAACACTTGAACAAGCTCTGTGTATTCAAAGATTTATACTATGAGAATTTAATATAATAATTAATTTTGTTAAATTTACCACATATTTTACTTGAAAACTGTTAAAACTTGTATCAAGTTTGGGGGAAAAGAACCCTCAAGCTAGGTCTCCAAGGGCTTGGGTTGAGTGTGAATAAATGGTGATGATCGTTGACAATAATTTACGTTAAAAGCTTTCGAATGATCGAATCAATCTAACAATTGAAAAACAAATTTCGATTTCATCATAAAGAAAATACACACTAGAAGCCAAAATATGGTTTAGTTGATTTGGCAGTTATATATATTTTAGTCAAAACTGCGTGCTAATATATCACCTCCTACGCCTCACATATATATATTTTTTGTTTTTGTCGATAAAAAATGACTCGAGTTCCTTTTTTTTTTTTTTTTTTACTTAATTTTGATAAGGAACAACAAATTTAATTTATTTCTTTATTTTGCAAATCCATATATGTCTAGTCATAAGGACTGTATTGACCATCGAAAGCCGTGCTTATCTTATTTTTTAAATAAAATCTTATCTTTATGTTATTTTTTTGGTTTTTTTTTTCCACATCAATGTGAATGGAGTTCAAATCTCAAATATTTTATTTTTAATTATAGAAATTTTATCAAAGAATACGCTTGAAAAAATAACAAATATACTTAGTTAATAAGTGTCTTTTGAATTTAGTTAATATATAGTAGCATATACTTCTCGGGTTTTTTTGGTTTCTCTTTCTAATGTAACATATAACAAAATTAAGAATGAAAGAAGAAAAAAATATCATCTAAATAAATAGATATTGTATATTGCTCAAGCGAAACAAAGTTCAGATCAGAAGAGAATCCTAATAATTTATTTTTATGCGAAATATTGGTAGTTACTTACAAAAAAATTATTGTGTTTAAACTTGACAGATAATTCCGGAGTCCTTAACAGCAAGGTTGCTTAATGTGGTGGTGTTGGATGTGCACTCTAATCAGCTTAAATGCTTACCCAATTCCATTGGCTGCTTATCAAAGCTGAAGGTTCTTAATGTTTCTGGCAATCTTCTTGAATCATTACCAAAGACTATTGAGAATTGCAGGTAATTTTTTAATTTCATTCATTCATTTCCTATCAAATTAAGCTATAATTTTATGGATTAGCTAGCATATAGTGGAATCATTACTGGCATGAAGAAGAAGAAAAAAAAAGCATGCACTATAGAGTGGACCAATTGATCTGAAAATGGGAATAAAAAATGTAAAAATTCATTGAACTTGTAAAAATAGTGAGCTGATAATAACAGTTCACTTGAAGATTAATGGATATTTCTGTGTCACATAATGACCAAACAAATTATCAACCGTAGTGATAATTGAAACCTTTGACTAGTAACATAATGGATGGTAATGGTAGGGACAATATATTTGGATTAATGAATTTGGATTTAGTATTGATTTTTTTTTAACTCAAATTCTTATAATCTTCTGCTACACATACATGTGTAGTAATAAAAAGTTAATGTTCAATTATTTATAAATTATCAATCATAATCCTAATTTAATACTGTTTTAACAAATATTCCTTCAAACAGTAACGCGCATGAAAAGACAAAAAAGGTTAGCTTTTGCCTTTCAAAGCACCTCCATAAAAATAAAATAACTTGCTTTGTCCAATGAATTAAGCACTGGTTCTATGTTCACTCAAGAAAAATGTCTGTACTTAACACCAAATACATCATTAACTCGAGCTTATGTTTAATAATGCTCAATGAATTTCGCTTTAGTCTTTAGGGTTAGGTATCAATTCTCGGTTATACGTACTTTTAAAAAATGACTTTAAACATTAATGTCATATTAACACTAAGGTATTAGAACATGAATTATTATTAACATTATGTATAATAATTGTGGTAGGTCATTAGAAGAATTGAATGTCAATTTCAACAAGCTGAGGAAGCTACCGGACACAATTGGGTTCGAACTAACAAATCTCAAAAAACTCTCAATCAACTCCAACAAGATTGTGTTCCTCCCACAATCCATCACTCACCTCACATCTCTACGCGTACTAGACGCTCGTCTAAATTGCCTAAGGTCCCTCCCTGAGGACTTAGAAAACCTAATCAACCTTGAAGTACTCAACATTAGCCAAAACTTTCAATACCTCGAAACCCTACCTTATTCCATAGGCCTCCTCATGTCCCTAGTCGAATTAGACGTCAGTTATAACAAAATCAACTCTCTACCAGACTCCATCGGGTGCCTCAAGAATCTGCAAAAGCTCTCATTAGAAGGAAACCCTCTTGTTTCGCCACCAATAGACGTTGTGGAACAAGGCTTAAAAGCTGTTAAAGTGTACTTAAGTGAAAAAATGAGCAATGATCATAAGTCTCCCAAGAAAAAATCATGGGTTGGTAAGTTAGTGAAGTATGGGACGTTCAATGGAACCACGAGTACTAATAATAATAATAATAATAATAATAATAATGCTGCTCATAGAATTGAGGAGAGGGAAAGATTCATCGTGTCTGATTTTCGAGCAATCGAAGGCCTTGCTTCGCCAAGACACATGGGAATGTTCTCTCCTCGCCGTCTCTTCTCCCCCCGAAGTTACTTCAATAGATGAAGAATGATTATACCTTAGGGTGCAAGTAATTAAGGGTTTGTATTATTAATAGTGTTTTTTTTTTTTTTTTTTTAGTGTGTAATATTTTGTTGTTGGGTGTATAAAAAACTCTCTCATGTGCGAAACCCTAGCTGCATGTAGCACAATAAATATTTGAGTGAGTGATTAGGTGTTTTTTTATGAGAGTATAGCCTGTAAGTGTGATTTATATATGTTTTTGTTAAAGATTATGGTCATGATGTGGGTTCTGTAAATTATTAAACGGTTTTTTTTTTCTGTTGTTGATGAGAATGAAGTTTACTTAACATATTTGCTTTTTTTTTTCTCCTCTGCCCATAATACTTCAAATTTGAATCCTTGAAGAAAGTAAGTGATGTTATTGTGTGGATGGTATTTATGTTAAGGGTCATGTCATAACCCAAAAACATTTTTTTTTCCCTCACAATCAATTTATTTTATTATTTGTTGATGGTGTTTTTCGGGCACTATGTTATTTAAGGAGTACAGCAGGGGTAAAAAGGGTAATTACCTTCTTGGGCGAGATCGTTAAAACCGACCCGACCACAACATGTAGAGACCGACCACTTTGGTTCGGATGACCGAGCACTATAAGGCCGGCAGAAACACTCTCAGTTCAAAGGACTATCATGACCGACCACATGAAGACCGAGCACATGACGAGGCGTGCTCAGGAAGATAAAGCATCCTATTCTTACAGAAAAGGGATAAGTTGTCCTACTTTAATGGGGTAAAGTAGTAAGTTAATATCCTAATAGGATAAAGGGAGTAAATGTAGTTTTGATTAGGAATCCTTATGGGAAAAGAGAATAGTTTTGACTAGGAATCCTGATAGGAAAAAGAGACCATCTCCAATTGGGAATTCTTGTACAAATAGGAATCTGATTTCTTCACCATTATAAATAGGAGGGTAGAGTGAGTGTAGAAGGACAAGTTGAAGGCATCATCTGAAAATCATCACAAGAGTGAGAGATTAGAGTCATAAAGTTCCAATTTGTAAGAGCAAATGAGAGGCCTGAGAGGTGTATTTGAGTAATAAAAAGAGTACCACCCTGTTCTTGTCCGTGGACGTAGGTCGGATCTCAAAGTCCACCGAACCACGTTAAATCACCTTGTCTGATTGGCGTATTTCTTTGTTTTCCGCTAAGTTTGCTTTTGGTTTCCCGCATAACCAAACAAATTCACAGTTGAAGGAGGGTTTCCTCGGAGGTGATATTCCCATATTACCCTGAGACTAAAATCCACCGTCAACAGTTGGCGCCGTCTGTGGGGAACTTCACAAAAAGCAGTTCACGTGATAAGACAAATGGCGGAGGACAGAAATCACCAACCAGGAGGTCCGGCGGTGGACTGGATGAAAAAAATGGAAGATAGCATGAGGTCTATGATGGATCGACTGGAAAGAATGGAAGGAGCAAACAACGAGAAAACTGAAACCGAGACCGGACAGAGGAGGAAAGAGAGGGAAGAGGGAAAATAGTAGTAGATGTAAGCGAAAACGAGGGACCCAGAAAGAGAGGCCCCTATGGGATAAGATCTGAAGTGGTAGGAAGAGAGCCACGATCAGAAGACACATGGGAAGAAGAAGAGGAGGAACAATCACCCGACCCCTCCTCCGACAGATTTTACAGCTCCGAGAGGGAAGATAGAAAGTACAACGGAGACGTACAGGAGACCCCCGGGCTTAAAGAACGCCACGACAGGCGAACAGAAGGACACAGAAGGCGACACGGGGGCACAACCCATGAAATAAAGTCTTGGTTAAGAAAAGAGATGACCAGATGGGGAGAAGGCCTCAAGACCGGCGCGGGAGACACCCGAGGCGAGGAAGAGGGGTCTCCCCTTACAGAAGAGATAAGGTCAGCACAGTTCCCGAAGCGATTCAACATGCCGACCATGGCACCATACAAGGGCCGTACCGATCCCAAAACCCACATCGAAGACTTCGTCCTACTAATGGAGGTACAAGGGGTAACAGGGGACGCCATTTGCAAAGTATTCCCTTAACTCTAGCCGGACCGCCATCCTATGGTATAGAAGCCTAGCCCCAAGAAGCATCAGCAGCTTCGCACAACTGAGAAAGTCATTCATACGACACTTCAAGGGGGTTTGTGTCCCCAGAAAGACAATTGGAGAACTAAGACTTATGAAGCAAGGAGACGATGAGCCTCTGAAGATATTTATTGAAAGGTACCATAATATGGTACTCGAAGTCGGAGGGTATGAATCCCCCGAGGCCCTGGAAAGCTTGAAAGGAGCCTTGAGGGTCGGAAGACTATGGACCCATCTAAAGATCCAAGACACCCCGGACTACGCAACCGCCCTAGAGGTGGCCCGAAAATTCATTCTATTAGAAAACGATGAGAAAATATCCCGAAGAGGGAACACCATCAGAGAAATGACCACAACGTAAGGGGACATGCCACGAATGGGTGCAGAGACCTGCGGGAGCAGGTGGAAGACTTGGTAAAAGGAGGCTATCTCGGTGTGTACATAGACCATTCGGTTTCTTAGGTCGACCAAGTTGATAGCGGAAGTCATCCGGTCGGATGCGTGGAATGCTGAGATGCAGAGATGATGTATTAAGAAGAGTCTTGCTTGTAGTGACCAGTGTAGAGTTGCAAGAAAGGCAACAGATCCCAAAAAGGTGAGTAAACCTCTTCTGAATTAGGTTAACATCTGATTATGTTTGTTTGTTATGGCTCACACAATCATTTTGATATTTGCTTTCCGGCTCGGGTCTGCTCTTGTACCGCCGAGACCGATGTCTCTTTCCGGCTCGGGTCTGCTCTTGTACCGCCGAGACCGATGTCTCTTCCCGGCTCGGGTCTGCTCTTGTACCGCCGAGACCGATGTCTCTTCCGGCTCGGGTCTGCTCCTGTACCGCCGAGACCGATGTCTCTTTCCGGCTCGGTCTGCTCCTGTACCGCCGAGACCGATGTCTCTTTCCGGCTCGGGTCTGCTCTTGTACCGCCGAGACCGATGTCTCTTTCCGGCTCGGGTCTGCTCTTGTACCGCCGAGACCGATGTCTCTTTCCGGCTCGGGTCTGCTCTTGTACCGCGGAGACCGATGTCTCTTTCCGGCTCGGGTCTGCTCTTGTACCGCCGAGACCGATGTCTCTTTCCGGCTCGGGTCTGCTCTTGTACCGCCGAGATCGATGTTTGTTACAGCTCGGGGTCGGGTTACGTCCCACCGAGTCATGCTCATTGGTCTGGGGACGGGACATTCCCCCAGAGCCAAGTACCTCTTTCAGCTCGGGGTCGGGTTACGTCCCACCGAGTCATGCTCATTGGTCTGGGGACGTAACATTCCCCCAGGACCAAGTGTTTCTTACAGCTCGGGGTCGGGCGATGTCCCACCGAGTCTGTCTTTGGACTGGGGACGTAACATTCCCCCGGACCAAGTGATTTTTACAGCTCAGGGTCGGGCGATGTCCACCGAGTCTGCCCTTTGGACTGGGGACGTAACATTCCCCCAGAACCAAGTGATTTTTACAGCTCGGGGTCGGACGATGTCCCACCGAGTCTGCCCTTTGGACTGGGGACGTAATATTCCCCCAGGACCAAGTGTTTCTTACAGCTCGGGGTCGGGCGATGTCCCACCGAGTCTGTCTTTGGACTGGGGACGTAACATTCCCCCAGGACCAAGTGATTTTTACAGCTCGGGGTCGGGCGATGTCCCACCGAGTCTGCCCTTTGGACTGGGGACGTAACATTCCCCCAGGACCAAGTGATTCTTACAGCTCGGGGTCGGGCGATGTCCCACCGAGTCTGCCTTTGGACTGGGGACGTAACATTCCCCCAGGACCAAGTGATTTTTACAGCTCGGGGTCGGGCGATGTCCCACCGAGTCTGCCTTTGGACTGGGGACGTAACATTCCCCCAGGACCAAGTGAGTGATTTTTACAGCTCGGGGCGGGGCGATGTCCCACCGAGTCTGCCTTTGGACTGGGGACGTAACATTCCCCCAGGACCAAGTGATTTTTACAGCTCGGGGTCGGGCGATGTCCCACCGAGTCTGCCTTTGGACTGGGGACGTAACATTCCCCATGACCAAGTGATTTTTACAGCTCGGGGTCGGGCGATGTCCCACCGAGTCTGCCTTTGGACTGGGGACGTAACATTCCCCCAGGACCAAGTGATTTTTACAGCTCGGGGTCGGGCGATGTCCCACCGAGTCAGCCCTTTGGACTGGGGACGTAACATTCCCCCAGACCAAATGATTTTTACAGTTCGGGGTCGGGCGATGTCCCACCAAGTCTACCTTTGGACTGGGGACGTAACATTCCCCCAGGACCAAGTGATTTTTACAGCTCGGGGTCGGGCGATGTCCCACCGAGTCTGCCTTTGGACTAGGGACGTAACATTCCCCCAGGACCAAGTGATTTTTACAGCTCGGGGTCGGGCGATTGTCCCACCGAGTCTGCCTTTGGACTGGGGACGTAACATTCCCCCAGGACCAAGTGATTTTTTAAGCTCGGGGTCGGGCGATGTCCCACCGAGTCAGCCCTTTGGACTGGGGACGTAACATTCCCCCAGGACCAAGTGATTTTTACAGCTCGGGGTCGGGCGATGTCCCACCAAGTCTGCCTTTGGACTGGGGACGTAACATTCCCCCAGGACCAAGTGATTTTTACAGCTCGGGGTCGGGCGATGTCCCACCGAGTCTGCCTTTGGACTGGGGACGTAACATTCCCCCAGGACCAAGTGCCTTTCTCAGCTCGGGGTCGGGGTACGTCCCACCGAGTCAGCCCTTCGGACTGGGGACGTAACATTCCCCCAGGTCCAAGTGTCTTTCTCAGCTCGGGGTCTGGGTACGTCCCACCGAGTCAACCCTTCGGACTGGGGACGTAACATTCCCCCAGGTCCAAGTGCCTTTCACAGCTCGGGGTCGGGGTACGTCCCACCGAGTCAGCCCTTCGGACTGGGGACGTAACATTCCCTCAGGTCCAAGTGTCGTTCTCAGCTCGGGGTCGGGTTGCGTCCCACCGAGTCAGTCCTTCGGACTGGGGACGTAACGTTCCCCCAGGCCCGAGCATCTCTCACAGCTCGAGACAGGATCACATGCCACCGAGCACATCATCGTTAGCTCAGAGGCAAAATTTTCTCCTCACAATCGAGATTGGATCAGTCAGGGGTCAGGACCCCCAAATCTCTGGTACAAATATTACAGAGGAGGAGTCATTTTTAGTTTGGACAACAAGAGGAACTTCATCTCCTGATGGAACGACCCAAGTAAGCAATTTGCTTTGAGGTGGAGAATCATTCTGAATAGAGTCAGCATCTCCAATAAACCGAGGATATGAAGATAGAAACAGAAGACTTAGTTGATGGCAAAGACAATTTCTCGGTGATTTCTGGAGCGACCGCCAGCAAGGCGATCAGCACACCATCTTTTTTTATAGTTCCCGGCATCAACTCACAAACTCGTTGTTACCGAGAACTAGGGGACAGATGTTGATGGTGTTTTTCGGGCACTATGTTATTTAAGGAGTACATCAGGGGTAAAAAGGGTAATTACCTTCTTGGGCGAGATCGTTAAAACCGACCCGACCACAACATGTAGAGACCGACCACTTGGTTCGGATGACGAGCACTATAAGGCCGGCAGAACACTCTCAGTTCAAAGGACTATCATGACCGACCACATGAAGACCGGCACATGACGAGGCGTGCTCAGGAAGATAAAGCATCCTATTCTTGCAGAAAATGGATAAGTTGTCCTACTTTAATGGGGTAAAGTAGTAAGTTAATATCCTAATAGGATAAAGGAGTAAATGTAGTTTTGATTAGGAATCCTTATGGGAAAAGAGAATAGTTTTGACTAGGAATCCTGATAGGAAAAAGAGACCATCTCCAATTGGGAATTCTTGTACAAATAGGAATCTGATTTCTTCACCATTATAAATAGGAGGGTAGAGTGAGTGTAGAAGGACAAGTTGAAGCATCATCTGAAAATCATCACAAGAGTGAGAGATTAGAGTCATAAAGTTCCAATTTGTAAGAGCAAAGGAGAGGTCTGAGAGGTGTATTTGAGTAATAAAAAGAGTACCACCCTGTTCTTGTCCGTGGACGTAGGTCGGATCTCAAAGTCCACCGAACCACGTTAAATCACCTTGTCTGATTGGCGTATTTCTTTGTTTTCCGCTAAGTTTGCTTTTGGTTTCCCGCATAACCAAACAAATTCACAGTTGAAGGAGGGTTTCCTCGGAGATGATATTCCCATATTACCCTGAGACTAAAATCCACCGTCAACATTATTATTATTAATTTTGTAGCTTGATCTCATGAGCTCATCATCCTATACTTCAGTAAAATTACCACGCTTAATATAAACATTAAGCGTTAGAGTGTTGTTGTGCTGTTGTGACTTTACTACTAAAAAAATGTTCGGCTTAGGAATAAAATTATATTGTTGTTAGAGTTAAATTGTAGGCGTAACTTGTAAAATAATAATTTTGACAAAATTAGTAAAGAAATTATAGATTATATATATATATATATATCAAACTAAGGAATAAAATCATTTTAGCTGCAAGCGTTCATCCAACTAAATTACCAAATAAACCCTCAATTATATCCTAATAAGAGCGTTAGGGCAACCCCAACCATTATCATTTTTGACATTGGTTTGGCATCTTGGAGCACCATCACCTCTGCCAAAATGGCATTGGTGAACAATGTCAGGCCATATTTGACGTGATACTGTAATAATAAATAATATATTTGACGTGACACTTTTATTTAAATGGTTTTGGAGGTTCGCTGCTGATGATAATTCTCTCTGGAAGTATTTGATTTGTCATAAGTATAGAGGAAACTCGTTGGACTGGTTCCCTATATCTTCTCATTGTCAGTCCTCTATCTGGTCATAAATCACTAAGCTTCAGAATATGACTTCGAACTCTGGTTTCAACTTGTCTCACTATCTTTCTTTCAATATTGGCAATGGTCTTAGAACTAAATTTTGGTTTCATAAATGGTGTAATCCTCAATCTCTCTATTAGATTTTCCCTGTTCTGTTTAGGATTGCAATTAATAAAGAAATTTCAGTTGTAGACTTCATTACTTTCAGCTCGTCCACTTCACCATGGAGACGTCAACTTAGGGCATCTGACAATGAGAATCTGGTATCACTTCTCTAGTTTTTCAACAGCTGCACACTCAAGCCTGATATTGCGGATTCGGTAATCTGGTTAGGCAGTTCCAATGGTTCTTTTTATATCTGTTGCAGTTATGAAATCTTTATTGTGAACCCAAACTTTCTTCAAACCTGGCAATTCCCATTTATTTGGAAGAGTGATGCCCTTAAAAAGGTTCAAATATTTTGTTGGCTTTTCATTCAAGGACGAATTCAAATGAAAAACGTCCTCTTCCGAATAGGTATCATCGATGTCAATTCCCTCTCTTGTATTCTCTGCAATGATGACCTTGAATCTGTTAATCATCTTCTGTTCTCTTGCGCGTTTTCTTGGAGGATTTGGTCGTGGTTTTTCAATTGGTGGGGACTTAGCTGGGTTTGTTCTAGTAATCCATCCGACTTCATTCACTCTCTCTTGAGTTCTTATGCTTGAATAATAAGTTGTGTGATTTTTTTTTAATCATTTTTCGTGACAGTTTGTTGGTCCATTTGGATAGAAAGAAATCTTCAGATTTTTACGAAGGTATCAAGCGAATCTCTCTCTATTCGCTTTAAAATTCTTAAGCTCATCTCCATATGGTTATCCTCTAAGCATGGAGACTTTGAGCTATCCGCTGCAGATTTAGTTCATTTTTACTCTTATGTTAAATCTCGGGCTCGTCTCTTTAGTTTTTCTCTGGTTTTTATCTAGTTACCTCTTATACTTGTTTTGTAATGTTATTTGGCAAAACTTTTATTTGAGCTCATTTTTTATGAGTCGTGGGTTGATTAATATTAACATCCCCTCTTTTATAAAAAAAAAAAAACAAAAAATAAAAAATAAACATAGTGTGTGCTATTATTCTTATTTTTAAATATTTATAATGTAAATTTAGCTTTAGAAGAGTTCGGCTGGAGTAGAATATAATTTTGATGTAAAATTTACATCAAATTTAAAGTCTGTGTTGAAGTTGCCCTTAGATTCGCTACATTTGTTTTGGAATCGTTGAAAATTTCGTTGCTAAACTACCCCTTCCGAGTTTAAGAGGTGTAGATAAAATCTTCAGCTGTTCCATACTCGTACAAGAAACACACTCCCTCAATTTGAACGTAAAACCTGAAAATCAGATTCTGAACCATATACCACCTAGCCTTAGGAACTTAGATTGGCTAGATGCATAAGTTAAATTATTAGCCGATTGGACGGCCTATAAGTACCCTCTACTAGGTCTCATTTATAAAAAATTAAACCAGACAATTTAATTTTTCAAATGATTTATTAAACTTAATTCTGCCCTAGCTAGTTCATTATTGAAAAGCCATGTATAATACAAAATTTTAGGTGGCGTGCCAGCTAACATCAATTAAATACAGGTGTAATATTCAACGGAATTTACACTTTGATTGTGATAATTAATTTTGTATTAATTTTTAAAAGAAAATCAATTCCCCACAATTAAATATGGAGAACTAGAACCCCATATCAACCTATATAGAAATAGAAGTGATTTAATTTCTATCTTTTGGAGAAAAAAAAATCTATTATGCAATTTGATATCATGTCATCTATGTAATAAATTAATAATATAATAAAAAAAATTAAATAAATGATACTTTTGTTTAGCATGATTCATTATACAATGATGGTACCAAAATACTCTTATCCTATAAAGCATCGAAACGTTAAAAGACCCCGTTTCATATTTTGAAAATTGAAACAACACGAAATACGATGGAAACGTTTCCAAAATATTTCTCATCAAGTAATTTAATATAAAAATAATAGGAAACATAGACAAACATATCGAAAACGTGGACTTAAAGAAAAATAAACGTTTCGGGTAATAACTATAGTCTAGGGTTGATAAAGTCTCTCTTCAGTGTATTGTAGGTGATATAACCACTATGAGTGTTTATCGGTCGGTTAATCATTGATTTTTTGGCCGAATCGAAATTATTTGATTAGTTAAATGATTAACAGATTTAATCATATGATAACACATAGCCATTAACCAATCGAACCATTGTTTTTCGGTCGGTTTTGGTTAATTCAATTATTAACTAGTCTATAATCTCCACAGATTAAATAACTACTCATTCATTAGATATTACAGATAACACAGTTTAAATTAACACAATCATACCAGTCATAATCTCCACAAATAACAACCCACAATAACACATTAATACAAATTTAAATTCATCAAAAAGACAAATATATATGTGTTTAATAAGAGAAGGCAAATTTAAATTCATCAAAAAGTAATCCACAGCTACATTCAATAGAGGCAGAGGGTAAAAGTTTTAATTTCGTTTTAATTACAAATATATATAAAGTCAAATTAGAGTTTTTAATCGATTAATCGGCCGGTTCAGTTTTACAAATCTCATAACTTTAACCGAATCGAAAAATTGAAAAAGTTAAAAATCTTAACTGAAAAAATCGATTTAATCACAATAACCGAACCATTATAAAAAAAATTCGGAACGATTTAATAAATTAATTAAAATCGATTAATGCACACTCCTAATAACCTCTCCATATTTGAGAAGAGAGCTAGAAACGTGACCATTTTCACTTTTATTAAGCTTTTTGTTGTTTAAAAACGGTAATCGATGTCTTTATTTATGTAAGATATATGATAGGTCGTGAATTAATAAATAAAATAATAGCTTTTCTCGCCATCTATGTAAATAAATTATAATATTTTTATGTTTGCAAATACATTTTTATTTATTGTAATTTTTAAATAACTATATTATTAAAAGTATAAAATAATTATATTATTTAACATTTCTTCATTGTTTCGTGTCCTATTTTTTTAAAAATGACGCTTCTGATTTCCGTTTCTTGTTTCCGTTTCTGTGTAACCTAGCTCTTATCCATTGATTATTTCACGATTCCCTTTTATAAATTGTTTTTTTATTATTATTATTAATTTAAGATAGTGGAGTAGGAAAAGTCAAATATATTTTTAACCATTTACCTCTTCTGAAAT
Organism: Zanthoxylum bungeanum; assembly: GCA_019454045.1. Lineage (NCBI taxonomy): Eukaryota > Viridiplantae > Streptophyta > Magnoliopsida > Sapindales > Rutaceae > Zanthoxylum > Zanthoxylum bungeanum. The sequence continues at coordinate 629,146 of SKCR01047512.1, forward strand.
CAAATCCAAATATTGCACTTTAAAAGCGCTTATTTTTGCGAACCTGAATATGCCCCTGGGACCAAAATATATTTTATAAATTGTTTAAATTAAATATTGAACTAATATATTGTTTTACTACTAAGACCATCGCGTCCAAGTTTACTAATAGTCTCATCCAATAATCCAATTGGAGAACTGATTATCTTTTTCCGTCAATGTGTGAGAGAAAGATTGTTGGAGTTATTTGACATCCGCTGCGGAAGAATTGCTAATTAGATTATAGGTGTAAAGAAAACATCTCCTTAGGGAGATAGTTTTTCAGTCTTATTTGGGATGAGATTTTGGACATATTTTTATAACCAATTTTAAAAAATGGGATAAAATAAGATAAAAAATTCTCATGAATATTCAAGCGCATGGGAAAAGACAGGACATTGGGATGAGACGAGATTGAGATGGTTTTTTATCCCGAAAAATTATAATGGAATGAGACCAAAATAAATTTTTTCTCGATTTCATAAATGAGACTGGATGGGATAAAAAAATTCTCATAAATACTCAAGTATATGGGAAAAGACAGGATAATAGAATGAGACGAGATTTAGCAAGATGAGATTGAGATTGTTTTTTATCCCGAAAAATTATAATGAGATAGACCAGAATAATTTTTATCTCGATTTCATAAATGAGATTTGACCAGAATTGACAAATCATATCCCGTCTCATCCCATTGTCAATCATATATCACCCATTCACTTAACTTTTACGGTTATAGAGAAGCTAAAGATTATTGATATCAAAGTTGATATTAACCAAAAACATTGAAATTTCCTACATATGACATACACAAAAACGTTGAAATTTCTTATAAGCATACAACAAAACAAACTCTCAATGTTCGAGGGGCGAATTTGGTAATGGTCTAATATTACGGAAATAAAAATCTTTGTCGATTTTATGCTATTAGACTAGTAGCTTTATCAATTTAGTTTAGATCAATTTTCTCAATCACAATATATTCTCTAATAGCAAGTTTCTAATTAATATGCAAATATGAAAATAAACTTGCGATAATTAAAATTTAAGGGATAAAGAAAATGACACCGATGATTTATAATGGTTCGGCCAACAATACTTATGTCCACTCCAACAGACTGCGTTTGAACATTTCCATTAAGTCCAGTCCATAACTTACACCGAGTTTTTCATGGCTCACCCGCAATAAAGAATTTTGTTCTCTAGGTTCACTCCAAATCTTTACACAAGAATTTTCTTATAACTCACTCACAAACTTTTACAATCCACCATTTTGAGTATATCCACTTACAAATGGATTTCACAACTTCAAGTGTTTGAATATGAATTTTAAAGAACAACTTGGGCACTTACAAAGATAATGAAGATTTTAGTGTAGTTGCTAACCCAAGAAATCTAAGCTCACTACAAATGATATGAAAGTGTAGTGTGTGAATTTAAGTATGAGAGTGTATGATAATGAAGGTTTTATAAACTCTATGTTTTTGCCTTAGAATAATTTATATGAAGGTTCAAGATCTAGGCAAAAAGGAATTTGAGGCTCATTATTCTGTCTGGGATTAGTATGTCAGTCTGCAGAGGCCGGTATGTCGGTCTGTCAAAGTATAACGACTATATTACTGTTGAAGATTCAAGCGCTATACCGAATTACTGACTGGTATATAGGCCGGTATGCCGATGAGCTTACCGGTATGAGGGCTGGTATGGTCTTTGCCGATTTCTGATAGCATATGAGATATGAAGGTTGACCAGTATGAATGACGACATGCTCTATGCCGGTTCCAGTAACAATGCAAACTCTAGAGTGACCAATATGTGTAGTCGGTTCCAGAGGCGACGTAAAACTGCTCAGAATAGAGCAGAGATACCGGTATGCCAGTGTAGGTGACCGATATGCCGGTCTCAGTGCTAAAATACAGGATTTGAAGGTTTAAAATATTTTGCACTTGACCCTAATGCATCTATATGAATGAGCCTATATCTTATGAGTTTAGAGACTTAAATTAACAACTCACTTGCAAATAAAGCCATAAGCTAAGACTACACATCCATTGCTATTCACCACTAATATGCTTCGACATCTTTTTATAATGTCCACTGTCGAATACTTATAATGTTGCATCTATACCTGGCCGGCGGTCCGGTTCGATTCCGAATCAGACGGTTCTTGATTCCACGAGCGTGGAATCGGAACCAGACTGATTAATTCCGGTTCGGTTCCGATTCCAAAATTAAGTGGAACCGGAACCGAACCATTCGGTTCCGGTTCCAGTTCTATTTAGTTTTTTCTTAATAAAAAATTTGAGATTGACAAATTAATTTAAAATTATGAATTTGAATTTATATAATAAACTTATATTAAATTACAAATGAAATTCTTATCTAAAAAAATTAAAAAAATATTAAATTAAAGAGCTTGAACTTAAATTTTTAAAAACTTAAGTTGCATACGTATCCTCTAGGGGTGAGAGGAATCAAAGCTCATGTAATTCCATTATAATTTTAAGATATTTCCCCATTGTAATTTTACAATTATTTAATTATCAATCATCATCATCAGTATATGTTGATCTTTCAGCTCTAGTTCCGCTTGCACTTGCAGATGCATTATCGAACAAGTCTTCAAATTCATCGGGGACATCTTCTTGTTGCCTCAGATCAGCTCGGGTCCAATTATCCACACATGTTGTTGCTTCTAGAGTGCTTGGATATAATGAAGATCGTCTAACTTCCAATATATTGTCTCTCATCCTAAGGTTTGCTCAACCGCAACGGTGGAAATATGTGATGCCAATATCTCTTTAGCAATAATTGATAATACATGATATATATTTTGATGTTGGTTCCACCATTCAAGGATTTGAAAATTTTTACTAACTAAACTTTCAGTTGAAAACTCGAAATTTGTAGATAAATAATATCTAATTCCTGGTTATTAATCGTGTTGTCCCTATATTTTTTATTTGTTTGTAGTAACCAACGATCACTTGCGCTAAGTCTTGTTTGCATTACGGGTTCGCTACTACTAGATTGTCCTATTGATTGTAAGTTATATCTTCTAAAATAATCATTAAATAACTCTATTAAATCAATTTTTATTTTAGATATTATTCTTGTAATATCAATTACATAATGCATCTTTGTATTGCAAAGCTTGGTATAAAAGAAAATAAGTTGAATTCAAACTTGTTGGAACATCTCGTGAAAATTTTATCGGTTTAATACCATTTAATTTATAAAACTTGGCTCATTCTCTCCTAACTTGAGAATATGACTAAATACAATTAAGTGTTTTCTTAATAGAATCAATGAAATGTGATAATTTTTCTAGACCATCTTGAACACATAAATTAAGGACATTACATGTATAACGAACATAAAAAAATTGACCCCCTAAATTTGGTTCGCATATTTCTATTAAATCAGTGATTGATGCAGTATTTACAGATGCATTATCAAATCCAATTGTTAAAATTTTACCTAATAAACCATATTCATCAAAAATTACTTTCATCATTCTATAAATATTTTATGCAGTATGTTGTTCATCAAAAACTCTAAATGTAATAAGTCATTTTTACATGTTCCATGATGCATCAATCCAATGACAAATCACACCCATGTATGAGTGTGTTCGCTAATGGGCACTCCAAATATTAGAACAAATAGAAAGACGGCCTTTAATTTCTCTAAATGTTTCATTTAAAATAATTTTACCATCTTTGTATAATTTAACATTTTGATGTTTTGTTGTATTTCGAGTCATTCTACAAACAACAGAATTTAAAGCATTGAACGTAATTAGTAAAAGCAAGTTTTATACCAAAACTTAAAGAAAGATGTGTCATACAAGTTAATTTAGCAAATTCTTCTATATTTTTAGCATCGGAATATTTAAATAAATCTAAAGAACTCGTACCTCTACTAGATGATGCGTACCTGACCATTTGATTTTGGTCGTATCAAGTCCAAGCTCAGCTGCATAATGTCTTTCCAGGTGTAGGCACTGCATTTTTACACATAAACCCGATGAGGAGTCTTATTTGGAGACAACTACCTTTTAAGTCACCGAGGTCACGGGAAACGGACATCGGAAGGGGAAATTCAGAATAAACAAGGTTCACTGTTTTCGTTCGTGCTGCGTTCGTGTTTACGTTCGAACGTCAAACGGATTGCGGGCGTTCGTGCCGCGTTCGAGGAAGCGTTCGAACGGTGTCGGTAAATCTGGTTTTGCTGCTAGCCTCTCATCCAGCCCAATTAGCCCCCCAAAGCCCATAAAACACATCCCAATTTAAATAAATAAATATTAATTAAAACATTAACTAAATAATATAATAACTAAATTAATTCAATGATTAAATAAAACATATACCAAACATAAAATAAATGTTATTTAAGCCTGGTTAAATTACTATATAAATCCTTTTTATTACAAGTGACATAAGTAAGGGACCATTCCGAACCCAACGGTTTGAGGTCTTCCCTTGCGAGGGGTGAGTGCGGCCTTAAATCTTTGTCCCGGTTCACACCGGGTGGCGACTCCATGTTATATAATTCTTCCCAACTAGGCCGCGAGCCTAGGAACGGCGTCGCCCCAGGTTCTGTTGTCTACAGTCTGGCGACTCCACTGGGGATAGAAAGTTGGCCCCGAAATATTGTCTTGTAATGTTTGGATTTATGTTTTAAATTGACCGTGTCTATAGTGGATAAAGTGAGGGTTTAATCAAAGGCATTTTTAGGCTAGGTAATGGTTTGGTGTCTTCCTTCATTCACTACCTTTCTAGAAGGAAAAGCTGTGAAGGCACCTAGATAGCCATCTACTCGTAGCCTATTGTGATGGACTAATTTGGATGACTCGTTGTTTATTCATGACAACAAGCGATAAGAGCCTAAGAGGCTTGGGTATTTAAGTGAGCCTCGCTCCACCTTCCCTCTGGGGGATCTACAACGGGAAATCCATTTGACAGTCTGTCACACACCATAGCTCATTGGCACGTACCTTAGTGTATAAAAAGGGGTGCGCTCACTTGGTTGCTCGAACCCTTGAGTGGGGAGACCTAGTTGTGGGCCATCCTTCGCCGGTGAGAGCCTTTGTCTATACTCTTACTAACCCACCTATAGACCGGGTTGGCTAAAGTAACAATTATTTCCTTGAGTATGTGCTTGTGGACCATCCTCATTTGGATGCAGTTGGACTATTGTCAGAAATGCGGGCTTGCTGGGCCATTTAAATTGGGGCAAGTTTGTACCTTATGACTATTAGGCCCAAAGCTTCTGAAATGTTGATGGGCCACTTTGTAAAAAAATTATTATGTCATGTTTGCATAATTTTTTATGCTTGTGTTTGGGAACATCGTTGTTTGGATCCATTTGGACCATTTATCATGGGATATGGGCTTGTTGGGCCATTTAAACTGGAACAAGAACACATCTTATGACGATTGGGCCAAAAGGCTTCTAAATAACAGTGGGCCATTTTATGATTGTGTTCGGAATATTATCATTTGGATTTAGTTGGACTCCTTGTCATGAGATGTGAACTCGTTGGGCCATTTAAACTGGGACGAGTCCACTCCTATGGCAGTTAGCCCAAAAACTTCTAAAATGATGATGGGCCGATTTGTGTGCAAATTTTAAAGAGTTGATATATTTCTTGTATCACATGCATCACATGCACCTCATGCATACATGCACCATGTTAACTCCCTTTTGATTTAAAAGCCATCATAGATGCATGTTGGTTAGGGAAGATGACAGACTTGTCAAAAGACCAAGCAGCCACCAAGAATACTGGCAGAAGACCTAGCTCAATGGAATAGGAAACCCAATCATGCATGCATGCATACACGTAACACATTTTGCATCCCTTTTGTGTTTGTTCTGTTTTGTAATAACAGGTTTCAGAAGAGAAAAAGAGAAAGCGGCAAAGACAAGACAACCAGAATCAGTAACATATGAGTAGTAGTTTTGGGGATGAGTCCCAGGGTCGAGGCCCACATCGTCAGAGTGTTGGAATGAATCCCGGGGTTGAGGCCCATGTCAGCAATTTCAGAAATGAGTCACAGGGGCGAGGCCCACATCGTCAGAGTGTTGGAATGAATCCCGGGGTTGAGGCCCATGTCAGCAATTTCAGAAATGAGTCACAGGGGCGAGGCCCGTATCTGTATCAGTCTGGGGGCGAGGCCCATATCAATATCAGTTTAGGGCCGAGGCCCACATCAGCAGAATTTTGGAATGAATCCAGGGAATGAATCCCAGGGTCGAGGCCCATATCAGCAGAATTTTGGAATGGATCCAGGGAATGAATCCCAGGGCCGAGGCCCGCATCAGCAAAATTTTGGAATGAATCCGAGGGTCGAGGCCCACATCAGCATCAATCTGGGGGCGAGGCCCATGACAGTAGCAGTTGGGGCCGAGGCCCACTTCAGCAATCAGTTTTGGGGATGAGTCCCAAGGGTCGAGGCCCACATCAGCATCAATCTGGGGGCGAGGCCCATGTCAGTAGCAGTTGGGGCCGAGGCCCACTTCAACATCAGTTTTGGGGATGAGTCCCAGGGTCGAGGCCCACATCAAACACAGTTTGGGAATGATTCCCAGGGTCGAGGCCCACATTACATCAGCATCAGCATTGTCGGGTATGACATTCTGGGGGCGAGGCCCATATTACATCAGATCAGTTCTGCCGAGAATGGCACTCCGAGAATGGAGATATAGTCCGGGAATGGACAGTTCAAGAATGAACAAGTCGGAAATGACACTCCGAGAATGGAGATACAATCCAAGAATGGAGCAGAGTTCAAGAATGAACAAGCCGGGAATGGCACTCCGAAAATGGAGCACGGTTCGAAATGGACCATCATCTCACTTGCCGAAAATGGCACTCCGAAAATGGAGCACGGTTCGAAATGGACCATCATCTCACTTGCCGAAAATGGCACTCCGAAAATGGAGCACGGTTCGAAATAGACCATCATCTCACTTGCCGAAAATGGCACTCCGAAAATGGAGCACGGTTCGAAATGGACCATCATCTCATCACTCGCCGAAAATGGCACTCCGAAAATGGAGCACGGTTCGAAATGGACCATCATCGCAACAGTTCGGGAATAAAGCCCACATTCAGTACAGTCAGGGAACAAAGCCCAGAGGAAGAAAGCCTCGTATCAGTATAGTTTGAGAACAAAGCTCAAGGGGAATAAAGCCTCATATCAGTATAAGTTTGAGAATAAAGCTCAAGGGGAAGAAAGCCTCATGTCAGTACAGTCCGGGAATAAAGCTCGGGAGGAATAAAGCCTCATATCAGTATAAGTTTGAGAACAAAGCCCAGAGGAAGAAAGCCTCATATCAGTATAAGTTTGAGAATAAAGATCAAGGGGAAGAAAGCCTCATGTCAGTACAGTCCGGGAATAAAGCTCGGGAGGAATAAAGCCTCATATCAGCACAGTTCGGGAACAAAGCCCAGAGGAAGAAAGCCTCATATCAGTATAGTTTGAGAACAAAGCTCAAGGGGAATAAAGCCTCATATCAGTATAAGTTTGAGAATAAAGCTCAAGGGGAAGAAAGCCTCATGTCAGTACAGTCCGGGAATAAAGCTCGGGAGGAATAAAGCCTTATATCAGTATAAGTTTGAGAACAAAGCCCAGAGGAAGAAAGCCTCATATCAGTATAAGTTTGAGAATAAAGCTCAAGGGGAAGAAAGCCTCATGTCAGTACAGTCCGGGAATAAAGCTCGGGAGGAATAAAGCCTCATATCAGCACAGTTCGGGAACAAAGCCCAGAGGAAGAAAGCCTCATATCAGTATAGTTTGAGAACAAAGCTCAAGGGGAATAAAGCATCATATCAGTATAAGTTTGAGAATAAAGCTCAAAGGGAAGAAAGCCTTATGTCAGTACAGTCCGGGAATAAAGCTCGGGAGGAATAAAGCCTCATGTCAGTACAGTTCAGGAATAAAGCTCGGGAGGAATAGAGCCTCATCTCAACACAGTTCGAGAATGAACAAGCCGGGAATGACAATCCAAGAATGGAGCAGAGTTCAAGAATGAACAAGCCGGGAATGGCACTCCAAGAATGGAAGCACGGTTCGGGAATGGACCAACTTACAGTAACAGTTCGGGAATGGACACGGTTCGGGAATGGACCACATCACAACACGGTTCGGGAATGAACCAGGGGTCGCAGCACCTCACCACCCAAATCAACTCAACACATGGTAAGTCAAAGTGGCAGCTGGCGAGCCAGGTAAGTAGAAATGCATTGCATAACTTTGATAGGATTGTCACTGTTGCACATTACACAAGTCCCATCAAAGTGGGGGCGACTGTAGGCACTGCATTTTTACACATAAACCCGATGAGGAGTCTTATTTGGAGACAACTACCTTTTAAGTCACCGAGGTCACGGGAAACGGACATCGGAAGGGGAAATTCAGAATAAACAAGGTTCACTGTTTTCGTTCGTGCTGCGTTCGTGTTTACGTTCGAACGTCAAACGGATTGCGGGCGTTCGTGCCGCGTTCGAGGAAGCGTTCGAACGGTGTCGGTAAATCTGGTTTTGCTGCTAGCCTCTCATCCAGCCCAATTAGCCCCCCAAAGCCCATAAAACACATCCCAATTTAAATAAATAAATATTAATTAAAACATTAACTAAATAATATAATAACTAAATTAATTAAATGATTAAATAAAACATATACCAAACATAAAATAAATGTTATTTAAGCCTGGTTAAATTACTATATAAATCCTTTTTATTACAAGTGACATAAGTAAGGGACCATTCCGAACCCAACGGTTTGAGGTCTTCCCTTGCGAGGGGTGAGTGCGGCCTTAAATCTTTGTCCCGGTTCACACCGGGTGGCGACTCCATGTTATATAATTCTTCCCAACTAGGCCGCGAGCCTAGGAACGGCGTCGCCCCAGGTTCTGTTGTCTACACCAGGTGCTTGATCATATTACCGTATCCACCAGTAAATTTGTAAGAAACCTCATAATAGTTGCATACTGCTCTTGAACCTTCATTTGCAGTATCGATTAAATGAAAATGAATTTTGAAAACATCCGAGGAACGATACTTAACTTCTCTTCTCCGTGAATCGATATTGGGGCCGCTCTCTTGGGTTGGCACATTTGACATTGTATTCTCAAATGAGCTTGTCATTTGTTGTTTAAGAAATTTTAAAGAATTAGAGAATTGAAAATGATAAATTGTAATTGTATATGAGAGAATTGAGAATGAGATAATTGTAGGAATTAAGAGAATTGAGAATTGAGAATTGAGAAATTGGTGTATTGAAATAATGAAAAATGACTCATATTTATACATTTTAGAATATTTTTGTGATACCTAAAATGCCCATAAAATTAACCGTTTTATTACTATTATTAAGGGTAATTTGGGAAATCCAATTTTTTTTATAGTATATATACGTTTAGGGGCAATGAGCCGTTGGGCTCTCTGCCCCCAGCCCAACAACTACTAGCCGTTGGGCAGTCCCTGTTGGAATTGGTGCTTGGAGTGCCAATCTAAATTGTACATTTTATTATTTATTAATAAAATAACTAAATTTTTCATTTCATACCTTATTAATGGTATTGTCATTATGCGTATTAGATTAATGTATAAATATGCTAAGAATGACATCGACCTTAGAATAATATTGACACTGGGTGTAAACTATTCTTAAAGTAAATATTCCTAATCGTTGGTTTTTGGAATACGGTCGAATTCCTATAACCTATAAGACTAGCACATGTAGTATATTGGAATTGGAGTTCAATGGTTTAACCCAATGTACCATGAGTTTTGGAAACTCGTATAGACATGTGGGTATTCGTTGAAGCAAATATTGAATGACTCATAGGTGATTCCTAATAGTTGGAAGTACACACCACCGTCAATAGGAATCTCCTCGAGTCGAGTAGCATATGTAATCCTTTGACTATATGATAGCATTGATTTTGTGTGAGATCCTCCACACTTTGATGCCATGTATGTCAGAAACCTTTCATGGTCTGGCCTCTAGATGTTCGTTGGGTGTGGACTGATGCATTCAGTAATCAAGTGCGAAGCAAGATAGGATAAGTCGGCCTGTATGTGTACCATAATGGGTTTAGATATCCATGTGAGTAAAACCACGATTTTTAAATCTTTGGCCAAAGTAGATCATCTATGGTGGATCGCATCAGTTATGAAAAATCGTGGACATGTCGACATGAGATGTGCGCCTCGGAAACTTGACGGTATATTCTATGTTTCCTAAGCACAACTCGGATAGCCTACGACAGAGGGATTGTTAAACATATGTGATGACCTCGACTTGTATAGTTCAGAAAGGTCATTCGTGTTCTTCGCGAATTCGGAGGTGGCCGAATTACGTACATATTAGCTAGGCTTATATGACAAACGTGTCTGAACTTAGAGAGTCTCAATATGAAATGTACCCGTTGAGCACTTGGATAGATGATTATTTTTTATAAAAGATGATATTCGATATTATAATTATCAACTAAGATAATCAAGTGTTATTGGATAACATTGATTATTTACTTTGACCTAATTGGATTAATTAGATTAATTCAATAATTACACAATGGCTTAATTATAAAATCATAATTATCTCTATCATTTGAGGATATTATGGTAATTGTAAGTATGTAATAATAGGTGGTTTTGGCTTGATTTAATTGGATTAAATCAAAGTAGCAAACATTGAACTAATCAATTTCATAATCATTGGCTTGATTTAATTGGATTAAATTAAAGTGAGAGACAATGGAGATTAGTCATACCTACTTATACATATTTGGACAAATTGGATTAATCGCACTTAAAATTTGATTACAACTTTTATTAATTGAAAATTGCCTAAGTTTTGCTATAAATAACAAGTTTAAGGAATGTTTTAATTAACAAGTACAAGCATAAGCAAAAGCTTGAGTAAGCTATACACAAGTAATTCTTGAGAGATTAGCCTATGTTAGAGAAGTGTTTAGAGAAGCTTGTGAGGTCTCTACAATATTTCATCTATGAGAAATCAAGATTGGATCTTGAAGTGAAGCTTGGTAGCATTTGAAACAATATTGGATTTTAGACTCAAGCTTGCACACATTGGATGTTCTCCAACCATTTCAACAAATGGGAGATAGATTGGACCTTACATCAAGCTTACTAGGTAATATTTAATCTTCTCATAAGCTATGTTCTTTTGTGTATTAGATGCATGATCACATAACTTAATGTTGAAATAAGGCTAATCAATTGTGTTATGATACTTTAGAAGTATAAACACAACATGCTTATGAATTAGGTCAAAGATGTTCATGTTGGACATGAAACAATTAATAAGAGTTTGGAACTCTAGATTAAAGCTTAGAGTTATTGCTATCATTCTAGATTCACTTGACCACCTTTAGATGAACTAGAATTGTTCATGAGACATTTCCAATTGGGATTCTAAAATGGTTTGTGATTAGATTCAAACAAATGTATATAAGTATTTAAAATACATGTATGCTAGTTGTAAAACATGTGTTGATGATGGTTATGAAGTTAAAATTGGATTTTAAGTGTATTTGAAGTATTGAGAGAAAAATGAAAGTGTTTAGGCATATTTTTAAACTTAAAAATGCAATCAGCACTGGCGGTGTCGCGACGCGGACCATCTCGGGTCCCGATGCCGAGCTGAAATTTTGGGCGCGACGACGTTCACGAAAAACATGCTCTCGGTATTTAGGTGGTGTCGCGACGCTCAAGCACCTGCTTCACGATGCATATACATGATTCATACTAAAACTTATTTTTCTTCGTTCCGGAGTTTCCGGACTCCGTTTTAGTCCTTGTTTTTTCATATGGACTCGAAATGAAATATAGTTTTATATGAAAAATTTTAAAAAATACATCTATGCTAAATATCCACGGGTTAAACCTTTTTCCGTTGCGCGGGGCACTGATCCGACCATAGGGGTTCCATAACTGCCCCATCAGTCCCCAACAACTATTAGCCATTGGGGAAAGTTCCAATCGGAACCCCTTACGGTTCCAATTGGAACCTCTGGAACCATTCGGTTCCAGTGGTTCCAACCAGTTCGGTTAGGGTCAGAACCTTTACCGAACCGGTAAAATACAGTTCAGGAACCGGAACCGGTTGGAACCGGAACCTTAGCGGGTCTAGTTGCACCATCAAGATCCATATTGAGAATATGTCGCTAACAAACGTAAATAGTTAAGATTCAATTATATGTCACATGTCACTCTATGACAATACTATGGAGAGACAATGAGAAGAAAAAAATAAGTGTGTGGGAACACAGAACCTGGGCGACACTTTTCTGTCCTAGGCTCGCGGCCTAGTTGGGAGTACGGAGTAGCCACGGGGGACTAAACCGGAGAGTAATGGAGTCGACACCCGGTGTGAACCGGGAAAATGAGATTTAAGGCCGCACTCACCCCTCGCAAGGGAAGACCTCAAACCGTTGGGTTCGGAATGGTCCCTTACTTATGTCACTTGTAATAAAAGGATTTATGTAATAATTTAACCAGGCTTAAATAACATTTATTTCCAAAAATATCATGTTTCTAAATTCATATGCATACATCAACAAGTTCATCACAACATGCAACATCACATGGCAATCTCATGAACATATTTCAATCCTATAATATGGAAAACTAAGAACAACCTAATCATGCTTGAGTACTATCTCATGAACCTATTAACCAAATAACATGCTAACAGCCTAATCATGCTTGAATACAATCCCGATAACACATAGAATGGATAAATGCAGGGATACAAATAATATGGTTGGCTATATAACACAAGAAAGATCAACCAAGAGGCAATTATGTATGAATATGATAAGACAGACTCAGTTCAGTGTGTGCGCGTTCGTGTAGCGTTCGTAAACGCGTTCGAACGGTAAACAGAAGGTTCGCGTTCGTGTGGCGTTTGATAACGCGTTCGAACAGAAATGAAACAGAATGCTCGCGTTCGTATGGCGTTTGATAACGCGTTCGAACGGAAATGAGACCTGATGCATGATAAGGCAAAAATGCATGCGCGTTCGAGTTGCGTTCGTAAACGCGTTCGAACGGGAACAGACCTGATGCATGAAATGGGACGCAATACATAAACAACAAAATAAAGGGGCGCGGCGAAGTACTGCCGTAAAGGTGGCCTTTTGGGGGCTCTTGATCTCTCAAAGAGAGGACCTTTAGACCAACATACTAAGCCCATGCGCGTCACATCACATCATGCATACAAACATAAAGACAATCATATTCAACTAAGTATGTCCGATTGAACGTGTCTTGCATCCAACCGAACACACATCAACCGGCGCGGCAAAGCATCGTGGTAAAGGGCTTTAACCCCTCCCCATAGGGGATCTTTCATTCCACTTACTAAGCCCATGCGCTCGATTGAACCATGCATAAATAAGCAACATGCAGAATTTATGTGACGAAAAATAAATAAATGAAAGCAACACAAAACAAGAGAAGGTGCCGTTTACTCAAGTGGTGCGTGGAGTTGTATCCCAAGTACAGACCGCACTACCGTCCATTCGGATTCGGCTACGGAATTTACGTCTGGGTTTCCATTCTATATACCACAAGAGACGACACTCTTCCATTTCATTCAAGCCACAACATGCATCCATAAACGACTCTCATGCGAATAGAATTCAATGATAAAAAAACGAATATAAACCAATGAAAAAGTGCCCTCAGGTCTAACCTTTTAAATCACCTCTCGGATGTACGGTACACGATCGTCGGAAGGGTGGATGCTCCGCAACTCTCCCGGTTCACTGTTCTCGTTCGTTGTCTTACTGTTTTGAGTCGTCGTTCTCCGTCTTTTGCTACTGTTTCCTTGTGGTTTCGCTGCCGTTTCCTCTTTATCTTTTGCTTACTGTTTTTGGGTGTGTTCTTCCTGTAATTTTTATGTGTGTTGTGTATGAGCTAGGGACTAGGGTTGAGAAGGTTGGTGAAGGGTTCTTTTTATAGGCAAATGGTTGGGCTTGACAAGGAAAGAGATTTGGCTAATTAAAGAGGGATTTGATTTGGTGTTGGACAAGGAAAGCAAGGGATTTGATTTGGTTTGGTTTGGTTTAGGAATACAATATTTTAGATTGGTAATTATCTTATTAGATTAGGAAGTCAAATATTTGATTGGTTTTAATTGGTTAGGATTGATTTTAATTAGGTATATCTTCTTTTTAGTTTTAGTATATAATATATTCAAATTATTTAAATTAGGCATGATTTTAGTTTAAGTTTGGTAAATGTTTTATTTAATTGGTAAATGGTTTAAATATTTTATTTAATGTTTAATGTTTAAATTAATATTTATTTATTTAATTTGGGATGTGTTTTATGGGCTTTGGGGGGCTAATTGGGCTGGATGTGAGGCTAGCAGCAAAACCAGAATTACCGACACCGTTCGAACGCTTCCTCGAACGCGGCACGAACGCCCGCAATCCGTTTGACGTTCGAACGTAAACACGAACGCAGCACTAATGAAAACAGTGAACCTTGTTTATTCTGAATTTCCTCTTCCGATGTCTGTTTCCCGTGACCTCTGTGACTTAAAAGGTAGTGTCTCCAAAATGAGACTCATCATAGGGACTTATGTGTAAAAATGCAGTGCCTACAAAGTGGATGATCATAATTCATCAAAACTAAGGTCTCAAGTCGATTTCTTAATTTACAAATTCTATTTCAATTTTAATTTCTTAGCTAAGTTCTAATGCGATATAGTTAGTGCCCAACTTTTATATGATACCCTCTTCCTTGATGATATTTTTAATAGTTAAGTTATATAGTTGAGTTGATAAAAAAATTTATGTTGAAAATAAAAGATTTGTGGTTCGAGTTCGCGTATGAGTCAAAAGAAATTAGATTGTTGTTTAAAAAAAAAAGATAGACCTGTTATTAATAATAAAAAATGATACTTGCACAATTAATTATATAATCATGAGTATTTAATTTTTTTTTTTTTTTTACTAAATATATATAATTATGTAATTGATTATGCACGTATCATCATTATTGATTATTGATTAAACATGCCTAATTTTGTTTTCAAGAAACAAATGTTGTGCGAAATTGATTGGGTGCAACTTTCAAAAGTCTTTAAAGTCAAAGTCACCACACATCCTTGGGGTTTTCACATCTGTAGGTACAAACATGAAGTCACACGATTTGTGACTAAACATAAATCAAAACCTTAATGGCAGCCACAAAATAACACAATTATAACCAAATAATTATCCCTTTCTCCCTTAACTTCCACACACGAAACCCAATATGCTTCACATTTTACTCTGCCCATTCAGCCACTCACAATATTTTGACTTTTTCCCCTCTGCTGAAACTTCCCAAAAGCCAACAAATAAATCAAATTATTTATAAGTAAAGAGAAGGAAAAAGTTAAAAACTAGTCTTATTGAAATCAAACTTGTTATTGAATCCAGACAGGCCACAAAGAAGCACCCATTGGTTTTATTTATTTATTATTTTTTTTCCTCACTTTATAAATTATATGGTAGCATTTAAGTTCTAAGGGGTGTGATTTGGTGACAAATCGTTTAGAATTTGATTATCAAGTCACGAGTTTGAGTTCAGATAGTGCATTTTTTGTAAGTGTATAAGGCAACCAGTAGGTTTACATGTTCCGCTTGAATTCGGGTCGGGTGGTTTGATATGAGATTTCTAACGTTAAAATAAAAAATAGCATTTAAGTTTCTTCTGACACAAAATTTGAATGCTGTTTTCCAAATCAGGAAACATATCCGAGCAAAACAGATAACAAATCAGAACAACACAAGGTGGCCCATAATTTGTTTACATGTATATTTTTTCTTAGCTTCTCATGTAAATTAATTTCTCTCATGCCCACAAGAATATAATATTGGCAAACTGATGTGTTGCTTTCGGCAAGCAGCATTATACTCGATCTGTAAAAATGAAAACAGCCATGGAATACATTCAATTTCTTCTCGTTAAATAATAAACTCAGTGGACCAAAAAAGAGAGTAAGAAAATGTGATTGTGGTTCCTATGACCTACACTTTCTAGTTCGGGATAATAAACTTCAGGCCCCTGATTTTTAGGAAAATCACAAGTAAAGACAGCTTGCATTTTTGTGTTAGCTAGTCACATTGCACGCGGGCTAGCGCAGTTGGTCCTAGGATATGATTCATCTGCGACTTGGAGGTTCGTCCTAAGATTAACTGCGCTAGCCCTTGGGGTTCTAAAATGTTGAAAATTACAAGTAAAGACAGGGTCCCATATAAGAAAATTAATTTATCATGCTTCTAAAATTGAAACAAACAGTCCCATATAAGCTAATATTAGGGGTGTATATACAAAAAGGAAAATCATTAAATTTATTGACGAAATTCTCTAATCATAAAGACGGTGCAAAAAAGTTAGAAAGGAGAAAGAAACTATATCCTTGTGATTTGAATAAAATGTAAGGATCCATGTGTTATTTCCCCATTCTTGGATTCCTCTCTTCGGTTGACATTTTAAGAAAATGGCTTATACTGACATTATCTACATGCACTGATGCACACTCTTAATTCCCACTCACAAATATTTATAACAATTTAGCTCTTATAATTAGCAACATAAAATGTAAAATAATAAAAATAAATAATAATAATTTGAAAGAAGTAAATTTCTACATTTTTTTTAGTAGCAAAAACTACATTGAAATAGGATAATGTGAATCACGCAAAACATTACATTAATCTTTAATTTCTCATGTAGAAAAGCTAGCTACCTCTTCTTCTTCTTCTTTCTTCTTCTACTTGTTATGTAAAGGATTTGGACCTGTGGGAACCACTCGCTTTTCCTCCAAAGTGTTGTTGTTGTTCTTTTTCAGAAAGCTTGAGAAGAAATTGTTGATGGCGGCGGCATCCATGGAGGATGATTCTTTGGAGCTCTTGGTGATCTTCTTGGCAACATCATGATGATCAAACTGAGTAGTGAAGAAAATCCTTCTAGCCACTGCACGATGATGATGATGATGATCAGAACTAAAACTTTTACAAATCAACAAACATGCCAGAAAAATAACAATACCTAATCTCATTGCACCCAACACAAGAATTAATTGAAAGTAGTAGGGAGTTGAAGAGATTGAGAGTAGTGAGAAGCAAAAAGAAGAGGGAGGGAGATGGTATTTTAATAAGAGAGAAGGTTTAAGAAGGGGGGGAGGTTGTAGATAATAACTATGGTACCTAGGATTTACAGTAAAGGCTTTGAAACATCAACGTCTCAGACCTCTTCACCAAACTTCATTTAATGCTTTTCCTTTCAAAATCAAAAATCAAAATCAATTCCATTAGCACAAATGAAATCAATCAATCAAATAAAAAATTATAGTTGAAACAGAAGCAAAGAGCTATAGCTAGTCTTGGGGAAGACTGAAAACACAACATTCTGTTCCATAGAAGTGACAATGCTTGTTACACATGCTTAAAAGGCAGTGGATTTTTATTGATCAAAATTCGATGTTAAAATGAGTTTTTGATAAGCAATAAATCAATTAATATGATTTATTTAATGTGGGCTCGGCTTATCTCGGACTATTAATTCAATATTTAGTACAAACTCAACTCATCTCTTATTTTTTTTTATTTTGATTAGCTGACACGCTGTGACAATCTATGAGAAACAAATAAGGAGAAGCAACTTGGTTAGATATTAATGGAAGTGTTTTGACCAAGGCAAGGCAACACACAACTGTTTAGGTATTAAATTTTAGCTTGCAATTGATAATGGAAGGTCTGTTTATGGATTATTTTGTTTCCTATTATATAAATGATGAAGCAGTATTTTTGGTTAGACAAGCTGGTTTTATGCTGACGCCTTTGGCAGAATGTCAATGAACCTCGGGTTCTCCGTTGAATCATATATGAATCATGAATTTAAATTACAGGCAATAAATCCCTCGACGGTCTGATCACACTTTTATTTATTTTAAATATTTATTCTTTGGAATATATCTACTGATGCATGCTTTCAAAAAATCCATGAACTGCAAGAATACAAGTTAAACAAAACTCTATCTATCACTGATTACTAATAATCTTTTCTGAAAATACACTGTTAAATTTTGTCGCAAAATCGTCAAACCAATCAATCAAGAATGCACGATTTTTACCGTGGTTCGCCGGAAAAATTCCGACTACATCCACGTTGAACTCCGGAATAGGGAGCTCGCTGCACTAGCAATTTCAAGATTACACACGGAATCTTGAATCCGTTTACAAAATGTATTTCCCCAAATCTCACAAAGAACCCTAATCTCTAAAAGTGACAATCTCTCAAATTCCAATTGAAGACTACACTAACTTGGACTAGGGAATAGGCTTAACACTTAGCCAATTTTAAGGAATACAAATAATGAAAACTCTCTCCTAATTCTCAACCTAAGTGGCCTTTATATAGGATGAGCAAATAAAGGTAATTGGGACAACGGCAAGGATTGCGCCATGTGTCCCTCATCCAACGGATGACAAGGGCTTCACATTTTACAATCTCCACCTTGAAGCCCAAAAACATTTCTCACTCCCAATCATACACAAAGACACACTAAGGCCAAGATAGCACAGCAAACTCACCTACTCACATCATCGCTCATGTCGGCTGCAAGGTCAGCCAACCCCCACCTGCAACAGCTTCATGCAGTGGAAGAGTTTGGTAGCAGCCACAATCTTTGTCCCCATGTCCGATGGGTTATCTTCTGTTGGAACCTTCTTAATCTCAATCTTACCACTTGAGATAATTTCCCGAACAAAATGATACTCTGCTTCGGTAGTTGACTTTCTTGGGTCCCTGTCACCTGCAACATCAGAATCAACATACCCTACCAAATCTAAAGCGTTAGATTTGTTAAAACATAAGTCATAATCAACAGCAGTATTCAAGTATCTTAACAACCATTGTAAAGCACTCCAGTGTGCTCCACCTGGATTAGACATAAACCTACTCAACAAAGATACAGCATATGACAAGTCAGGTCTAGTACTAATCATGGTATACATCACAGAACCTATAGCATTAGCATAAGGCACATTTTCCATTTTAATCACCTCAGGTCTAGTACTAAGGGAAGACATCTCCTCTTCTATAGCCGCTTCCCATTCAAGTTTATGGGTAGACTTTAATGCTCTCCTAAGCTAGCAGACTCAACCCCATTAATTTCATGACTTGCTATTAATGCACAGAAATACAAATCATTAGTTGAGTAATCATACCTGGTAGGAGGCCTTACCTGCCTCCTACTTCTGTCTCTTGCTAGCTGGTAGTTGGCCAATGTGTCTTGAGGTGTTTCATCATGCTGCTCAGTATGATCCACTTGATCTACTGTGTCCTCTTCACTTTGTTCTTGTATCTCTGCTACTTCATTTCTGTTTTCCTCCTGGTTATTTCTCCTGGGCTGGGTGTCCTCAGATGTCTCCGTGCCTGACATGTCACCGACTTGCTCAGCGGTCCTTGATGTCCCTGGCTCCACCTGCATCTGAGCTCCACCTGCAAAATCAAAATCTGCTAGATCCTTTTCTAAGGCACCTGCATTGTTGTTAGTAGATTTACAAGGAAAACAAATTTCATTGAATATAACATCCCGACTAACTATGACTTTGACTCCAGGTGATTCCCTTTCCCATAACCTATACCCTTTTGTCCCTTCTTGGTATCCTAGGAAAACACACTTGATTGACCTCGGTTCAAGTTTACCTACGGACTGGTGAGCATAGGCTTCACAGCCAAATACTCTAAGGTGTGCAAGCTTATGAGCTCTACCAGACCAGATTTCCTCTGGTGTCTTAAACTGAACTGAACTATTAGGGCTAAGGTTAATCAAATGAGTAGCAGTATTGAGGGCTTCACCCCAAAAGGCCCTCGGAAGTTCGGAAGAAAATAAAAGACATCTGATCTTTTCTAATAAGGTTCTATTCATTCTTTCCGCAACTCCATTCTGTTGAGGGGTGTTTCTAACAGTCCTATGTCTCAGGATACCCTCACTAGTACAGTATGGTCAAACTCAGTATTACAAAATTCTAAGCCATTATCAGTTCTCAAGACTTTTACTTTGTTACTAGTTTGATTTTCTACCAATACTTTCCATTCTTTAAATTTAGTCAAAGTTTCATCCTTTGATTTTAGTAAGAATGTCCATACCTTCCTACTGTAGTCATCAACAATAGAGAGGAAATATCTCTTACCCCCATGTGTCTGGACCTTTGCTGGTCCCCACAAATCACAATGTAGATACTCCAGACTCGCCTTTGACAATGAATTCCAGTTGGGAAGCTCTGTCTGTGCTGTTTGCCCAACACACAGATCTCACAAAACTCAAGTGGCTTCAACTGGTCCTTTCCAAATTGTCCCTGCTTGCTGAGTACCTGCATTCCTTTCTGGCCTATATGGCCAAGTCTCAAGTGCCATATATTAGTCATATCAACATTAGAAGTCAAAGCAGAAATGGGTTTATCCGAGAATACATGTTGGCCATTTAGAACATACAATCCATTTCTCTTATACCAGTTAGGATTAGTTTATTACCCTTAGATATGTGCATGTTTCCTTTATGTGCTTTATATGTGAAACCTAATTCATCTAGTGTTCCTAGTGATATCAGGTTCCGTTTCAAGTCAGGTACATATCTAACGTCAGTAAGAATCCTAACTTTACCATCATGGTTTAAGAGTTATGTCCCCAACCCCCTGTATCCTACAAGTATTGTCATTACCCATATACACAGTGCCTTGATCTGAATTTCTAAAGTTGACAAACCAGTCCCTATACGGACTCATGTGGAAGGAACACCCTGAGTCCAGAATCCATTCTCTGCTAATGTGATCCCTACACACAGTCAATGCCTCAGATAGGCACATTGACTCCTTTTCGGCAGCCACAGTGGCGCTGCCTTCATTTTCCTGTTCCCTCAGGAACTTATAACAATTCTTTTTCAGGTGTCCCATCTTTCCACAATGATAACACTTCTTGTCACTATCTTTATTCTTATCCTGTTTATTCTTTTTCTTACCTTTAGGTTCTTGGTTACTAGTCTGATGATTATTAGGACCATTATATTTCCTTTCATTTTTACCTTTCACGAATAAGTTCGCTCCTCCTCTCCTACTGGTTCTAAGTTCTAGCTCTCTAGCCCTTATACCAGATATCACCAAGTCTAGCCTAGGTACAACTCCTGTGTACTGTAGAGAATTCTTAACGACACTATATTCATCAGGTAATGCATTTAAAAGTATCATAGCTTCGCTAGAGTCTCCTAGGGCTTGGTCAGTTCCTTTAAGGATTTGAGTCATTTTCGTGAATTCATCCAAATTATCATCAATCGACTTACTAGTATCCATCTTGTAATTAAACAAATTTCCTTTTAAGAACACTAAATTTGGTGCAGAAATAACAGAATAAAAGATTCGAGTTTACCCCAGAGTTGAATGGCAGTGTCCATTCCGTCAACCTTTCTGATGACCGAATCTCCAAGGTGAAGGAAAATCAGGTTGTAAGCCTCTTCCAGGATTTCCTCCTTCGTTTCCTTTTCCATCTTTGGCCACTTTTCTGGATCCGGTTCCAGTGCCAAAGCCACCTTGTGGTGAGAAAGCAGGACTTTCATTTTCTTCTTCCAAGTAGTGAAATCCCCTTTCCGTCAAAGATTCCAATGTCGAGTCTCATCGTCGACATTTCCTTCTTTACAGTAATCACCCGATGAAAATTCCGCAATCACTCTCGGCAATTACTCCCCAATCAGCCCAAACACATTCGAACAGAAACACCAAATTCGGCAACACTGACCTGGTCAAAGTAACTCGCAAACAAAGATTTAATTCCCACAATGACATCGGCAACAGTGGTTAATCCCCAGACTCTAAGCCCCATACACAATTTTAATTTGCCTTCAGTTAACTCACCCAAACCAGACAGCCACCACAAATATTTGAACAATCAACCACATCGGCAACACAGATGTTCCAATACCAAAAACACTGAGCATTGAGCAGCCAACACAATTCGCAGTGACTCTCGGCAGTTGCTCACCCAATCTGCCCAAATACAATCGGCAATTCACAACCATCTGCCCAAGCACACTCGCCAATCCTCACCCAATTTTCCCAAAATGCAGCCACGCAAATGACACAGAGAAAACACACCCAAAATGCCCTAAACCACAGTCGGCTATTCACAAATCCAAACTGCTCAATTTGGCAACTCAGTGCCCTAAACCACACTTACCTAAACTTGGTCAGTTACTCGGCAGTTACCCAACTTTCTCACCCAAACAGGACAGAGACACAGGAACAGGCACGTGTTGAAGATTGGTCGGCTCTGGGTTGTCCTAATGTCAAAGCAACCCTCAGTACTAAGGCTCTTGTTCGGCAATGGTCTGTTGTTTAGGCGGCAACTTCACACAGCAAGGTTGGATCTTGTCTTTGGCCTTGGACCTTCAATCCACCAGTCCTTCAAGATTGACCAATCTGGAATTCAGTTTCTTTAACCGGCGACCCTAATCTTGGTCGGTTATTGGCTTGGTAGTAGTCTTGATGGCGTGTTTCTTCAATTGATGAGTTTGTAGCTTTCTGTTTGTTCTGTGATCTTCAATCTTTCGTCGTCTGTGTTTCGGCAATTCAGGGGTTTAATTTCAATCTTGATCTTGGTCTTGGCCGAGATCTTCAATTTGGCCGATCTTTATCCTTCAATTTGATCTTGACTATAGGCTTTGATTTTGTCCTTCGTCTATTGGTCTGCAGGGGTTCTAGTTCGTGACCAAAACAAAAGAAAAATTAGGGTCTTCATCTTGTTGCAGAGGCCAATTGGATTTTGGCTTTGCTTTTTTTGCCGCCAAAAATCGCACAGGCTGAGTCTGGCTGTCGATCAACTCTCACGGCCCACCTCCAATTAACCTCTGCCTTTTGCCGCCCAAACCAAGCAGCCGATCTTGGGCTTCTTGATCCCCAATTTTCTTCGGCCCACTGATCTTGGGCTCTGATACCAATTGTTAATTTTGTCGCAAAATTCGTCAAACAATCAATCAAGAATGCACGATTTTTACCGTGGTTCGCCGGAAAAATTCCGACTACATCCACGTTGAACTCCGGAATAGGGAGCTCGCTGCACTAAGCAATTTCAAGATTACACACGGAATCTTGAATCCGTTTACAAAATGTATTTCCCCAAATCTCACAAAGAACCCTAATCTCTAAAAGTGACAATCTCTCAAATTCACAATTGAAGACTACACTAACTTGGACTAGGGAATTGGCTTAACACTTAGCCAATTATTTAAGGAATACAAATAATGAAAACTCTCACCTAATTCTCAACCTAAGTGCCCTTTATATAGGATGAGCAAATAAAGGTAATTGGGACAACGGCAAGGATTGCGCCATGTGTCCCTCATCCAACGGATGACAAGGGCTTCACATTTTACATACACACATTTCAGTTAATCTTGTCAATAGAGATTAGGTTCTTGATTAGCTTATTCTCTGACGATGTACTTGATTTTTTTTTTCTCTTGCTTTCAATGGGTCTCATTAGCATATCATAATGCATATCTAAAAGTGTCAATCTAGTTCAAATGTTTGGTCTTGTTTTGATGCTTCACTGAAGTTTTGTTTTGTTTTTTTTTTAAAGGATTAGAATGTATTTCTATTTTGCTTTGGCTTCTTCATGTTTCAGCTGTGCTGCTTTTCGAATATGCTTCTTTTGTCTCTTCCTTCCTTCTCTGTATTCCACTGTCTAAATTCTACAGGCCCAATGTATCTGTAAAATGTGAAGCCCTTGTCATCCGTTGGATGAGGGACACATGGCGCAATCCTTGCCGTTGTCCCAATTGCCTTTATTTGCTCATCCTATATAAAGGCCACTTAAGTTGAGTTTTAGGAGAGAGTTTTTCATTTGTGTATTCCCTTAATAATTGGCTAAGTGTTAAGCCTATTCCCTAAGTCCAAGTTAGTGTAATCTTCAATTAGGAATTTGAGAGATTGTCACTTTTAGAGATTAGGGTTTTTGTGAGATTTGGGGAATTACAATTTGTAAACGGATTCAAGATTCCGTGTGTAATCTTGAAATTGCTTAGTGCAGCGAGCTCCCTATTCCGGAGTTCAACGTGGATGTAGTCGGAATTTTTCCGGTGAACCACGGTAAAAACGTGCATTCTTGATTGATTGATTGACGAATATTGCGACAAAACTTAACAATTGGTATCAGAGCGTTTTTTTGGAGATAAAGACCAGTGGGCCGAAGGGAAATTGTGGAGGCAGAAGTTGACCAGATCAGAGGATTCAGAGCCCACCCTGCCGAGAAGACTCAAGAAAAAGCCCATCGACGAAATTGGAAGGTCACGGCTACAAACGAAATTGCCAAAAGCAAAAGCCGAGATCAAGAAGCCCAAACTCGTCTTCTTCTCGGTCTGTGAAGAAACGAAAACCCTAAAAATTGGTCAAAGTGGAAACTCAGCAACCGGTTCAAGATCAAAGCCACAGCCGAGAACAAGACTAAGGTGTCGTGATCAAGAACAAGATCCGAGAGCAAAAATTGAAGAGAGCAGTGGACCAAACCCGTAGCTTCAGTTTCTTTGTCAATTGAAAAAGTGAGCCCCCCAGAAGACGAGAACAATTTGAAGACCGCAGTCAAAGGCGAGGAAAGACTGAAGATCACAGAACAAGAATCCCTAAAAATTGAAAAATTGAAGACACGGCAAAAACGAGAAGGGGCTGTTTGTCTAAAAGAACTCAAGAGTGGATCAAAAGGGAACCTTGCTGAGTACCTAACCTTCTGTCGATCTTGAAACTGAGTTCACTCCCTGGGTTGCCGATCTTGACTGTGCTTGCCTATTTGGGTATTGTGTGGCAGGGAACTTGGTCCTCTGTCACCGAGCTGCTGGCTTGCCAAGTTAGGGCATCAAGGGCAGCACACACAAGCTTGTGTCTGCTGAACAAGAAATTGGATCCGCCGAAAAGAGAGTGTGTTTTTTTTTGGGGGTGTCATTCTGTTGAGGGGCTGAAATTGGGGAAAATTGAGTGGTTTCTGTCAAAATTGGCTTGGGCATTTGAGTCGAAATCAAATTGCTCTTGAGTGGTGTTCTGTTGGAGATCAGAACAGGGCATAAAAGGCCACTGAATTGCCGAGAGTGCTGTGAACAGATTGGTGGTGTATCTTGCTGATTGTGTTTGGGCTGAATCGGGGAGTAATTGCCGAGAGTGATTGCGGAATTTTCATCGGGTGATTACGGTAAAAGAAAATAGAAATGTCGACCATGAGACTCGATATTGGGATCTTTGACGGGAATGGGGATTTCACTACTTGGAAGAAGAAAATGAAAGTCCTGCTTTCCCACCATAAGGTGGCTTTGGCACTGGAACCAAATCCAGAAAAGTGGCCAAGATGGAAAAAGAAGCGAAGGAGGAAATCTTGGAAGAGGCTTACAACCTGATCTTCCTTCACCTTGGAGATTCGGTCATCAGAAAGGTTGATGGAATGGACACTGCCATTCAACTCTGGGGTAAACTCGAATCTCTTTATTCTGTTATTTCTGCACCAAATTTAGTGTTCTTAAAAGGAAATTTGTTTAATACAAGATGGATACTAGTAAGTCGATTGATGATAATTTGGATGAATTCACGAAAATGATTCAAATCCTTAAAGGAACTGACCAAGCCCTAGGAGACTCTAGCGAAGCTATGATACTTTTAAATGCATTACCTGAAGAATATAGTGTCGTTAAGAATTCTCTACAGTACACAGGAGTTGTACCTAGGCTAGACTTGGTGATATCTGGTATAAGGGCTAGAGAGCTAGAACTTAGAACCAGTAGGAGAGGAGGAGCGAACTTATTCGTGAAAGGTAAAAATGAAAGGAATTATAATGGTCCTAATAATCATCAGACTAGTAACCAAGAACCTAAGGCAAGAAAAAGAACAAACAAGATAAGAATAAAGATAGTGACAAGAAGTGCTATCATTGTGGAAAGATGGGACATCTTAAAAGGAATTGTTATAAGTTCCTGAGGGAACAGGAAAATGAAGGCAGCGCCACTGTGGCTGCCGAAAAGGAGTCGATGTGCCTATCTGAGGCATTGACTGTGTGTAGGGATCACATTAGCAGAGAATGGATTCTGGATTCCGGGTGTTCCTTCCACATGAGTCCGTATAGGGACTGGTTTGTCAACTTTAGAAATTCTGACCAAAGGACTGTGTATATGGGTAAGTGACAATACTTGTAGGATACAGGGAGTTGGGGACATAACACTTAAACTCCATGATGGTAAAGTTAGGATTCTTACTGACGTTAGATATGTACCTGACTTGAAACGGAACCTGATATCACTAGGAACACTAGATGAATTAGGTTTCACATATAAAGCACACAAAGGACACATGCACATATCTAAGGGTAATAAACGATCCTAACTAAAATTATTAAGAGAAATGGATTGTATGTTCTAAATGGCCAACATGTATTATCGAATAAACCCATTCTGCTTTGACTTCTAATGTTGATATGACTAATATATGGCACTTGAGACTTGGCCATATAGGCCAGAAAGGAATGCAGGTACTCAGCAAGCAAGGACAATTTGGAAAGGACCAGTTGAAGCCACTTGAGTTTTGTGAGATCTGTGTGTTGGGCAAACAGCACAGACAGAGCTTCCCAACTGGAGTTCACTGTCAAAGGCGAGTCTGGAGTATCTACATTGTGATTTGTGGGGACCAGCAAAGGTCCAGACACATGGGGGTAAGAAATATTTCCTCTCTATTGTGATGACTACAGTAGGAAGGTATGGACATTCTTACTAAAATCAAAGGATGAAACTTTGACTAAATTTAAAGAATGGAAAGTATTGGTAGAAAATCAAACTAGTAACAAAGTAAAAGTCTTGAGAACTGATAATGGCTTAGAATTTTGTAATACTGAGTTTGACCAATACTGTACGAGTGAGGGTATCCTAAGACATATGACTGTTAGAAACACCCCTCAACAGAATGGAGTTGCGGAAAGAATGAATAGAACCTTATTAGAAAAGATCAGATGTCTTTTATTTTCTTCCGAACTTCCGAGGGCCTTTTGGGGTGAAGCCCTCAATACTGCTACTCATTTGATTAACCTTAGCCCTAACAGTTCAGTTCAGTTTAAGACACCAGAGGAATCTGGTCTGGTAGAGCTCATAAGCTGCACCACCTTAGAGTATTTGGCTGTGAAGCCTATGCTCACCAGTCCGTAGGTAAACTTGAACCGAGGTCAATCAAATGTGTTTTCCTAGGATACCAAGAAGGGACAAAAGGGTATAGGTTATGGGAAAGGGAATCACCTGGAGTCAAAGTCATAGTTAGTCGGGATGTTATATTCAATGAAATTTGTTTTCCTTGTAAATCTACTAACAACAATGCAGGTGCCTTAGAAAAGGATCTAGCAGATTTTGATTTTGCAGGTGGAGCTCAGATGCAGGTGGAGCCAGGGACATCAAGGACCGCTGAGCAAGTTGGTGACATGTCAGGCACAGAGACATCTGAGGACACCCAGCCCAGGAGAAATAACCAGGAGGAAAACAGAAATGAAGTAGCAGAGATACAAGAACAAATTGAAGAGGACACAGTAGATCAAGTGGATCAAACTGAGCAGCATGATGAAACACCACAAGACACATTGGCCAACTACCAGCTAGCAAGAGACAGGAGTAGGAGGCAGGTAAGGCCTCCTACCAGGTATGATTACTCAACCAATGATTTGTATTTCTGTGCATTAATAGCAAGACATGAAATTAATGGGATTGAGTCTGCTAGCTTAGGAGAGGCATTAAAGTCTACCCATAAACTTGAATGGGAAGAGGCTATAGAAGAGAAGATGTTTTCTCTTAGTATTAGACCTGAGGTGATTAAAATGGAAAATGTGCCTTATGCAAATGCTATAGGTTCTGTGATGTATACCATGATTAGTACTAGACCTGACTTGTCATATGTTGTATCTTTGTTGAGTAGGTTTATGTCTAATCCAGGTGGAGCACACTGGAGTGCTTTACAATGGTTGTTAAGATACTTGAATACTGCTGTTGATTATGACTTATGTTTTAACAAATCTAACGCTTTAGATTTGGTAGGGTATGTTGATTCTGATGTTGCAGGTGACAGGGACCCAAGAAAGTCAACTACCGAAGCAGAGTATCATTTTGTTCGGGAAATTATCTCAAGGTAAGATTGAGATTAAGAAGGTTCCAACAGAAGATAACCCATCGGACATGGGGACAAAGATTGTGGCTGCTACCAAAC
Source organism: Zanthoxylum bungeanum (assembly GCA_019454045.1). Taxonomy (NCBI): domain Eukaryota; kingdom Viridiplantae; phylum Streptophyta; class Magnoliopsida; order Sapindales; family Rutaceae; genus Zanthoxylum; species Zanthoxylum bungeanum. The sequence goes on from SKCR01047512.1 coordinate 657,466, forward strand.
TCTTCCACTGCATGAAGCTGTTGCAGGTGGGGGTTGGCTGACCTTGCAGCCGACATGAGCGGTGATGTGAGTAGGTGAGTTTGATGTGCTGTCTTGGCCTTAGTGTGTCTTTGTGTATGATTGGGATGAGAAATGTTTTTGGGCTTCAAGGTGGAGATTGTAAAATGTGAAGCCCTTGTCATCCGTTGGATGAGGGACACATGGCGCAATCCTTGCCGTTGTCCCAATTACCTTTATTTGCTCATCCTATATAAAGGGCACTTAGGTTGAGATTAGGTGAGAGTTTTCATTATTGTATTCCTTAATAATTGGCTAAGTGTTAAGCCAATTCCCTAGTCCAAGTTAGTGTAGTCTTCAATTGTGAATTTGAGAGATTGTCACTTTTAGAGATTAGGGTTCTTTGTGAGATTTGGGGAATTACAATTTGTAAACGGATTCAAGATTCCGTGTGTAATCTTGAAATTGCTATAGTGCAGCGAGCTCCCTATTCCGGAGTTCAACGTGGATGTAGTCGGGAATTTTCTCCGTGAACCACGGTAAAAATCGTGCATTCTTGATTGATTGATTGACGAATATTGCGACAAAACTTAACAGTATCCTTATTTTTGGGTGTCTATTATTTTTACCCAAAAGGTCCATGGACCAACAAAAAAAAATTGCTTATTTATTTATTAATTTCAATTTATATTAAAGTTCACCTATATTACAATTAGGATTTATTAGGAGTTGAAATTTATACATTTATACCATACACTGGAATTTATCAAACATAATTTAGAAATTTACACCTACATTGAAATTGTTTACATAATCATCTAATTGATATGCTAAGCAGTATAAAAAGAAAAGAAATGCAATAATTCTTAACAACTCTTACAAAAGTGAAATATAATAATAACCCTTTTATTATTATTACTCTCCTTTGAAATCCTCAAAGAGATTGATGACCTCATCACTTGGATAGTTGAGGAGGCAATGAAGGTGACTCACTTGGTGTAATAGAAGGGAAAGGCTCTGATATTGTATCCCAAGAAAGAGTCTCATCCCTTTTCCGCCGTCGATCCAAAAACGCCGGCCCCATCGGAGTTCCGGCGGATTCAACTTTGCATGTCAGCATTGCAACAATTTCTGACATGGGAGGCCTTTGGTTTCCATGAGGCTGAAGGCATAAAAATGCTACATTTATTACCTGTAACACTTCCTTCTCCACAATCCCATCTTCTTTCATTCTTGGATCCACTAGCTCAACTACTCTTGCTCTCTCATATAACTTCCATGCCTAAAAAGAAAGTGAATAAATTGGTACTTCTTAAACTATAATCTTATCTAGTCGAGACATCCGTAATTTATAAAATACATACTTTATTAATCAAGAACTACATATGAGTTGATATACTTACGTATTCAGGAAGATATTGCATTTCGGATGGTAAGGTAAGATTTGTATTTTTCCTACCGCTAATTATTTCAAGAACAAGGACTCCAAAACTATATATATCAGCTTTTTCGGAAAGTTCTCCTCTTATTGCATATTCAGGTGCCGTATAGCCTCTGAACATGAGGAGAAAAATAAGTGCAAAGTTAGAAACAAACAATCAATAATGGACTTTACAGATTTATATATTTATATGGAGAATAACTTACAGAGTTCCAGCAAAGGTAGTACTGATATAAGCTTGGTCTTCAGGGAAGAATCGAGCAAGCCCAAAATCTCCAATTTTTGGTTGAAATTTTTCATCAAGAAGAATGTTGCTTGCTTTGATATCTCTATGAACTATCCTTGTATGTGAATCTTCATGTAGGTACTGTAGTCCTCTAGCTATGCCAAGGATTATTTGAAACCGAGTACTCCAATTCAGATACATGTCACTTTCTCCTACATTATAAATATTTTTAAACTTATCAAAGAATTTATCTTGGTATAAATATTTTTCTTCTTATGCTTGGATCTGAGAAATATATACTCAAAATATGAGTAAAGGATTTTCAGACTTGTCAATTTCTAAAACTATATATGGATGTCGAGTATCTTTTAAACTTTAATAAAGGGAAATTATCAATTTTATATACATATATTATTGATAGATTATTAAAAATATACAAATTTTAAAATTTTATTCACCGATTCACTCAAACATTATAAAATGTATCAAATTTACAGCAAATTTAGTTAGTGCAACTCCAAAAGACTCATCTCATTTCACTCTTCAAATACTTATTTTGATTATCTATTTAGTAAATTAAATAGTGAAAAAATAAACTATCTTCCAAAAGACTCTGCAAATAAAATAAGATTATATTATTTTAATCAAATTGAATGGATGATTTTAAAATAAAAATAATTATAAGTAATAATGATAATATGATATAAAAATTATATAATTTTAGTAAGAGAGATAATGAAAATAGATTTATATTATTTTAATTAAATTGAATGAGACTTACTTTAATTATATTATTTTAATATATAAATAATTATTAGTAATTCCAACCACAACCATCACAATAAAGTGAATAGAGATAAAATATTATATAATAATATTTGTAAAGAGAAATCACTATTCAATATTGAAGAGAAGAAAGTAAAATCTAATTTGAAGAATCTTAATTGATGTATCTTTTGAAACTAATTTTGATAATGTGGCTATTTTATTTAGTAACTTAATTAATATTTGAAGAGTATTTTGGAATTGCTATTATACAATTGAAATGTGTGTCCAACATTGAATATACATTTAATAGTTAATACATATACACTTTGTAATCTTTGAGTGAATCGATGAACAAAGTTTTAATAATTATAGTTTTTTTTATAATATACTGACTATCGGGTACATGATTATTGGATATACGATTGATAATTTCCTTTTAATAAATAAATGAAGAGAAAGAACAAGAGGAGGAAAGAAGTGATACCATAAATGAGCAAGTCCAAGCTCCTATTCTTCATGTATTCATACACAAGTAGTCGTTGAGACCCATCTGAGCAACATCCGAGGAGTCGAACAAGGTTCTTGTGTTGGATGCTTGTGATCATCCTCACTTCTGATAGAAATTCTGACTCCCCTTGTTGGGATTTTTCAACTGATAATTTTTTCACAGCAACCCATCTCCCATCGGCTAATGTGCCCTGAAGAGAGACAATAACACACATTCAATATTGTTTATGAGCATCAAATCCCTTCTGATTGTGTTCTCAATCTTAGCATATATAATCTTCCTAATTATCAAATCCAAATATATATTACACGAACATAAACTTAATCTATTTCCCAAATATGAACGGGATTTGAACTTCAGAACTCTCGTAATACTTTTAAAATATTTAAAAAAAAAAAAAATGGCTACAATACCCTGTAAACAGGTCCAAATCCACCTCTTCCAAGAAGATTTCCAGTATGAAAATTTTTAGTTGCCTTCTTCAAAGTATGGAAATCAAAATAGCTTATTGTTCGAAGGTTGCCATTTAAAAAATCCTTGGAAACTGCAACAAAAAAAAAAAAAAAAATTAATGACCACAACAATATCCAACTCAATGTCGATTTTTAATTTAATCAAATCACTTACCTCCTCCTCGGCTATTTCGTAGTGCCAGCTTCATCAACTCCTTTGGCTTGTTAAATTTCCAAAAGATTATTATAAGAATCATTAATATCACAAACATACTTAACACTCCAAGGAAAAAAAACAATGCTGCTGAAGAACCCGAATTGGACGACGTTGTGCTCGCCATCTTTAGACTAGAGGTTGATGAAGGGATCACTGCATATGCAACATTGTTACATCATTAAGTACCAACAAAAAAAAAATGATTAATTTTCCGGTGAGTCTATGAACGTACCTTCTAATCTCCGGCGAGTCATTTGTAGATATTAAAGAACAATATAATGAGCTTTGTTGAAGCATTAAGCAATGATAGGTGGCATATTATTTTTTCATTTTTTGGTAAACAAGAAGGTTCAGGAGAAACAAGTGGGGGAGACAATGTCATCACAATGTAATACATAGGAATAATCGAGGAGATGGAAATTTTTCGGACATTTCAATTTGGTTTTTTTTTTTTTTGTTTTTTTGGAGGCAATGGAGCGATGGAGACGAAGACAAAGGTCCAATTGTCAGCCTTAAGTTAACACAAATGGTTGCTGTCAGAATTTGAATGTAACAGTTCATTATAATTATTTAATTCTTATAACTTTGGTTTTGTTAATTGAAGCTTCTTATTTACTGAGGCTCGGCCCACAGTTTTGAAGGCCCATAACCATCATTTTGGACGAATTTGAATTGCTGGTTGATCTAGCCTTACTGTGGTCTTGAGAGTGTGATACAATTTTTTTTTTTTTTTTTTTAAGGTGTTGAGTGTTGTGATACACTTCTTTCTCTTTTAACGTTACAAATACCGTCGTGAAATCATCCGATCCGAACTTAAACGTAATAGGTAAAATTTTTCGGTTGTCCTAAGCTCTTATAAGAAATGCACATTTTGGATTCGAACTCAAGATCTGACAATCAAATTTTAAATTATTTATCATCAAGTGATCAAGTCACACCCCTTAGGAGCGAGTGTTTGATACACATATATATAAATACAATCATATATGAATAACGCTTAATTATTTATATAAAATCTGGTACCAAACATACAAACTCAACACCTACATCCCTGCAATGACATGATTCAAGTTGTGTTCATGTCAAAATCCACCCATGTGAAGAGGTATTTTTGAAATAAATTCCTTCCGTACCCAAAACGGATAATTGTATCTTGTTGGGTTCAAAACGAATATCTGAAAATATATATATATATCTAACATAAGATAATATTTAACCAAATTCTGGATCTGATCATATCCTCACTAATAATTTGATCAAGAAACAAAGAAATTAATGAACCCAAACCGCAGCAGCATTTCTTCAGATTTGATAAAAGCTGAGAAGGATCATTAAAACAAACCTTTCGAATTTGCATAATTATCAGTTAAATGGAAGTATTTCGCATGAAACCGAATAGATCAACAACATTTCTTCAGATACAAAATGGACAGAATTGCAGAGGAAATTAAATCTAACAACAATTTGAATCAAATTAATTTGACATATACACCATACACAACAAAGGGATAGTGAATATAATTACTACATAATAAACATCTCAATATGCTCTGATCTTCTTGGATGGTAACTTCGGTAGCGCCAAAAAAATAGACTCCAAGTCATCTGGGACTTCACAGAAACCTTGTGATGGCATTGACATGCATAATTTTCTTTTCACAGACATAGGCTTCTTCGGCGCCGGCGGGCAAATCAACGGTGGCTTCAATACATGTGCTGGTGATTTTGGTGTCCTGCAGCAATCCGTTTCTTGGGAATCAAACAATTTTGTGCTTGCGTTTGAAACAGTTTTGACAGGTGTAATTGGCCTGAATTCTTCAGGAATCTCGAGACCCATTTGCGGAAAAAACTTGTACAAATTGAATTGAAATGAAATTAAAAAGAGGTTGCTGAGAAAGAGAGACAGTGAGATGTGTACAGATTGGAATGATGAAGACGTATGACCAAAACAGTTGGCAAGAAGTGACAAAAGATGACAAAACTTAAACTTAAATAAACTTCCAGAAAAAAAAATGAAAGTAAACCGAATTGCGTGAGAGTGAGTGTCAAAAAAAAGCTGCTTTTAACTGACACAAGTGCTTTTGCTTTCATGTGCTTGTCTCGTGCTACTCTACAGTGACTGCGCCTGCACATTTCATCACTCAACAATTTATTCATGCCTTTTATAAAAAAAACAAAAAAAAAATTAGTCAACTTTTGTTATTATTCATTATTTCATTATGTTGGTCAGTTTATGATTTTACTTTTTTTTTTCTTTCACTCCAATGTAAGACTTAAGAGGGAGAGACTCATCATTGTTGTTAATAATTATAGTTTATTTTTTCTTCCAAGTCAAATGGCATAGAAATTCACCATTTTTTGGCATGTCTGTTGCAAGTTAACTACTAAATTCTCTGTAATTTTATTTTAAAAAACAAGTAAAACTAATTAGTATTTGGGTTAAAGAAGGGAAAACAAGCCAGTTGATGAGGGACTGGTGGATTCCCTATAATTACATTTACACGAACTCTGTTTCTTCCCCAAAAAAAAAAAATTTGAGAGCAATATCTTTATTAAAAATAATGTTGGTTGGTCTCAATAGTAAAATATTAATAGAAACGTAATTGTAATTAAAAAAAAAAAAGAGAGAGAGAGTGAAAACAAAAATAACCAAAATGAAATGCACATATTCATGATCCAACCTTTACGGCCCATGTTGTACGGATATTATTGTAGCGTTTGATATAAAATTTGATAAGTTTATAAAATAATTTATACTTTCACTGTATACTTATAAACTAATTTATACTCTCAATCAATACTTTTAATTTTTTTTTTATATTTTTATTTAACAAACATTAATCAGAAATTTCTATTTTGCTCAAGCAGAAGCTAAGATAAAGAGAGAATGTTGGTCTTTTATTAATGTTAGGAACCTCTTTTAATATAAGCTATGTTAAAATTTTCAATATCTTATCAAATAACTGTTTTTATTTAGAGATGGTAATGAGCCGAATATGATATGAGAATATCACTAAACTGTACGAAAATTTACTCGTATCCAACCTTAGCATATCAGGCCCCCGCACGGGTATTTGCACACAAAGATTTTACATCTATTTGAACGATAATGTCAACTCATATACCATCTCCTTATTCGCCCTACACCCATCTTCATAGATTTTTGCCATCTCTTCTAAACCTTACTTACACAAAGCTTACATCAAAAGATAATGATGGTCAATAACACATAATTAAAACCGATAAGATGAACATACAGTTGAATTCAAACCTCAATTTCCGGATAAGAAAAAATAATTATGTAAGATCTTGCATAAATTTTGGCAAAACGATTATTCAAAAAGATGAAATTTACTTTGTTTTTTTTCATGAAGAGGGCAATGTAGCCCTTAGTGTAAAAACAAATAAACAAAAAGGATAAAAGGTTGCTTAAGATCCAAATCTAATAATGATAGCAGTCATAGCTAGTGAGAGGCAAAAGCTAATGGGTCACATGTTTTCTTGTCGGAAAAATATTAATAAAATCGAAATAAGGGTTGTCTTATAATGTGATCATGCTTTGTACATAATAATAACATAGATGGTAAATACAAGGAAAAAAAAAATAGAAGAGGCCAAGACATTGAACATGTGATGACTCATGTTCTCTTTTGCAGGAGCAAGCATTTAAGTTTTTCTTGATCAATCAAGGAAGAAAGGAATCTCCCATTTGGCTTTAATAATAATAATTATTATCATAATCATAATCATAATGTGAGACTTTGGTAAATCACTTATTTATGGAAAATATGATAGTCTCCATGCAAAATTTATTAAAATAATCTTAAAATCAGTATATTTTTGTTATATATGTACTTCAATAAAGATTTAAAGAAAGTAAGAAAATGTAGCCCCATGTTCTCATTCATCTTAAAATCAGTATATCTTAGATGTGTCGATATTAATGGTAATTCATTATTTCAATGAATCATTTATTCGGGAAAAAAAAATTATGGAAACACTTGCTCGAAATCTCACTTATCAGATTCCATTATGGAAGAATCCACTTTTTCTACTTGGATTTCGCTTTACTCGTTCTCCGGTCGACTTCTCAAAGGGAATTTTATTCTGAATATTTATGATCTAGGAGGGTGATATTTTTTTATACAAAAATAAAAATTAATGGCCTGCCATTTACTTCAAATTTTATTTGTGGCCGTTTGCATTATAATTTATAAAGAATCATGCAAATGTAATGAAATAAATTTACTTCAACTATTATTGTCTTGAAATTTTGTTTTGGATTTTTTAAGGGAAAAAAATTGGGCTTACGACCAAGAAGATCAGCCCAATTTTATTATTCGACCCAATATTATCCCAGCCTTCGCTATAGCAGTTACGAAATTAATATTAGTCTCTCTATATTGGTAGGAGAGACATTAAATTAAAGTTGAGATAATATATATGGAATTTGAAATTTCTAGTATTAAACATAAAATACTTTAATACTCAGATCCTGATATTCCGGCATACATTAGTAAAACTCTGATGTTAGGATTAATTCTTTGATGCAACGGAAATATGAGTGACGTGATATTACAAATAAATTAGTAAATGATATGTTGATTTTATATCTATTTTTTAATATTTTATAACATATAAATATATATTATTAGATATAGGCTCCACCAGCCTCTTCTGTATTATAAATTGGGCCACCATTTACAAGTCTGGTGATCCAGTTTTTGTGTTATCTAGTCCTTATAGCCCAATGAGCTTTGATCTTACACCTTGACCCGAGTTAATAGTTCATGTGACAAAATCAACAGAGTTTAAAGAAAGTCAAATGTATTAATTGGATCCAAACGAGCCTGTTATAAGAAAAATCAGGATTCCAAATGTGTCGAATATTGAATTAATTATTAGAATTTTTCTAATATGAATTTTATATGGATCTCATTTATTTCTTAACCGTTAAATTCACGAAAAATTTAGTTATCAATCCCAATTCTTCAAGAAATATTTGGATCGAAGAAAATTTACCAGTGATATAATGTTTAAGCTCTTATGCAATATATATAAACTAGTTTTTGCTCGTGCCTACGGCACGGTGTTACAGTATTTGGCCCGTACCTACGGCACGGTGTTACAGAATTAAATTATTTTATTTTTTAATTAAATGATGCCCGTGCCTACGGCACGGCACGGTGTTACAGAATTAAATGATTTTATTTTTTTATTAAATGATGCCCGTGCCTACGGCACGGTGTTACAGTATTTGGCCCGTGCCTACGGCACGTTGTTACAAAATTAAATGATTTTATTTTAACTTTCTATTTTTTTTATTTGAAAATTTGAAAATTTTGACCATTTCCATCAATCAATTCACTCTCTTTCCTCCAATTACCAATGAAATGATCTGAGCCGTTAATTAAGCCACATAAAGAGAGCCGTTGGATGCACTCTCTTTCCTCCAACACCATTGTGCTTTATAATATAGATATATATATATATACAGAGACTCAGAGAGAGAGAGTCCAGCACAACAGCTTGTAGAGGCAGGCTCAAGTCCCAGCAAAATCTTTATTATATGTATAAAAAAAGACCAGATCTTTACTGCTACCGCAGATTACTGAAATTTGCCTAACTCTCATGTGCTTCAACGAGTGCTGTGCCGAACCTCAAGCTTATTTCCCAAATATTATAGTAACATACACGTATAAATTTATAGTTTAATCAGAATCTATCTCTCAATTCTGCTAAAATTATCTTTCTTTTTTGGTCATACCAACCTGCAACGTTCACATTTTTTGACTGAAAACAGATCCTCCCTCTGCCCCTATCATCTTGTTCTCATTATCAAAACTATTTTTTTTTCTTTGTTGTCAACATTAATTGTTCCAAGTACTTAGACTTCGTTTGGTACGTCTTTGGGGACTTAGATTCTTTTTTTTTGAACTTTGCAAATCCCGTCATCAAATTATTCGTTCCGGATTTAAACGGAGCAGTTAAAATTCCTTACTGTCTCAGACGTTTACAAGAAATACACTCCTTAAACTCGAACTCAATCCCTAACAATCAAGTATATTTAGAGTTTTGCGTTGAGATTGTGATTAATAGTTATTTGATAAATATTTATAAATAATCCAATTTTAACAGTTTATTATTATTAAAATATGAGAAAATGAACACCCAATCCAATTTCATCTTGGGTAGTTGTGCATGTAAAAGGCAATAATTTTTAATTTTTTTTTTCCAAATACACATATTTCCTTAAATTTACTTAATACTTGCATCTATAAAAGAAACTTCACAACTCTAACTCTTCTCTTTAATATCTTCAATCACATTGTTAAATTTCTTCATTAACAATATGATCACCGGCAAAGACATATACGATGTTCTTGCAGCAATAGTTCCCTTGTATGTTGCAATGATACTGGCCTACGGCTCAGTCCGGTGGTGGAAAATTTTCACGCCGGACCAATGCTCCGGCATCAATCGTTTCGTTGCCGTATTCGCTGTCCCATTACTCTCCTTTCACTTCATCTCCTCTAACAATCCTTACGCCATGAACTACCACTTCATTGCCGCAGATTCCCTCCAAAAAGTTGTCATTTTAGCCGCTCTTTTTCTCTGGCAAGCTTTCACAAAACACGGTAACCTCGAATGGATGATCACATTATTCTCCTTGTCCACTCTCCCCAACACTCTTGTGATGGGCATCCCACTTTTAAAAGCCATGTATGGCGATTTTTCCGGGAGCTTAATGGTTCAAATTGTTGTTTTACAAAGTGTAATTTGGTACACACTTATGCTATTCTTGTTTGAATACAGAGGAGCTAAGTTACTCATAACTGAGCAATTTCCTGAAACCGCTGGCTCTATTACTTCATTTAGAGTCGATTCTGATGTTGTTTCACTCAATGGACGGGAGCCATTACAAGCTGATGCTGAAATTGGGGATGATGGAAAACTTCATGTTGTGGTTAGAAGATCTAGTACTGCATCTTCTATTGTTTCTTCATTTAACAAGTCTCATGGACTGAACTCATTAACATCTATGACACCGCGAGCTTCGAATCTTACTGGGGTCGAGATATATTCAGTGCAATCTTCGAGAGAGCCGACACCAAGAGCATCAAGCTTCAATCAGAATGATTTTTATGCCATGTTTGCTAGCAAAGCTCCCAGTCCGAAACATGGATACACTAATAGTTTCCAGGGCGGTTTTGGTGATGTTTATTCTTTGCAATCTTCAAAAGGGGCGACGCCAAGGACATCGAATTTTGATGAGGAGATGTTTAGGCTTGGGAGTACTAATAAGAAGAGGGGAGGAAGGAGCATGAGTGGTGAGCTTTTTAATGGCGGTTTGGTTTCTTCTTATCCTCCTCCGAATCCGATGTTTTCAGGAGGAACAAGTTCTGGTGCAAGGAAGAATAAGGAGAGTGGCGGTGGTGCAGTGTCTAATAATAAAGAGCTTCATATGTTGGTTTGGAGCTCTAGTGCTTCTCCTGTTTCTGAAGGGAACTTGAGACATGCTGTTAATAGAGCTGCCTCTACAGATTTTGCAGCTGTTGATTCTTCTAATAAAGCTTCTCTTCAGCTTGAAAATCATGCTTCTAAAGGTGATCATCAACACAATCCTCTCATTTTCTCTGCTATTCTGATTTTTTTTTTCAAAAGATTCTGTATTGCATGTTCAGTAATAAGCACTTGCATCATCTGCATACACACAAAAATCTTTAAAATGGATGGTCTTGAGATTAGCCCACATAGCCGCTAGGTTAGAGGTCAATCTAAGTGTTAAGTTTTTATAATTGAATTTTGATAAATTAACTTGTTAATGTGAAGTACATAATTGATTTTATTAAAGAGTTTGTATTTAATTTTTTATCAAATCATAAAATATTATGATTTTTACATTTTTTATCATTTATTGATAGGCTCAACATATTTTTCCAGGATCATCCTCAATCTTTAATTATCTCTTTCGATATTTGCGTATTAATTTTCTTAGTAGCAAAAGAGTAACTAAAATTACCTCTCCATCCATGTGTGCATGGTTTAAATTTCAAAATTAAGATTTTATCATTTGATAAAAAATTTGTCTCAATAATTTGATTTTTCAAATTGATTCAGCCATGCATGAGCTAATTGAAAATATGAGTCCAGCAAGGAAAGTGAATGGAGAAAGGGATCTTGAAATCGAAGAGGGATCGAAGTTTCCACCAAGTGGGTCACCTTACAGTTGCCAGAAGAAAATGGAGATGGAAGAAGGAGATCTTCATGCAGCAAAGAAACACCAGATGCCACCAGCAAGTGTGATGACTAGGCTTATTCTTATTATGGTTTGGAGGAAGCTAATAAGAAACCCTAACACATACTCAAGTCTTTTAGGCCTCATTTGGTCTCTTGTATCATTCAGGTACCAAACAAATAAATTAAGAGATAAGTGAGATACACGTGCAATTCATATTAGATAAATTTTGACAACTGATTCAGTATTAATTCGGTATAAATTCATTTCAGCACTGAATCTTTATTCCCCAAACAAACCCCTAATCGTTACATTTTATTTTCATGCAATGAATAATTAATCATTCATAATTTCAAATTTTCAATCGATTTGGTTAATTCTACAGGTGGGACATCAAAATGCCAACTATTGTGTCAGGATCAATTTCAATATTATCTGATGCAGGCTTGGGAATGGCCATGTTCAGTCTTGGTATTTATTTTATTTTATAATTTGTAATTAAAATGATTGAATTGTTTTAAATAATTCATTAATTGGTTTGATGTATATATATATAGGTTTGTTCATGGCTTTACAACCGAAGATCATAGCTTGTGGACAATCAGTGGCAACATTTGCAATGGCTGTTAGATTTTTGACTGGCCCTGCGGTGATTGCTGCTACTTCTATTGCCATTGGCCTTCGAGGCGTTCTTCTTCACATTGCAATTGTTCAGGTATATTCACCAATTAACTTTCTGCATTTATAATATAGACGGTTAAAATTTAGTTTAAATATATATATAATAAAAAAACTCAACATAAAACCCAATTCTATTTCTATAAACACAATCATGTATTCGATGTAACGTGACATTAATATTTTATTTTCATATATGAATTAAGTTTGCTTTGGTTAATCATTTATAGTACTTAATTTTATGGACTAGTTGTAATTTGAACACTCAAAAATTTGATTGATTAAATCTCTGGGCAGGCAGCACTTCCCCAAGGGATTGTTCCTTTTGTCTTTGCCAAGGAATACAATGTCCATCCAGATATACTTAGCACTGCGTAAGTTTCTTCATTTTCTAATTACACATTAGCGATATCAATCATAAAAAATTTCAATTATTTATACACTGATATAGAGTTAGTTTAATCATTTAATTACAATTTTTGCAGGGTTATTTTTGGAATGCTGATTGCCTTGCCCATAACAATACTCTACTATATCCTTCTGGGGCTTTAGCTTCTTCAAAAGCAAATCAAATTGAGAAACCATACAATTATATATATAAATCCAAGTCAGGATTAAGTGGATGGTATTAATTTCAAAATTTTATGATCTTTTTGAATGTGAGCACTGGGTATGAAATTAAGTAGCTTTACATTCAATCATTTTGTTGTTAATTAATTTCACCGTTTAGTTAGGTTTTAGGATTAGATTATTGTTATATCTATTAATTAGAGATTAAATTGTGATGATGGAAAGGCTGGCTATATAGCTAGCTAGATACATTTGTATATTTTTCTCTTTAATTACTTATTTATTACACTAATATCAATGTAGGTCATTTGCTTATCTTTGACTCAAAAGAGATTTAAGTTTTGTTATTTCACTAATTAATTAACATGCTATTGATTTATTTATTCATTTCCTTGTATGTATTTACTTATTATCATCGATATATTTGCCTTTACATCTTTAGAGAGATGAAATATGCACATGTTTTTTGGATTTTCTTCTATCCTTTTTCTTTTCAATGGAATTAAATAGCTAAACAATTTCTACTTTGAGATTAATAGAATTTCGTGGACTATTGAAAAGTCGATTCAATAATTTTTTTAATCCATTTTGACAATTATTTTGAGAAGTAAAAGAGGAGTTTCTCTAATAGATTTAGATCTGATGTTGAGATAAGAAATTTATATGGAGCTTTTTATAAATTATTATTAATAGTTATTAGATAATAATTTAAATATAATTAAATCTTAACTTTGTATTACTATTAAATTAAACACGCGTGGTAACATATTATAATTTTCAAGATATATACCCCAACCCATGATTTATAAAGTTGATTTAGATTTAATAAACTTTTCGGAACCATTAATTGGGGTGATAAATTATTCTCTATTCAACACATGTGAATAAAAGTTAAAATCCTTCCGATTTTTTAATAGGTTTATTATGAAAAATATCGGTATAAGTTGTACATTTAAAAAGTATGATTTTTTTAGAAAGAATTAATCAAATTATAGCAGCAATTAATTAATAAATATATCAATTACCACATCAGTTAGCTTTATGAAATTTATTTTCTAAAAGGATTGTCCAATTGATTAAAATTTTTAAATAGAAGCAATGGATCAAGGATTAAAATATGAGAGAATAAGTTTAATTTGAGAGTATGAACTAACACTACAAGAATTAGACCATTTAGCGTCGAATTGTTTCGACGCCATAACTTACTATTTCGACGCAAATGATATTTAGCGTCGAAAAAATTAGACGCCAACAATGGACGATAAAATGTCGACGAAAACCACTTTTAGCGTCGAAATAATTAACTGCGACGCTAAAAAACAGTATTCTGCGTCCAATTTATTTCGACGCTAAAGTTAAATTTTCGACGCTAATTGTATATTTGGCGACGAAATATATCGACGCAAAAATTTAAACTTTTAGCGTCGCAAGGTGTCGACGCTAAAGTATATTAAAAAAGTATTATATGTAAGCTTATAGCGACCATGTTTTTTACTATTAGCGACGAAATATATCGACGCAAAAATTCAAACTTTTAGCGTCGAAAAATGTCGACGCTAAAGTATATTTAAAAAGTATTATATGTAAGCTTTATAGCGACCATGTTTGTTACTATTAGCGTCGAAATATTTCGACGCTAAAGGTCACTTTTAACTAGTCGACGCTAACATATATTTAAAAAGAAATATATGTACGCTTACAGCGGCCATTTTGTATACTATTAGCGTCGAAATATTCGACGCTAAAAGTAAATAATTTATTTTCTTAAAAATTAGTAATTTACTTATTTTTTGGTCTAAAATATTTAATTTAGTTGAAAAAAAATGTAATTAATGATGAAATATTATATTGAAATTTGTTTTAGAAAAAAGAAATATTATATTAAATATATTTGTTCAAAATGTTTATACAAAACTAAATATAAAATTAATTGCTACTGTGATGGGGGGACGCTCGAGCCCGATGCACCATGACTCATTGAGGCCTCGAACATCTGACGGAAAGCCATCAGTTGCTGTTCCAACTGCTCCATCTTCTTCTCGTGGTCCACCATCTTCTTCTCGTGGTCCACCGTGACCTGTTGTAGCTTCTCCTTAGTCTGTTGCAGCTCGTCTCGGGTGCTGGCTAGGTCGTCTTTGGTGGTGACTAACTCGTCTCGAAGAGAGACATTGCCCGAATTACCACTATTGCGTGCAGATGACGTTGGCTTCTTACGAGTGCCAAGACCAACGTTGTAAGCTGTCTGATTCTTGAAAACCAATTGCGACAGCTGCTCATCTGGTATGGGGTCGGTCCCTGTCTCCTGAGTTTGATGTTGGAGTTCCATCATTTCGTTCTGTTTCAAAAAATAAGTTAATATTAGAATTTGAGAAAAAAATTTAACATATATAATATTAATTATTTTATTTTAAAAACTGAAACTTACATAGCAGCGTTCGACTTCTTCATTTATCCATTTATTCTTGTCATTGTAATGCGTCACACGGAAAAAATCTGGAAATGATTGCACCTCACATGTGCTACTCTGTTATAAACATAAAATAAATTCAATATTATTCCAGATAGTAAAAACAATTAACTGTTAAATTTTACGTTAGGATATATTTACCTCAGAATGTTCGGCACGATGTTGGATAAATGGCTTCGAACCTCCACGGTGGTTAAAACGCAAGTGACTTCGATTTTCCGCATTTGCGTGACATTTATCCTGTATTCACGAACACTGTAAGTACCGAAAACAAAGACAATTATAAATTTCCGTTTATTTCAAAATTTACCTCGTGTTTTTTGCTCGACCAAAGCTCACATAAAAATGTCCAGTCTTGTTCCTCTATAAAATCAGGTTTGTGTTGTGGAGCATTTGAAGGTCCATGTTCGTCGAATATTGGTTTCAAGACTTTTGTTCTATAATCTTTTAACTTTTCCCCATGTGGTAGTCAATATATTGTTGGACATTCACTTGGGTCAGATCGAAGTCGAACCATTCCTACATGAAAATTCGAGTAAAAATAAGTATAAAATAAAAATGTTAAATAACAAACAATATCGAAAACTTACAAGTAGCGAAGGGAATAGCTGGTTCAGTTTCGTCTCCCACGGTATCTTTCTCCAAGATACGTAGCTTTGGGGAGCTTCATATCGAGCTGTAGCTCCTATGGCTGTATTAAACGCTGAATTATGTTGTCCGACTTGAGTGTGTCCATCATCTGATATCTCTATCCGGATACGACCGTGAGCCTTAACGTACTTAGCCAACCCCAGGCCACGGGTGCGTCCTCGACCCTTCACTGTACTGGACTCACCTGTGCTAGCAGAGAAATCACCAGGGCCAGTTGCCCTTGCTGATGTAGATGGAGTCGCGGTAGCCCGTTTGCGATTGCCCGGTGCCATCTGCAAAACCCCGTCGCATTAGCGTCATCAAATTCCAAAATTCTTATACATATACATACATATCCATACAAGTCAATACAACTTAACAAAAGCGCTTATAACATCGAATGCTCACTTTCGTTTTCAAATTCATTCATTTCACATATGCATTCATTATCCATATAATCTACGAGTTCCATCATACACGTTTTAGGGATACACAGTCACACACTCAATGGGATACATATAACCAACCACGAAGCAGACAATCACACGACTTCTCATGCACACGTTCGGTATAAGCGCTTTTGTTATACTATTAATCATTACGTTAATATTTCAACAATATCTAAAGAGTAATTAAAATCAACAACCATACATTAATCCATAAAATTATTCATCCATCACAAAATACTGTAACTTCATAATTAATCACTATTATCGTCGGTATTTGAGGATTCGTGACTGGAATCGAAGTCATCTTCAGTGTCAAATTGTTCTTCACTTGCTACTTCAACGCTCACTTCAGAATGAGGAATTAGCTCAACGTCTGTACTAGATCGAGTTAATGTTATATTTTCAGGAACGTTGACAGTTGGTCCAACAAATATCTGTTCAGGAACTTCAAAATTGCCGGAGACTTCTTGTGTTTCATCTGATATGTCAACTCTATCTTTCTCATGCGTGTCCCAAATGGCCCTATGTTGTAACTTTTCTACCACCATCCATCCAGTTCCTAACTTAGGATCAGGTATATATATCACTGAACGTGCTTGCGTACAAAAAATGTATGGATCATTCTTGTACCAACAACGTTGAACATTAATTGACGTGAGATGATTACTAACTTGAATTCTCCTCTTTCTGGCATTAGTGTCAAACCACTTACATTGGAATAGCACAGTATGTCGTCTGGGTCGATATACGAACTCAATGACCGATTGCAATACGCCGTAGAAGTCAATTACATCTGAGCCGTGTTCTCCTTGGACTACAATTCCAGAATTTTGAGTCACATGATTAACATCTCGCTGTTCGGTATGAAATCTAACTCCGTTGACAATACATCCACTGTACTCATACGCCTGCATTTGAGGCCCATAAGCCAAAGAAACCAACGAGGATTGCGAGTCCAATTGACCATTTTCCACTTGATTAATAATCTGACAATGAAATATATGTGTTAATATAACAAACTGAAATGTCTAATGTTAGGATCAAAATAAATATAAAATATTATAACTTACAGTTGTCTCAAACCATTTAGGAAATTCTTTTTTGTGGGTTTCATCAACATTATGGTCACCAGCAATTTGTAGCATTGTTAGATGTTGCCTACAATAAATTATCACGGTTAATGTATGGAAAAAATTCAGTAATGATGCACCAGAAGAACTTACGTTAAATACGGTTGCACTTCATCACAATTACTCAATATAAACCAATGCGCACGTTGAACTTTCTGACGGGTTAGTAATTTGACACCTACTGCCCCAAATGGTCTGTAATTTTGACGGAACACTGTGATCTCTTGGCTATTACTTGCATCTCCATCATAGTTTTGTGGCCGACGATTGAAATGAGTTTCAATATTCTGCATGTACATCGAACAAAATGTTATTGCTTCATTTATTATAACAGCTTCAGCTATTGAACCTTCAGGTCGTGCCTTGTTTTTGACATATTGTTTGTAATCTCCCAAAGCTCTGCAGATATGACAACAAGTTTGCATTAACACTAAATTATATGCAAAAAAAAACGGTTACAAATTTTCTTATATAAAACTGTATATATATATATATATATATATATAGTACCTCTCAATGGGATACATCCATCTGTAATGGACAGGACCTCCCTTTCTAGCTTCATCCGGTAAATGCACAGCCAGATGTACCATGACATCAAAGAAAGCGGGTGGCAAAATTCGCTCTAGCTTGCATAGGATTATCACGATTCCTCGCTCAAGGTCGTCAATAACAGATGTGCTTAATGTCCTCTGACACAATTGTTTAAAGAAGCCACATAGATCAAGTACGGCGTCGCATACATTCGGGGGGAGATAAGGTCGAATGCCAACAGGAAGGAGAATCTCGAGCAGCACATGACAATCGTGACTCTTTAATCCCGTTATTGTATCATCTCTGACCCAACGCCCAATATTGGATGCATAATTATCAGGGAATTTAACCATTTTCAGCCAATCACAGAATGATTTTCTCTCCGATTGATTGAGCACATAACTAGCAGGAGGCTTAATAAAACCTCGAGAGGAGTCTTGTAAATGCAATTCACTGCGAATTCTAAGATCTTGTAGGTCCAATCTAGCATTTACAGTGTCTTTTGTCTTACCCGGAATATTGAATAGTGTACCCACTAAACTCTCACAAATATTTTTCTCTATATGCATTACATCCAAATTATGTCGCAAACTCAGAGTCCCCCAATATTCTAACTCAAAGAAAATACTTTTTCCTGTCCAATTCAACTCTTCAGGTAACCGTTTTCGATTTTTATCTCTATTATTAGGATGTTTACCTGGTGTGCTGTCTTTGAGCTGTTGATGTTGGCAAAGTATGTCAAATGCAGACAATCGACTGGGCTTACTCTGAGTTCATGTTGCCCGTTAAATAATTTACTCATCCGCCAAGGATGACTCGACTCAAGAAATCTCATGTGCCCCGTGTATCCGATTTTATTCCGTAATCGTTGCGAAGGTGTATGATCCGCACAAACTGGACATGCCATGTATCCCTTAGTGCTCCATCCAGATAATGAACCATAGGCTGGAAAATCATTAATGGTCCATAATAATGCGGCATGCATCTGAAAATACTGCTCTGAAGCTGCATCATAGGTATGCACACCCACATTCCATAATGTTTGTAACTCATCGATCAATGGTCTCAAGTAAATATTTATATCTTTACCAGGTGAACGTGGACCAGGGATAAGCAATGACATAAACATGAACGGATCCTTCATACATTTCCATGGAGGTAAGTTATATGGAATGACAATAACGGGCCAGATGCTATAAGAGTTGTACATATTCCCAAATGGGTTAAAACCATCAGAGGCAAGACCTAACCTGACATTACGGGGGTCCTCAGCGAAACGGGGGTACATGTCATCAAATTCCTTCCATTCGGTTCCGTCCGCAGGATGTCTAAGTATGCCCTCCGCACCGATCCTCTTTTCATGATGCCACATCATATCAGTCGCTGTGTGTCGTGACATGAACAATCTCTGCAGCCTGGGCGTTAAAGGGAAATATCGCAATATCTTTTGAGGCACTTTCTTCCCAATACCACGGACTTTGTACCGACTTTCACCACATATCGGACAATGTTCAAGTGATTCATACTCGGCACGAAATAATACACAATCAAACTTACAAGCATGAATGGATTCATACCCCATTCCCAGATCACGCAACATTTTCTTTGCCTCGTAGTACGACTTAGGCAATTCGCTTCCAACCGGTAACATTTGGGCCAGTAACTCTAACATCATATCGATACTTTTGTTGGTCATTCTGTTGATCACTTTAATGTGTAATAATTTCACAACGAAATTCAAGATCGACATTCCAGCACCTTCGAATGGAATTTTTTTTGCCTCATCAAGTAGTTCACTAAATAAATTTTGATCATTTCCACTTAACACTGGCATGTCGCCACTAACACTATGACCAAGTTGTGGACCTTGTAAGTCATGAAAAATATCGGCGATATCATCGTTTGCAGGTTGATTGTAACTACTGCTCCCTTCGCCGACATCAAAAAACCGTGACTGAGAATGATACTGCTCACCGTGATAAATCCACGTACGGTAAGTGGGTGATATTCCTGGCATGTATAAATGATTATGAACTTCATCTAACCGCTTTCTTTTCCTATTCAAACAATTTGCACATGGACAACGAACACGACCTTCTGCATCAATGTGTTGTTTTGCGACTTCCATAAACTCAGACACTCCATTACGATATTCAACACTCAATCTATCCAGAGAGCTCATCCAATTTCTATCCATTTCAGCAGAATACCTAAATATAATAATATAATTATTAGATATCATTTTACATTGGAATCAACATTACTAATTCAGTAATACTTAATATAAGCATATATATATATATATATATATATATATTTGGTTGATAAATTAATTAAATAGTTTACAGAAAAATTCTATTTTGTTAATTAATATACTTACTCTACATATATGAATCATAAATCACTAACAAACAGCATATAAACAACATATATAATCATAAAAATTGAAAATAATAAAGAAATATGAAAGAAGATTTACCTTTTTGGAAATTGATTACAATTTTATTGAAAATTTTTAGGAGAGATGTGAGGCTGTAGAGGAGAAATTTTCAGATTTCAGAGGATTTTTACGAAGAGAATGAAGAAAAAACAGAGGGGGGAGAAGGGGTGTCGGCCTTCTGTTTTTTAATCTATCTTTAGCGTCGCATTTAGTATTTTCGACGCCAATTGTTTCCGTTTTTAGCGTCGAAACAACCTTTTCGACGCTACATGTTCCATTTTTAGCGTCGCAAAACGTTTTTTCGACGCTAAATATAAAAAATTAGCGTCGGATTAATTTTAGACGCGGAAGAATCAAGTTCTGTCGGTTCGAAGCTTCATAACTCTTTAGCGTCGAACAAATATTCGACGCTAAAAGTATTATTTTTGGCGTCGAATATTCACAATTGACGCTAATTATATACGTTTTTAGCGTCGACACCGTTTTGTCGACGCTAAATATCAAACATATAGCGTCGAATTAAATTTAGACGCGAAAGAATCAAGGACTGTCGGTGGAAGCTTCATAACTCTTTAGCGTCGAACAAATATTCGACGCTAAAAGTATTATTTTTTTGCGTCGATTATTCACATTCGACTCTAATTGTTTCCTTTTTAGCGTCGAATGTAAATTAGACGCGAAAGTCAAGGATTTGCCGGTGGAAACTTCATACACCTTTAGCGACGATATATGTTCGACGCTAAAAGTTAGTTTTGGCGTCGACTCCGTGTTTCGACGCTAATAGTGCAATTTTTGGCACCAAAAATTATTGCAATAATATAATTATTCAGCGTCGAATATTTTTCGACGCTAAAGGTCTGTTTTTAGCGTCGAAACTATATTTCGACGCTAAAAAATTAATATTCTGCGTCGAATTTTTATTCCGTCGCTAAAAACATGACATATAGCGTCGAAAAGAATATTCGACGCTAAAATTAACTTTTAGCGTCGCATATTGTTTCGACGCTAAATATTTGGACGCTAAAAGTCATAATTCTTGTAGTGTAAGGGGCGGTGGATGCAAAATAACTTAAAAAATAATATATATATATAATTTATTAACTATATGATGTAGTAATGCTGTCAATAGTTATCAAACCATCGTCTCCAAGGGGTGTGGCTTGGCGGTGTAGGGTTCAGGATCTCACATTGAGGTCATGAGTTCGAATTCAGAGAATGTATTTCTTATAAGAGAGTTTCCAACGATTCCAAAAAAAAAAAAGTTATCAAACCATTTCTAGCTTGAATCTCGATCTAGTGGTTTTTTTTTTTTTTTTTATATTCAGATTTTTATAATATTTTATCATGTATGTATGTATAATAATGAATGATTAAGATTCATAAATTATTATCTAATAATTACCAATTATTTTATTTTATTTTATTTTTTTTAAAAAAACTGAATACAAAATTTAGGCGGGCACACTCAGGTTCCTCTAACTTACGTTGGTTATAATATTTGGCCTTTTTTTTGCTTGATAGCATGTGACCTAAATTTTTTTATATAGGAAAAACACTATTCTTGAAGTAAAATTTGTTTACTGGTTATTATTATAATTAATTTGTAGATGAAAATATTTATTCCAAAACAAAACTCGCCTTTTTGTATTTACTATGGTTAATATATAAAACAAATGAGAGAAAGAAAAAATGAAAATTTTATATTTGTGGAATCGCAATGCATGTTTCCATTGAAATTCATCTTTCTCAAAGTTAGCAATTTTCTCTGAGTTGGCCATGTTACTATGTTCCCAAACCTTTATTTTAAGAAGACCAATTTTATTATTATTATTTTTTTTTATCAGTTTCGTAGCAGTTTGTGTCATTCAATAAATCAAGATGATTTCTTTTTTAAGGCATCATGTTATAAAAGAAATTTTTGGAAGAGTTAAAAATTAATTTAAGTTCCCAACACTAAGAAAAAATTATACAATATAACAGTTTCTTAAAAATAATGCCAGCATTCACCTACAAAATTCATTTTTATCTTTTAACCATTATCATTCTTGGTCCTAACTTTAAGTAAAAATAAAAAGGGAAATTAATTATCATTTTTTTACCTAATGAATATATAAATACCGTTTTTTAATGAAAATTTTGAAAGTGTTCTATTTTTTCCATATTGTTTGAAAATTATACAATTTTTCATTTTTTTTTTTTGTTGATATCGTTAGTCATAGTTAACATATTTAATTAAAACTTATATTTATAAATTTCATCCAAAGACTATTTAAGGAAAATTATTCTTTTATCTAAATAATATTTACTGAACGTTCATTTTTACACGAAAAATTTGGAAGTATTCCAAGATCCATGTATTGTTTCGAATTTTTTTATTTATCTTCCACCATTTCCTAAACTTAAATTATTAATATTTGTAATTATTGTACTAAAAAAAACATAAATTATTTCAGTTTTACATATTAGGTTTTATGGGATATACAAAACAATAAAAAAAAAATTAAAAAAATTCCATTAGGTGTGTAATGTAAACAAAAAATTCATAAAACCCTAATGAAACCATTGGCTCTAAATATTATGTTTTCGATGATTTTTAGAATACAAAATATTTTTTAACAATGAGTAGATTTTTGAACACTTTCAATTTTTTTTGGTAAAGTGTACTTTCGAAAATCATTAAGTGGAAATAGATAATTTTCTCTTGTATAAATAATAATTTCAGTTCAGTGGTATTAAATGACACGATTATCCTTGTGAGGTCATCAATTATTTAACACCGTCAACAAAATGTAGGAAAATGAACATTTTCCAAACAGTAAATAATTTTTTTTCTAAAAAAAGAAAAAGAAAAAAAGAAACTCTGAAGGTCAACAAACACTCTGCTCTCAACCATTCACATTGTTTCATCTTTATATTTACGTCAACAATTCACTAAACACTTGCAAAGGTTTGACCTTTTATCAAAACCAAATATAAAATTTCAATTAAAGAAACATATGCTTCTACACTAAGAAAACTCACTTTGAATAGCATCCATAATAAAATTATTATTATTATTATTATTATTATTATTATTATTTTGACAGTTCATGCATAACTTCTCCCAAAAACTTCATCGATCGAGTGATTTAAAACGGTTTGTTTTGAATAATTAACGTTCTTATTTTCAAAATTTAAACTAGAAAAAATATAGATATATAGAGGGTGTGAAAGATCCAAATAAAATACAAAAACAAAACCTGAATCCATCAAATCTAATTAGCATATAACAAATAAATAAATGAAAACCCTAAAAAATTATTATTAAACATTGAAACATGACAAAATAGTCCATCAATCAAAACTAATCGGATTGGATCAAAATACAAAACAACGCATGTGTCAAGCTGATCCCTTGTATATAGCATTCTTAATTTTATTATTAAAAATCCAAGATTATTAAAGAAACCTACAAATTAAAAACCCCCCAAATTGAAGTGCATTAATATTAATTTTAATTAAAATCCAGTTCATTGTAATGCATTAATATTTGTGATAGAGTCAGTCACATGGAAAGCCCAAAAGGGTGTCCGTTGTTTTTGAGTTTTAAGATTTGTAAGTACTTTGCATGGCACATGAAGCTCTTATCAACTTCTGTTTTGTCTCTGACAAACAAGTCTTTATTAATAAACAAAATTAGTTTTGATAAATTTTTGTAAACTCAAAAGCCGACACTAATATCTCAAATTACTGGCCGAGTCGGGACACTCTATCCTTTTCTCTGGGTGTGAGTGTGATTCTGTTTTTCATATTTATTTATTTTTTGAGTTCCACATTCCAAGGTTTCTTTTAAGTGTAATAAATAATATTCGGAGAAAATTGTTAAAATTAAAAAGCAAATTGAATTAAATATGTATATCTTTTTGTTTTGTTTTGAATGAACAGTTAAAAGATTCCATTAGAATTAATTCACACATCCATCTTGCAATAGATTTCATCTCAATTGACGGGACATTTGTTTATTAAATAATATAAAATAATCAGATAAGTAATTATATTCGTTATAATTATTTATCAATCAAGACATATACATAAATACACACTCACAAGACACATCCAACCCATAAATTTATATTAAGAAAATAAATTTTGAATTAAAATAAACAAAAATCAAATTATGGATAATAAATTATCCTTTGAGTTGGATGTGTCTTTGTTTAGTATATGTCTATCAATTAATTGATGAATGGCACGAATAACTTGATTTGAAAAAAGGCCAAGCCTCAATTTAAATGTCGTTTATTAATTTTTCAAGATTTTGAAAAGCTCAATTTCTTAAATTTTAAATTGATATTCTTATTATATTTTCTTAAACCTAAACTTAAATAAACAACACTTAAATTATGGTTGAGTTTTATCAAGCCCGACCTATTTGTTCAACCTAATTCCTGATATACCTGAAACTGATTGGAATTGATCCTGTTGGGTAGGTTCTAGAACCAAAATTGATGGCAATATGGTAAATTCCAATTCTAAATTTTAGAAACCAGTCTCTACAAATTAGGGTACAAATTCTACCATCTTAAAAACCGGAATCGGCCCGTGAAACCGAATAGGGCAGCTGATCCTAAACCAAATTCCCCGTGATTTTCTGCCTCTCATACTCATTAAGATCAGCAAGAGCAGACAGGTTGGAGCTACATGGAAACACTACAGCTGCCAGCCAATGCAGTGGAAACAAAGACTCGCCAGTTATTTGATTTTGTATTGGTGCTTGCACACTGGTTGTTGGAACAATCTTCCTTTTTAAGTAACATCAAGTTAGTTGAAAACAAGACATTGTTGATAGTTCTAAATTGCAAAAAAAAAAAAAAAAAAAAAGATGTATTCATCAAGAAATTGGCCTTCCCTCTCACTCAGAGCTTATTTGACAGAGATTGCTGCTAATATGGATCCTTAATATATGAAGAAAAAAAATGGACAGTGGGAAATGGACATGTGCTTCATTATATTTTCATATTTTCACTTTATTTTGGTATCCTTCAAATGGGTTGGAACCAAATCGGACCCGGCAGGGTAAGGTAGCATGAAGTACAAGGTAGGTTCTGATTTCAAAGTTTATGAACCAAAACTTTATATGATAGGTTCCGATTACACTCAAAACTGGTAGGAGCCCACCCGGTCCTCACCCTTGTGCTTGTGTTGGAGGGAGAAGGGAGGAGGGAGGATCCCCATCTTTAATAGGTACCCATTAAAGATGGGATTCTACAAAAAAAAAAAAAAGAACCTTCCAAATAAGCTTAGCAATATGGCTCCAATGAAATTAAACATCAACAAAGGCTCATTCATTTGACACTGCTATTCAGACTCCAAGGCCCATGACTCTGGTCCACTATGCACATTATTACATTAGGCTTATGCCTAAACCCAGTGTTTCAGTCTAATAATAGTATCACAATAGATTTACCAAAAGTCTAAATCTGTAAGAGGGCAAAAAAAAAAAGATACAAAAAGAGAAAACATAAAGGTGTATATACAATACACAAGATTCCCGCTATAAGTAGAGTTTATGAAAGTTCTTGTGTCATTTTAAAAAGAGAAAACATAAAAAGAAAAAAAATAAAGAGTCTGATACTATTACACTGTTGTAAAGAATCTTTCAAGTCATTGGTATGTACAACCAGACCACTCCACAAATCTTACATGAAACCCCTAAAACCAAGGTTAGCCATATAAACTAAAACTAAACTCAGATTCGATCGTAAGCACAGTGTCCTAGAAGTGATCTATAAATAATGAATGAATAGAGTCATTATTTATAATGTCATTGATAAGTATGCGCCAAAACCTAAAGTTAATACAGGCATCATAATATGTAGTATTGTTAAACACTTTCATCACCATATCCATCATGATTTTCACCGCTTTCTTTGCTCAATTTCGATTTTGGTAGAGAGGAACCATTTCTTGGAGATGCTTTACTTGACTGTTGCTTCGGGTTGTATAAATTAAGGTATGTGTAAAAGGACATACCCGCAATAGCTACAAAGGCTCCACAAATGCTGGTTGTGCCTGGATTTGAACCAAAGATGTAGTAATTTCCCAGAAGTACAACACAGGTTTTGAATTGTCCCAGGACAACATGGGATATGGCTGATGTAGCCCTGGAAAAGAAAAGAGAACCCATATCAACACAATAACAATCAAATGAATATCATCAAATTCAAATACAACTCTTCCTATAGTAAAATACAATGTTCCAGAAAAAAGATGGTGAAAACCACATCGTACACCTAATATGATGCATATACCTTGATAAAACGATTTAGCTAAGAGGAGCCAACTAAAATGCATCACTTTATAGAATCAAAAACAAATGGAATTACCTATACTATTTATCAGTTCATCTAAATTAAAATATTAGTAACCAGAGTTAGGAAAAATATATGTATGCATATGTGGTTTGAACCAGAATACGCCCAGGACAATAATGATAGCAGACTTTCAAGTAATTTGATCACTACTGAAAAGCAAATATGTTTGTCTATTTAACAGGAGCAGCCAACGTCCCACTCACTGAGATTTTAAGTTTCAAAAAATACGAAGGACAATGTTCAGGAGAATAATTTCATTCTGTGAAAGTCTGCTTAGCTAGCTTTGAAGTACATCTGTTCAGTCGTCTCCAGGAATGGTGCACCAAGTTTCTTATTTATTTCTTTAAGTTATTTTACCTCAAGAACAGTCTTAAGTTTACTCAATTGTTCACCATGAATTACCCAACCCATGGAGACCAAAGTAACCACATGCAATAAAGGCACAGACGATGCTTGGAATGGTTTAATGGAATGACCAAACGTAACTTACCCAAGCGCCAAAGCACCTGACCACTGAAGCAAGAAGCCAAGAAAAGCAGACATAAGAATCGCCAAGGTGTTATTGAAGTTCCAGTTGAAGGAGAGGACACCTGGGGGATCTAAGCATGGAATTAAAGAACCCAGAAAAAGCAAAGTGATTGGGGTTGTCTTCCACATTAACCTGAATGAAAATGTAATTTAAAACAGTGCCAATATAAGATATTATAACGATAGAATAATATCGAGAAGATTTAGTAGTTAATCTGCTAAGCAACATACGCCAAGGCTGTCCAATTCTCTCGTTGCTGCAAATTGGACCAGAGAATCTTGTTAACTGCACTGGGTAGTATCCATGCCAATGCCACACAAGCACCAAAGGGACTAAATTGCAAATCAGTTACTGTAGCAACAGCAACACCAATAGATACCACAGTAAGTGCAATGCCCTGAAATATTCCACGGGGATGTTTCATTTCATACAAACTGAAGACTAATAACATTTCACTAAAATTAGTTGCACTGTCAGTAGCCAACCAACTTATTTATCAAGTCAAATACTTGTCACAAATGCCTCTGTGGAAAGTGTCACAGGCCCACAAAGGCCGCAAGGTTTATTCAGAAACTTCTAGGACTGTGACAGATGGGAAATACCATATGCCAATTCACCTGGCACTTACACAAACATCCAACAGCTTTCGCATATCCTCCTAATGGGTCAAAGCCAAAAGAACAATAGGGAAACCTCAAGCTTATGCAGAAGATGATATTAATTTACTACCTTCTAAAGTAGCATTTTTCTCCCTATACTTATTTCAGTCCAAAGGGTGCACGGGCAAACATTTGAAATAGACATCTTAAAGTAGTAGAGCTCATCTAATTTAAGTCAAGTGCAAGTTGCATTTACAATTATGTTACTAGATAATCCATAACTCATACCTTATCTATGTGGTTTAAGCGAAAATACCATCCCCCAAGGCAAAAAAAATCATCACCCACATCCAAATATTTGCCAGTGAGATAAAGTATAACAAATAATATGTTACCAACAGTTTATTGTTGATGTGTCAAATACAAGTTCAAGCTATGATGGCAGTGTATCATTCCTGTGTACATTGCTAGGAATTTTACTCCCAAACCTCAAGAGTAACTTCTACTTATATCCAGCCGTGACATATCCTATATTACGATACACAATATATTTGTCCAATCAAAGGATCATTTAATATCATTGAAGAAACATCTATATATTCACCAACTTCACCACACTAGCTCAGAGATAATTGAAGCCACTACATGAAAATACTTGACTTCTATGTGCATGCATGTGTTGCAAGTAATATGCCAAAAAGGAAAACTTACCTTCAATACAGAAACTCTCTTTCTATACCATATAAATTCTGCCAAGACAATTGACGGTGTGACAGCAACCTTAGCCATTTGATAAAATCCCACACTGTTAAAAAATAAAATAAATAAAAATAATTTTGGACTTTAAAACAGGAATACCAAGTGTGGCAAATATGAATAATTAATCTCACCTATTGTACTTCAAGCTGACATTAGCAAGGCCAGTAGAGAATGACATAACAAACCCCAGAGTAAATAAAGACAAAAGGCTCGATTTTGCAGGAGGAGATGCTGGGAGAAGAGCAAAAGCATTTAGAATAGCCATCAAGGCCCAGCTTACAGCATAGTGAATAAAACTGAGAAAAATCGGGAACTGGAACCCAATATTTTTAAGTACCTGAAGAAATCAAAAGAGTTTCAGACAAATTATTGAGTAAAAAACCACCAAATTTAGAATCAGTAAGAAATTCAACTCGTATGTTTATAAAAGTTAGTAACACAAACCCATTTGTTCACGAAAATAATGCTAATGGCAATCACAAAGTTGAATGTAAGAGAAGCAATGGGGCCAAATAAACGTTTCTCCTGACGCTTCGCACCATCATACGAGCGAAATCTGTTAAAAAGTGAAGCTTGCAGCTCTTCCAGAGCTCTTCCTGAATTCACAAATTGCCAAGTAAAAAAAATGACGAAATAATCAAATAAATGAAAACGTATAAAGGAGATAAAAGATCTTGATTCCAGTAATTTTCACACACAATTTCATTTTAAAAAAATAAACAAATATAAGAAACTGTTGTGCTTCTGCTCAACTTAAAACCCCATAGCTAAAGTGTTCGATAAACACTCGCTTTTGCTTCACAACTATTATTTATCAACTTCCAATTTTACATTGTACAAATCCAAGAGCTGAAGATCCATGGCCTTAACATTTAAAACAAAAATTGGATAAAATTAAATAAATTAGTAAATTACACTTTAATCAAAATACTTTAAGCTGATTGCATGTTTTTTCTTTATTGCACAAGTCTACAATCAAAATGCACTGCAGCTGAAATTCAATTCACTAATCATACTGAAAAAAAAAATTATTAAAAAAACATGAAAAATAAAATAGGGTACCTCTTTCACCAGCATCACTATCCTTGCGCTTCAAAATTTTCCTCACATCTTTCTTTACCAAAAAATTCAAAATCTCACGACCATACAGCATTTTCATAATTTTTTTTTTTTTAATTTTTTTCTCAAATTAGTAGAAACGAAAGAGGAAGAAGAGACAAGAGCATCTTCTCACGGACTTGGTACTGCTGATATGTAATTTTTAAAGTTTTTTTCAAATACAACGGCAGGAAAAAAAAATGAAAAAAGAAATAAAATCAAACGGGAAAGAAGAAACACGTGGAATCTACGTAAACGGTGATTGCGGGAAAAAAAGAGAGAAAGCGAGAGGAGACAATCACGGTGTTCACCGACCGACACGGGGATTTAATTTTGTATGTGTGGCTTTACCCTCTATGATTGTGATTTGCACAATCCCACTACAGCCGTTGGATCTATTCCTCCCAATGCTGATTATTTTAGATCTGTTGGTGCTCATTGTCGTATATGTTAGTGTCAGTATTTTCACTTTTCACGAACCAGTGGTCGAAATGCAAAAAATTTAATGAAATTATTCTATGGGTTCAATCGTTCTGAAAATATCGATAGAATCAGTTTACATCATAAATAATTTTATTTAATTAAAAATTATAAAAAATTATTAATTTTTTATTTTTGATTTTAAAATTTTAAAAAATTGAACAAATTCAATTTGATTCACCGATTTTTTCCAATATTTATGATTTATCTATTAACTAGACTGAATTCACGGTCGATTTTTTATTGGACCGATCCAATCTGATTTTGAAAACATGGGTTACGCCGGTCGCAACCTACATTGCAACATTGGACGTTGTGGAGTTTACCAATGGGATAATAACATTTTTTTCCATTTGCACCAGGTTATTTCTTTATTACGGATGATAATTGAGACGGAATTTATAATTTGTAATCAGAAGATCATCTTGAATCTCAATTAATTTTTTAATCATCCTCATGTCAGGGTGTATCAATTAGTTTTTTAATCATCCTCATATCGGGGTGTAGTTGAATTTTTTTAGAAGGTAATGGAATAAAAATATATTTAGAATTATTTTTTTTTTTTTGGAAAAAAAAATAAAATAAAATAAAATACATTGCCACATTCGACCACTGTAGAGTTAGCTAATGGGATGATAACATTAGAGTCTCCCTCTTTTTTCCCCCCAAATATAGGTATATGTTTTATATTCTCTTTTTTTTTCCC
The DNA here is from genome assembly GCA_019454045.1 of Zanthoxylum bungeanum. NCBI lineage: Eukaryota > Viridiplantae > Streptophyta > Magnoliopsida > Sapindales > Rutaceae > Zanthoxylum > Zanthoxylum bungeanum. Next base: position 688,736 of record SKCR01047512.1, read on the forward strand.
CAAATATAGGTCTACGTTTTATATTTCTAATAATTGAGTTCCTAATTAAGAATGATAATCGGGACATCTGTTTTGATTATGATTTGGGATGTAAAATATCGTATTGAATCCTAATTAATTTTTGAACCAATATGAAAAATTAATAGTTCATGATTCCAAATTTCAATCGGAATTCATAATTTTAAATTAAAATTTGAGATTCAAGACGATTTTGACTTGGAATTTTTATTCAAAATAACTTTCTCCTAAATTTGTACCGTTCGATACAAAATCATCCATACCGAGAATCGAATTTTCTACCACCCTATTCCCGACCCATGCTTTTAAAGAAAATAGATTGTAATCATAAATATAATAAGAATTTAAATTTATATAATTATAATATATCATGTGGTGTGGTCTATTAAAATATAATCTACACAACTAAATTACTAGTAGAATTTTTGCAAGCAGTGCTTTCAGAAGTATAGTTTTTGACTCAAAAAATTTATGTGTTTGGTTGTCAATGATATCTTTTATTAAAAATTTTAAAACTATTTTAGTGAACAAGTTTTTTAAAGTAATATTATAAAATAATTAAAATAATATTGTGAAATAAAATAAGGATATTATGGATAATTGAATTTTTTAAAAATATTTTTCAACCCCTACTCCAAAAAAACCCAAATTTTGAGCTTTTAATAGTAGGGGTATAGTTTTTTTTTTTTTTAATCCTCAAAAGCTTTGCTCTAAATATAGTCGGATACCACAAAAAAATTTGAATTTATCTTTTGGGATTAAAGAAACTCTTTTGCCTCTATTAAAAATTATATCAAACAGACACTAAATGAAAATTTTATATAAGACATGTCTAATAGATCCATCTAATGAATACCTACCATACATTAATTAATAATTTTTTTTTATCATAATTGATTAATTTCAAATTTAATGTATATATGTCATAATACTATTGGATGAGCATACCACACAAGTCTTTCTCAAATACTAAATACACGCTCTCAATGTGTGGTCGAAAATCATAATTCAATATTATGAAGACAATTTAGTTATTTCAACCTAAGTTAGGGATCTATTTAAAAATAATAATAAGAGACTTTAGAAATAGAATCAAAGTTTTAGATAAATGATCTTTTATTATGGATATACTCGAAAAAATGACTCAATTGTTATTATGGTATTCCATATTCCAATCCATTTGGATATCAGAAAAAAGAGTCGTGATTTGATCTATTCGTTGAGATAAAGACATAAGAATTATACACACATGTGAAATATAACGGATCTATGTTCAATTGGTTAAGCGTCTTCTTTAATTCTCATTCTTTTTATTCAATCCAAAATCTTTTTTTTGGTAATCGGGGTGTTCGGGTCAGCTGACGCCCAAATAGATTAATTCTCGGGACCTGTACTTCGTGTTCTCAGAAATTTCTCAATATAGATCATGATAAGTCGTTAGTTTTTTACACCAAAGACATGACTCTAAGGAAATACATCTAGTGAGATTCGAACCTTGAACCTAAGAAAGAACAATCCATGTAAGCTCAAAATCTTTACCACCGAGACAAATCTTGCCAAATTTATTTGAATCAATATGAACAAGGTTTTATTTAGTTGTGTAAGAAATGACCGTTAGCTATAATATTTGAAGTGGCATTAAGTGTATTGCTAATTAGAACGACGACTCATAATAGTAAATTATTTGTCTCTATTAACAACACATGCCAATTGATTGGGAAACATATGTACATCAACTGATTATGATTAAAAGTAAAACTTCCACGTTGCATAATAATGTCTATTCTTTCCCTTTCATTTTCTTCGAAAATTCCGTCTTTATATTATTATTATTATTATTATTATTATTATACATATGTTGGAGAATGGAAATGCACTTGATTATGACTTTATAAATATAAGACGTTGTTCAAATTAAAATACACTTAAATGGATTTGTCATCATTTTTATGCAGGCTTGCTAAAATAATATAAGGTCACGTCAATTCGATTATTTGATTTCGACAATGAAAAATGCCACTAGCAACTAGACCCGGCCAATGCTCCGGTTCGGAACCGAAACCGAACCGGTTCGGTTGGGGTTCCACCCCAACTCGGTTCCACCGGTTTGGACGGTTCCAACCGGAACCGAGGAACCGTAGGATTCCTGTTGGAACCCTACGCCCCAAACGGCTCCCTGCCCAAATAAAAATAAATAAATAAAAAAATAAATTATATTTATTATATAAAATATAAATTACTAATGTACCCATAATAACGGTAATAAAACAGTTATATTTAGGAGCATTTTTGGTATCAAAAAAATTCTAAAATTCTATAAATATGATTCATTTTTCATAATTTCATCACACCAAATTCGCAACTCTCTCATTTTCTATAAATCTCTTATTCTCAATCTTACTTCAATACAATTCTCTTATAATCTTATATTCTTATTCTCAATCTCAATTCATTTAGTTGTTAATTTGTTATCATTCGCATCGCAATTATTCAATTTTCTTATTTTTCTTCCTAATTTCTCAAACGAAAAATGGCAAGCTCATCTGATAACATTATGTCAAATATGCCAACCCAAGAGAGCGACCCTAGTGTCAGTGCACAATCACGGAGAAGAGAAGTTAAGGCTCGGTCCTCGGATATTTTCAAAATTCATTTTACTTTGGAACGCCTAGAAGATGGTTCACAACGAGCAATTTGCAACTATTGTGGGGTTATCTATAAATTTTCTGGTGGATACGGCAATATGATCAAGCACATGGAAAAACATCATCCGGTTGAATTTGGCATTGATACGACGCAGACTCAAATGGCCAGGTACGCATTATCTAGTAGAGGTACGAGTAGTGTAGATTTATTTAAATATTCTGATGCAAAAAATATAGAAGAATTTGCGAAATTAACATGTATGACACATCTTTCTTTAAGCTTTGGTGAAAAACTACATTTTACTAATTACGTGCATAATGCTTTAAACTCTGCTGCATGTAGAATGACTCGAAACACAACAAAACGTCATATTTTCAAATTATATAAAGATGGTAAAATTATTTTAAATGAAATATTTAAAGAGATGAAATGTTGTATTTCTATATGTTCTGATATTTGGAGTGACCATTGGCAAACACACTCATACATGGGTGTGACTTGTCATTGGATTGATGCATCATTTACCATGCAAAAAAGACTTATTGCATTTAGAGGTTTTTGATGACCCACATACTGCACATAATATTTATAGAATGATGAAAGTAATTTTTGATGAATATGGTTTAGTAGAAAATTTTTTAACAATTGGATTTGATAATGCATCTGCAAATACTGCATCCATTCATGATTTAAAATCCTTATGTGAACCAAATTTAGGGGGTCGATTTTTTCATATTCGTTGTACATGTCATGTCCTTAACATATGTGTGCAAGACAGACTAAAATTATTATCACATTTCCTTGATCCAATTAAAACGACAATTAACTGTATTTGGTCATATTCTCAAGTTAGGAGAGAATGGACCAAGTTTTGTAAAATAAATGGTATTAAACCGATTAAATTTTCAAGAGATGTTCCAACACATTGGAATTCTACTTATTTTCTTTTATGTCAAGCATTTCAATACAAAGATGCATTATGTAGTTTTTTTTCTCAACATGTTCAAAATATCACACTTTATCCTAGTCAATGGGATATTTGTGAATTTTTTTTAGATATTTTAAGAGTTTTTAATGATGCTACTTTAGTTTTTAGCGGTGTTTATTATCCTACAGCACATTTATTTCTTCTGGAGAGTTTGAATATTGTTGGCACTCTCAATGAACATGTTGACAGTGACGACCCTAATGATATTGTTTTGCTCGAAGCCATTACTGCTATGAAGGTAAAATGGTTGAATTATTTTAGAGAAATTCCTTTACTTTATCTTATTGCTGCTGTTTTTGATCCTAGATTTAAATTAGAAGGTTTGAATGGTGGTTTACAAGCTTACTATGGTTATTTAGGAATATTAGATGATGTTGATATTACGAGCATAATGACGAAATTAAGAAGTGATTTAATTATTTTATTTAATGATTATATTGTAAGATATAACTTAGGAACATTAGGTCAATCTAGTAGTAGCGAACCGATAATTCAAACAAGACTTAGCGCATGGGATCGTTGGTTATTGCAACGAAATAAAAAATCTAGGGATACGACAACAACTAATAACCCTGAATTAGATAATTATTTATCTACAAATTTTGAGTTTTCTAATGAAAGTTTATGCAGTAAAAATTTTAAAATCCTTGAATGGTGGAACCGACATCAAAATATATATCATGTTTGATCTATTATTGCTAAAGAGATATTGGCAGCACATATTTCCACCGTTGCGGTTGAGCAAGCCTTCAGCTTGGGAGGTAATATATTGGAAGCTAGGCGATCTTCATTACATCCAATCACTCTAGAAGCAACAGCTTGTGTGGATGATTGGACTCGAGCTGATCTGAGACAACAAGAAGATGCCTCCGATGATTTTGAAGATTTGTTCGATAATGTTTATGCAACAAGTGCAAGCGGAACCGGAGCCGAAGGATCAACTGATAATGATGATTGATAATTGTAAAATTATAATTTACAAAGGAGATATGTCTAAAAGACTAAAACTTGTAATGGAACTACGTGAGCTTTGATTCCTCTCACCCTTGGAGGATACGTAGGCAACTTAAATTTTTAAAAATTTAAGCTCAAGCTCTTCAATGTAATAAAAAAAATTTATTTATAAAATTCATTTCATTTATTTTTATTAATTTTCAAAAAAAAAAAAAAATCTTTGAACCGAACCGAACCGTTCGGTTCGGTGTTTCGGTTCCACACTTGTGGAACCGGAAACCGGCCCGCCGGTTCGTCGGTTTCGAACCGCCGGTCGGGTCTACTAGCAACGTTGTATCCGAGAGAACATTGCATGATATTTTAGGAAACAATTCTACATTCTGAATTGGGTTTAAAAATTTGTAAGCGTGGCAAGCATCATTAGTGTCACTTATCGAGACATGAGAGGTAAATCGGTAATAAATAACCAATAATATTTTGGTGTTTTATTAGTGCACTATAACACATTTAATTTTCTCTCTAATTCAGCTTATGTATAGACATGTTCATATTTTAACTCATCGTTTGGCTAAGATGACAGTTAAGATTGGGGTGTTTTACTGTTTGGATTAGGGGTGGGCATTATCGGATTCGGATCGGATCGGACCGAATCCGAATCCGATCCGATCTGAAATGTTCAGGGCTTTTAATTCGAATCGGATCGGATTGGACCAATCCGATCCGAAATAGGATGATTTCGGATCGGATTGGTCTGATCCGATTCGAATTCGGTGGGTTTGAGTCAAAAAAATTGAGCGGATTGGATCGGATCGGATAAAATCTGATCTGATTCAAAAAAAAATTTATTTAATATGTAACGACGTCGTTTTGCATATTAAATAAAAAAAATCGATGGATCGTATCGGATAAAATCCGATCCGATCCGAAATCGGTCGAACCGGACCAACTCGATTCGATCAGATTTGCTAATCGGATCGGATCGAATCGGATCCGATCCGATGCCCACCCCTAGTTTGGATGGAGGGTTTGTCTCATAAATTAAATTTTTTTATATGATTCTTTCTTAGAATGCAATCTCTTGTATAAAATTTAGAATTCGAATTTAAAGAAGTTAATTTTACCTAAATTAAGTGTAAACATGATCCAGATTGAGTTGAATCTTACTGTAACATCTCAAATATTTAACATGTCTAGTATGGTCATATAATTCATACATGTAATATTTCATGTACATAAAGATATGTGTGTGTGACCCGACCCGTACAAGTCAAGTTTAGACCTCATGTAAGAGATTGGAATTTCATCATTTTGCGTTTGTGTTGCGTTCGTTCTGGCGTTCGAATGCAACCAGCCTTCGCGTTTGTGATGCATTTTTCATGTCATTTGAATGAAACTTCCTATAGAGTTTTCTTCCAAGTTGCGTTCTACAGTTCGTTCGAACGTAACTTTCTAGAGTGCTAGCGTTCGTGTGACGTTCTTCATCTCGTTCGAACGCGTCTTTGAAAATTTGTGTACGTTCGAGTGGCATTCGACGGGTGTTCTAACGATCCTGCGATTTTTAGACATAAAATCTCGGAACTCGGCTCACTATAAATAGAGCCCCTTAAATATTTCTTTTCATTTCTCTTACTCTATCCCTCACAACTCTCTCCCACTTAAAAACCCTAAGTTAGTTCATCAAATCAAACTTGAATCTTGATGATCCTCTATAGAGCTTAAATAAGTATTCTAAACTATATCTCAACATTTGTTTTTCATTTGGGTGAAACTCATGCATGACTCAATTTGAATTTTCATTGTTTTGTGTTATTAGGTTGATAATCATGATTAGATAGGTGTTTAATATAGATTTAGTTGAATCAAAACCTAGAGTTTGGGTTTGGTCATTTCATGGATTTAGAGTATGGGTATGCATGATTAGCATGATATGAACATGTAATAGTCCATGATTTGTAATTATTGTTGGGGTTATGACTTGCAGAGCATGATATAGGTCTCATTGTGTGTTGGGTGTGCTAGTTGAGAGTTTGGCTGCGAGCCTCCCTTTGTACTGTTGAGAGATGTTGCAAGTGACTAAGTCAGTTACGTTGAAATGTCTTTATACCTAGTTATGAGCATGTCATGTAGCGAGTAGTATTGGTAGTTCAGCATAAGTTGGGTAGTGTATCAGATAGCTCAAGATGTTAGAAAACGTCTTAAGGTATCTCGTTAGAACGGGTACACGCATTACATCATCCACATGCATGATTTGAATTGTGTATTCAAGTACACTAATCGTGTTTAAACATATCCATAGATTCCATTCATGGGGAACAATTTGGTTCTGTTCAAGCACGTGAGTACGTCAGCATTTGGATGTCAAGTTCTGTGAGTGAACTCTATGTTTCCTAAGTTTCATATGTTATTACGTTTATGTATGTTATTCACGAATTATGTTTACAGCTTACGAAATGTCACTCATGTTTTAAGTTTATAGCCCTTTAGTTAAACAATTATATTCTTAGCTACGTTTCCAGTTACATATACGTCACCTGCTATAAGTTTTGAGCTTATGATTTTAGTTCGTGCATCCTCAAAGTATAGGTACTGGTCAGGGCTCCGTTCAGATGGTGCTCATCTTATACTTATCTAAAATAGGTAATGGGTTCTGTATGAGCATTGTTTACATAAGCCAATACACAAGTTGTATGTGTTTATGATTCCATGTTTTTTGTTTTCAGCTATAGTTCAAATTTATAGTTTTCAGTGCACGAGGTACATGGTTTCCAATTACGTTTTAGTTTTCGATTGAAGTTTTTTCATCGTCGTAATTTTAGTTTACAGCCGATGTTTTCTTGAAACATGTTTTCGTTTTACAAATATACAATTTAAGTTTTCAATTCTTGAAATGTGTTCATAAGTTTTAAATGAGCATGATTTACAAGAAATATAAAAATAATATTTTTAAACCACCAGTTTGGTATCGTCCCCTCAACATAACAACCGGGTAAGCTCGGTTTAGCACGCCTAATGGTTTAAATAACCCTTTTAGGCTAATACAGATACAGTTCAACAAGTCTAATGGTTTAGATAACCCTCTTAGATTGTTTCAGTTATAGCTTAACTTCCATTGCTTACGCGGTGTTAGGTCTCGTTAAGTAGGTTTCATGCCCTCAGGTCACGGTACTAGTGAGATTTTTCATAATAGTTATCTTTTAGCATGGTTTTTTTTTAGTGAATAACACAATTTTCAATAAATAGCATACCATAATTTTCAGTAAATAGCATATCATAATTTTCAGTAAATAGCATAACCCAGTTTTCAGTAAATGACATAATACAGTTTTTGGTGAATAACATAGCTCGATTTTCAGTGAATAGCATATTTTTCATCAAAAAAACAGATTTTCTAGTTAAAAGATATAGTTTTCGATATACTGTATAATTTCAGTTGAGTTTATGTTTGCAGAGAAAACATGCTTTCAATTATATGTATCTTTTACGTCACAATGTGTTAGTTTTTAGTTATGTACAAGTTCTTAGTTACAATACAAATTAATAAGCATACAATTACATATAACTCATGACTCAGGTTTGACATAACTTTTCAGTTATTTAAGTTTTAATATCATACTGTTTTATGGTACATTTTATGTTCACTCATTAAGTCGATTGTTCGAATTACTCATATTTAAGTTTTACGTTAACTGAAAACATATTTTCAGTTATATGTATCTTTCAATTTCAGTTTTGCAGACATTTCATGAATGTATTAGAGAACGACACTGTGGGAGCGATGAACGAGCAACTACAATCGTGTTATAGTTAGCCAGTGGCATGTATCAAGTTAATGCATTAGTATTATTCAGTCATGCATGTTTATAGCAAGTTATGAGATCAACATGTACGGACAACATAACACAAGTTATGAATAGTTTAGGGTATGTTATACAAGAGTACCAAAGCATATAGTAGGTATCTCACGTGGTTCATGTATATAAATCATGTATGGATTAGGCCGATTTAAACCACCTCAGATTTAGATTGGGTTAAGCCACGAGTTTGTGGTGGTTTGATATAGTTGTGTTTGAGCAGTCCATGTATAATGAATCATGTTTATATTCAGTTTATGAGAAGATGTATGTATGAATAGGGCATGTATAAGCCATTAGCAGTCATGTAGTGTACGTGTCAGACATAAGACTTATATAGATGGTTACAACGTCTCCTATCAGTGGCGTCTTGGAAAATCGAGATGTGACACTTACTTAGCTCAAATTGCGTCTTAAGATATTCATGTAATCTCAATGTCTGAAGTCTTAATTTGACTTATTTTCAGACATTTTGATATTTTACTTGTTTGTTTTTCTTAATTTATTTCTTAATTTCAGACGTCTATCACTTAATAGAAAAAAATGATTTTTTTTCCTTATATCTGAATATAAAAAATATCTTAAAAAAGTTAAATATTATCTTATAAAAATACCATCATTGAACATAATATTTCTCATATTATAAAAAATCTATTTTTTATATATATTTTTCTTCCCTTACAGTTTCATTTTCTTTGAACGGTGGAAAACATAGGAACGACTGAATCACCATTATTAAAAGTATTTTTGAGTAATCCACAATCAATTTTTAATTTTTTATATCTTTTACTGCTTAAACACTTTTCAACTTTTAATTTATTGTTATTTTTATTTTTATGTGTTCCTTCTAAATATTTCGATAATAAATTTTTCATATGTGTGTGGTGATGATTATATATTTTGATGGTTTAATAGGATATTAATAATTTATTATTTCACTTTAGAAAAAAAAAATTGATTTGACAATTGCTTATTCGGTGTTTGATAATTGTGTTATAATTGGAGACTAGAAAATATGATTTTTCAAATTTTATGTATGTCAATTAATTTTACTCTTACATTCTTCATCTTTTATTGATTTTACAAGCAATTACTTTGAGAGAATGTCACTTATACAATATTAATATTGATAATCTAGTTTGTATTACAACTTATTTGGTTACCGTGTTCTTACAACGGACTTTGAACAGACAGTAAGACTATTACAAAATACACAGCACGGTTGCTATAAAAATCAGAGGAAATAATACAACAAGAAAACTAAAAATAACACAGTGTCGGGATAACTGCAGTGAGCGAAGCAGTCCGGGCAGTGACGAACCAGCGACTGGAACAGTGGCAATAGACAGACAGAAACGAACCAGTGACAGGAAATTAAGTGCAGTATCGAACAAGCAAGAAGAAAACAGTGTGGATTCCGAGGTTTGTTGATGCATCAATAATCTCCTTAAAATAAATTCGTCCGCTACCGAATGGTGCAGCAGAACGTGAGACGTTTGTTTCCCAGGATGCAACGAAAATGAACGAGTATGGGCACCACCAAACTCGTTTTCAACGAACCGAATAGTGTCTGAACTCTTTCAACAAAAACAGCAAAGCAAACCTTTGAAAAATGTATCTAAAATATTGTTCTCTGTCTTCTCACTTACAAAAACGAAAACCCTCATTAAAAGAAAATAAACATGCCAATTGTGGGAGGTCTTTCATATGTTGTAACCACCTAGTTAATTAATAGAGTTAAATTAACTGTTATGGAACTTCAAAAGCTTGGAAAAAATAAAGAGGAGACTGCAAAAATTGGCTGGGCCGGGCCCGCACATTTTGGTCCGGAATTCGTGTACGCAGGACGAGCGGGTGCACACGAGCCAAGCCTATTCGGATTTTGATTTGCACCCCCTGCACGCACACGTAGAGAGAGCCTCTATCCTTATAACTCTTACCCATCTACATAGACCCAGTTCCGATTCCGGTTCCGGTTGCGGAACCGAACCGGAAGGTCCACCCCAACTCGAACCGGTCCGAACGGTTCCGGTTGGAACCGTAGGGTTCCAACAGGAACCCTACGTTGGCTCCCTGCCCAATTAAAAAAAAATTAAAAAAAAATTATATTTATTATATAAAATATAAATTACTAATGTACCCCTAATAACGGTAATAAAACAGTTATATTTAGGGGCATTTTTGGTATCAAAAAAATTCTAAAATTCTATAAATATGATTCATTTTTCATAATTTCATCACACCAAATTCTCAACTCTCTCATTTTCTATAAATCTCTTATTCTCAATCTTACTTCAATACAATTCTCTTATAATCTTATATTCTTATTCTCAATCTCAATTCATTTAGTTGTTAATTTGTTATCATTCGCATCGCAATTATTCAATTTTCTTATTTTTCTTCCTAATTTCTCAAACGAAAAATGGCAAGCTCATCTGAGAACATTATGTCAAATATGCCAACCCAAGAGAGCGGCCCTAGTGTCAGTGCACAATCACGGAGAAGAGAAGTTAAGGCTCGGTCCTCAGATATTTTCAAAATTCATTTTACTTTGGAACGCCTAGAAGATGGTTCACAACGAGCAATTTGCAATTATTGTGACTATAAATTTTCTGGTGGATACGGCAATATGATCAAGCACATGGAAAAACACCATCCGGTTGAATTTGGCATTGATTCGACGCAGACTCAAATGGTCAGGTACACATCATCTAGTAGAGGTACGAGTAGTGTAGATTTATTTAAATATTCTGATGCAAAAAATAGAGAAGAATTTGCGAAATTAACATGTATGGCACATCTTTCTTTAAGCTTTGGTGAAAAACTCAATTTTACTAATTACGTGCATAATGCTTTAAACTCTGCTGCATGTAGAATGACTCGAAACACAACATGTGAAAAATTTTAAGAGTTTTTTTTCTCAACATGTTCAAAATATCACACTTTATCCTAGTCAATGGGATATTTGTGAATTTTTTTTAGATATTTTAAGAGTTTTTAATGATGCCACTTTAGTTTTTAGCGGTGTTTATTATCCTACAGCACATTTATTTCTTATTGAGAGTTTGAATATTGTTGGCACTCTCGATGAACATGTTGACAGTGACGACCCTAATGATATTGTTTTGCTCGAAGCCATTAATGCTATGAAGGTAAAATGGTTGAATTATTTTAGAGAAATTCCTTTACTTTATCTTATTGCTGTTGTTTTTGATCCTAGATTTAAATTGGAAGGTTTGAATGGTGGTTTACAAGCTTACTATGGTTATTTAGGAATATTAGATGATGTTGATATTACGAGCATAATGACGAAATTAAGAAGTGATTTAATTATTTTATTTAATGATTATATTGTAAGATATAACTTAGGAACATTAGGTCAATCTAGTAGTAGCGAACCGGTAATTCAAACAAGACTTAGCGCAGAGGATCGTTGGTTATTGCAACGAAATAAAAAATCTAGGGATACGACAACAACTAATAACCCTGAATTAGATAATTATTTATCTACAAATTTTGAGTTTTCTAATGAAAGTTTATGCAGTAAAAATTTTAAAATCCTTGAATGGTGGAACCGACATCAAAATATATATCATGTTTTATCTATTATTGCTAAAGAGATCTTGGCAACACTTATTTTCACCGTTGCGGTTGAGCAAGCCTTCAGCTTGGGAGGTAATATATTGGAAGCTAGGCGATCTTCATTACATCCAAGCACTCTAGAAGCAACATCTTGTGTGGATGATTGGACTCGAGCTGATCTGAGACAACAAGAAGATGCCCCCGATGATTTTGAAGATTTGTTCGATAATGTTTCTGCAACAAGTGCAAGCGGAACCGGAGCCAAAGGATCAACTGATAATGATGATTGATAATTGTAAAATTATAATTTACAAAGGGGATATGTCTAAAAGACTAAAACTTGTAATGAAATTACGTGAGATTTGATTCCTCTCACCCTTGTAGAATACGTAGGCAACTTAAATGTTTAAAAATTTAAGCTCAAGCTCTTCAATGTAATAATTTTTTTTTATTTATAAAATTCATTTCATTTATTTTTATTAATTTTCAAAAAAAAAAACTTTGAACCGAACCGAACCGTTCGGTTCGGTGTTTCGGTTCCACTTAAGTGTGGAACCGGAAACCGGCCGGTTCGGTTCGGTTCCGAACCGGAACCGAACCGCCGGCCGGGTCTACATCTACATATGAGCAATCATATATAAGCACAATTTTCCTCTATTAGCTTTCTCATATGAGACAAACTCATTTGTCCTTATTTTCCAACACCAATGAGTAAACTTTGAGCAACAATTTCTCATTCACCCAAGCACCATTTTAAGCATATGAATATATCATTCCGAACTACTCACAGACGAGTATCCGAATCACTTCAAACCAACCATTAACACGAAGTGGACCATGCTTAAAATTGTGCCTCAAAATGCTTACTAATAATCATTTTCCAACAGTTTGAAGGTCAATAAAAAATAAAAATAAACATATCATTCAGATATATGTATTCAAAATTATTTAAACTTCAGTTAAATTAAGACCTATTAAAACTTAGAGACAAAAAAACAGAGTAAACTTGCATGAAAATAATAACCCCAAATGTCATGGGTTTTTTACACGGAAAATTATAAACCCAACCCTGAAAAATAAATCGAATCAAGTGAAGCAGACCGCCGGGTTTGTTTCTTTTCAGGGTTCAGTACAAGAAGTCTGATCAAAACAACCAACCAGACAAGACCAGACCAGCAGATCCCTTCACATTTTGCAGCAAAAATGGCTCCGAAAGCAGAATCTACCCAAACCCTCACATCACAATCCGACCCATCACAGTCATCAATGGATCCACTCTTCCACATCCTCAAAATCCTCCCCTTCTCAATCCTCCGGCCGCCGCGTCTCCGCCTCAAGCTCCCATCGTTCACGCTACCATCCCCAATGACCGTTTTCGCCCTCGTACTCCTTACCTACTTCATGGTCGTGTCTGGCTTCGTTTACGACGTCATTGTCGAGCCCCCCGGCATCGGATCCACTCAAGACCCCGTCACTGGCTCCGTCCGCCCCGTCGTATTCCTCCCTGGCCGCGTCAACGGGCAGTACATTATCGAGGGTCTCTCTTCTGGGTTCATGTTCGTGCTCGGTGGAATGGGCATCGTGCTTATGGATCTCGCCCTTGATAAGAATAGGGCTAAGAGTGTTAAGGTCTCTTATGCTACTGCTGGGATCTCGTCCGTTGTCATTGCTTATATTATGAGTATGCTCTTTATTCGCATTAAGATCCCTGGTTATCTTAGGTGAATTTTGATTTTTTATGCTTTTTTTGGACTTAATTTTGATGGAGTTTAATTGGATTTTGGGATTTTATGCTACTTTATCTGCTTATGTTATACTGTGCTATGAATAGCTTATCAATTCTAAATGTTAAATTGAATGGGCTAATGATTCTCTCATATATTAGTGATTGAAATTTAGTTATGCAGATTTGTTTTGAGCTCATATGTTTCTTTTTGGTTGCCTAGGTTCTGTTTTAGAACCATATTGAATCCATAAATTTATATTTTGGAATTTGAGTATGGATGTCTTACTTTTGTTTCAAGACCTATAATGAATTAATACATGTACATCGTCGAATTTTGAAAATGTGTATTAAAGGGAAACAAATGTGACCCAGTGACTGTCCATAGAAGCTGGGGGTGTCTTGAATTTTTTGTTGTATAACTTTTAGCAGAATGATAGTAATACTAACAAGAAAAGAAAAAGGGAATTCATACATGACTAGATCTTTATGTTCTTTCTTTATTGTAAAAGGAAGGTTCGGGTTAGGGTTTCAAGTAGTCTTAGTTTCCATTTGATATTGCTGTGTTGCAGCTGTGCAGTGGAACTTCAGCTATTAAAGTGTTTTGTAAACACTTAAAAATTCGTTTTAGAAGCTTAGTTGACTGCTAAGTTAAGTTTTAAGTTGTTACAGCTTTCATTCTATCTCAGTCGTGGCTTAAAAGTCACAGCATCTCAATAGTAAGTGGAGCCTTAATAAGCCGCAATCGCTTCATTGGGATGTATCCTCTTGGAAACTGTGATTTTTAATGTTACCTGTTGTAGTTAAATTATCCTTAGGATTTGAAATTTAATCTCAGGAGTCGGTGCTTTTGTGAGAGAAAATATTACAAAAGGATGAAAAAGTTCACATTCGAGGAAGTTGATTATTGAGCTCAATTCATCTAAGGTTTGATCAAAAGAAAAACAAAAAACCCAGCTTTGGTTGAAACCCCAAAAAAGTACATAGTATATATAGTTGTGAAGAGTCGCTATGAGTAGTGACATGAAAGGTTGACTTGGCTTCAAGGTTATTGTTGTCCTTGGACTGAATTAAGAAGTTTGATGGTAATGCATAATGTTGAATCAAGGCTGAATTGGATCAACCATGGATTTAAGATTTGACCCACTCTAGTACTATCTGTAAGGAGAGATCAATTACAGCAGTAAGGCAGTAAGAAGGAAGCTGAGAATTATCAACAGCAATAACAATTAATACAAGGATGGACCTAAGTAGCGAGGGGATTCTGCCTTCTGGTTTGACTTTGTATCTTTTGGGATCTCTCTCTGTTATGAGAGAGTTGTTTTGTTTTTGTTATAGGCAGTCTTGTTGTTTCTTGATTGGAGCTGGTTAGTTTAATTTGTGAATATTCGAGTCTTTTCTGGCTACACCTGGTTTTCGTAAACAGCTTATCCCCTTTGTTTCAAGACCTGGAACAATTAATTTTGGTATGTGTTTTTTATTTTTCAATAAAATAAGAAGTATCATGTCAATGAGAGTTCACTAGAAGGCCCCTCAAAAGTGCAAAGCCAAGTTTGATGGGCAGGGAGAGAGAGATGAGAGGCTTTTCACATGCATTAGGATGTCATTGGTGTCACTAGAGATTGTGATATTGTCTTTCTTTGTAGTTTGTTATGTCATTGATTTTTCTCTAGTATTGGGATTTTTCACGTAAATTTCTTGTTTTGTGCGAATGATTTTTTACTATTACATTCTTGATCATTTTGCTTGATAAGAGCTGCCAAAATCCCTACAGTACTGGTAATATATTGGCCTCCATGGTGGATTGTTTTCGTTCTGGACTTGTTCCATTGGTCTTCTAATTGTAAGGGTTTCTCATTAAATTTTCTTAATTTGTGGCGAGCAAACAATAAGCATTAAATTCAAAAGAATATAAATAAACTGAAATAAAACTTCATAACAAAATTGATAAACAATACAAATGTTCAAGCATCAGTTACATCATTCTCCAGAATTAAGGAGTTGGTTAATGACTAAAAATACAAACAATAATAATAAGGCCATGAATCTAATGGAAATCATTAGAGTTCTAAGAAAGAAAACAAGAAGATAAAATCCGAATTGAATCCCTTCGTCTTCGGACGTCACCGCATTCGTCTCCTCTTGTCGCTCTTCAATCCTCCTCCTTGGATTTCTCTAAAAATATGTGTTTTTGTGTTTTGTGTTGTGTATTAGCCTCTTCCTCTGAGTTTGGACGAACTAATCTATTTATAGTAAAGCCTTGGGGTCTTTATGCATGTTAAAACCCTAAAATTGGGCTTTTTGGGCGTTGCGGGGCACTGCGGCGCTGGAAAGTGGGCGTCGCGGCTCCCATCTCACTGGATTTTGTATGGCAGTCTTCGTTGGGCGTGTCGCGACGCGTGACAGTTTCCAGGGATAATGTGTTCCGCGTTTCTGCTCTTCCCGCGTGCTTCTGATGCGTCCGTATGGTCCCAAAACACGTATAAATGCCCCAAGATCCATATATTGATGCTTCCTACAAATAAAACATGAAAGAATTACAAAATACATTAAATGATACATAAACTAACAAAATAGTAAACTAAAAATATTGAAATAAATGGGTATAAATCACACTTATCAGAAGCTAAGATGATTTGTCCTACTGTTATTTGAAAAACTTTTAATATCTTTATTATTTTTATCAAAATTTTTATTTTAAAATCATATTTACGAAATGCATTCCTACTTCATTTCACAATTAAAGTGTTATTTTTAGGGGTGAGAACTTGAGTCATTATTTGTTGAGTTGCATTATATTAATTTTTTCAGAAACTTCTACTACACATAGTTTAATAATAATATACGGGTAAGATTCAATTATATTTAAATTACTATTCAATAGTTATCAATTATAATTTATATAAAAAAAAAAACAAAACAAAACAAAACACAAAACAAAGTGCAATTCAGTACATAGCAACAGGTTTTTCATTTCCTTCAATTTTATTGGAATTTTCTTCTCTTTGTTAGTATATACATAAGGTGTTTAGATTTTGTTTGGAGACGTACCTTTTTTTTTTTTTTTTTTTCTTAAATCTTGTTACTTATTGGACACTTTCTCTATTATGTATGGTGAGTTGTTATCTAAAGTGGTTCAAATTTTGAAACATGTCATGTAAATTTAATCTAGGAAAAGAGTAAATTATCACAATAACACTTTAATTCATATTGTTTTGAAATACAAATTTTACTCTATACTATTAAATATTTTCCTCTAAAAAATTATCTAAATATAATAAAAGCAGGTTTCAAAATTAGATGAAAATTACTCAATTGATAAAAAAAATATTTAATAGTAGTGACAAAAACTTGTATTTTTAAAGCTAAAGTGATTAAAACTAGGGATGACAATTTGAGTCAGGATTCGTTTATTCGTTCGATTCGATTCGCTTTAAAGCGAATACGGGTTTGAAAAAATGGATTCGTTTAATAAATGGGTCAATTTGATTCGATTTGTTTATTAAACGAATCAAATACGATTTTAAGCTCACTAATTCGTTTATTCGTTTATGGTTCGTTTTATTATTTTCTTTTACTAGTTATTGTTATTTTTCAATTAAGATTCAAGAAATTATAGCTAATTATCATTAAAAATTAATAATAATTTCCATATTTGGTGAGATATTTTTAATAAATATATTAATTACATATTTTATATGTATATATTTATGAAGAATTAATGTAAATCAATTATGATAAATTATGATATTAAATAATATCATGACTGAATGAATATTCGTATTTGATTCGTTTAATAAATGAATCGAATATGAATACTGATTTTAGGATTCGTTTAATAAACGAATCGAATACGAATCCATCATATTTTGATTCGATTCGTTTAGGATTCGATATAAATTCGATTCGTTGATTCGTTTTGTCACCCCTAACTAAAACTTATATTTCTAAAATCATAATAACTAAAATATCATTGTAATAATCTGTAGACTTTAATCTATATCAAATCTTATCTCAAGCACAATCACATTTTACAATGGCCAAGCCCTCACAGAAAGTTTGCTGTGTCCTTGTTTTGCTTCTTGCATCACGTAACAGGTACATTTAAAAGGAGAATATATGATCATAGTTTCATCTCATTCTTATCAGTTGAAAAGCTTTATAAATTTCAAGTTTTGGTTTATCGACTCTCCAGATTTTTCATCTTTGATCTCCAATTTATGATATATTATGTATACTTTACTGTAAAATTTGGAGCGTCAGCAACGATAAGCTTTAGAATGTAACGAAAATTTAGTATTAGTGTTTTCGGAGGTGTGAAGATTTGGATGCTTGCGATAGCGATTTGTGATGGGGTTTTAATTTTCACACTTCAATATGTTCGGTACTTAGTCGACGTTAAGTAAGTCTTTACGCTAGCGGAAGTGAAGAACAAATGCGAGAAAAATTATTAGATAATGTTTTAAAGAGAACTTATTTTTATTACTTAAGCTTTGTTTACGAGAGAAGGTTTGGATTGCTTGATTTTCCAAACTTGTTATAAATGATGCTTTTAGTTTTACTCCCATTTATAGGCTTAGCCTCCCTACAAATGTGTGGTGGAGATTTGTTCTCCAAGAAATTTCCTTCCTGATGCTTGAGGTGTCGGGAACATTCACCGAAATATCTAGATATTTTTACAAATTCCCTAGATATGTATATATACAACTTGTTTCTGTTGTGATTCTCCGATCACTTTAGAGTGTATTTGAGGAAAAAATCGAATTTGTATTTCTATTACTACAAGAATAGATTACACACGTTTACAACTAAAAACTTAACAAAAAACCTAACACACTCTCAAGCTCTATGCACATGGAGCTTACTCACATTTGGGGTGGAAATGTAAGCAAGCAATGAGCTTGCTGTCTTCAACCTCAACAAATCTCCCCCTCGGTGAAGATTTCCCAAAATCTGAGCCGACCATCAATCATTCAAATTGGATCCTCCAAAAGTAGACCCGGCCAAGGTTCCAGTTCCGGAACCGAACCGGAACCTGACCGGTTCGGTTAGGGTTCTCACCCTGACCGAACCGGTTGGAACCGCTGGAACCGAACGGTTCCAACCGGAACCGTACAGTTCCGGTTGGAACCGAAAGTAAAAAAAAAAATTATTTACTTGGAACCGTAAGGTTCCACAAGTAAATCTCAATTTTTTTTATTAATATTAATGAGGTTTAAAATTACAATACTAAAACATGAATGTCCACATCCTTTTTATAACCAACTAGTGGTTATTGACTTCTTTATATAAGCGATGTGAGACACAATAGCCAAGTAACAAATATCCCACATCGCTTATATGAAGAAACACTAGCCAATAGTTGGCTATAAAAAGGATTATATGTTAAAAGAATTTTATAAAAAATAATTATATAAAAATGATGTGATAGTTTGAAAAAACATTACGATTATAGAATTTTTTTTCTATTTTTTATAAAAAAAAAAAAACCAAAAAGGGAACTGTAACCGAACCGGAACCGACCGGTTCGGTTTACGGTTCCGGTTCCACTTAAGTGTGGAACCGGGAACCGGCGGTTCGGTTCGGTGAACCGACCGGTTCCGAACCGGAACCGAACCGCCGGCCAGGTCTATCCAAAAGGATCCTCCCATGGCTGCATCTGTATGACTACCTACGTACCCTGAATTGGGATCAAGCCAATCGTAGTTCTCTGTATCTTAAAACAATCGTCATCTGACAGCTATCCCGGTTATGTCTCTGCACAACTCTAACTTGTCCCGATCATGTTCCTTTGTTGATATGTCGATTGTGTCTCTGCATAGCACACTTCACTGCATCTCTGTACAATATTCTCTTGCTATGTTTCTGCATAGTACAATCCAATGTTTCTCTGCACAGTTTTGCTGCCATGTTTCTTCACCCATTTGTTCCTCAGTGCCTTCTTGCCTTTGGGAAACTCTCTGGCTCCCCCACATCAGTAAGCAGAATATATTCGGATCCCGGATATCTGGTTGATGGAATCCTGCCTCGTTCAGATCTTCTTGTCTGAGGTCTATTGATTTTTGGAGGTTTATCATCATCCATCTCTGTGAATGATCTTGCAGCTTCTAGTGGAGTGGGTTGCGGCTCCCCCATGCTCAACACTTTCTTCTGTAATCTCCGATGGAACAAGTTGTGTCTCCCCCTGCTCAACATCTCTATCTGCCTCATCTGGTTCTGCTTTTGGAATTTCCTCGTGCACCATATCTGTGGCCAATTGTGCTGGTGCTGGGTCTGGATTTCTGTTGGCACTGGTATTGGAAGACATTATGGGCATTTCAATGTCTTCAATTGTTCGGTCTTCAAGAAACTCTACTTCCTGGCTTCTGATGACCTTCTTTTCCTTCTAATCCCATAGTCTGTATCCAAATTCTTCATCTCCATGTCCTAGGAATATACATGGAGTTGTCCTTGCATCGAACTTCTCCCTGAGCTCATTGGATACATATACAACGGCTAAACAACCGAATACTCTATGGTGAGTGTATGACGAATTCTTACCAGACCACACTTTCTCCGAAATCTACATGTTCAACGGTTTAGATGGTGATCTGTTGATCAGGTAACATGTAGCACGAACGGCTTCTCCCCATAATGGCTTTGGCAGCTTAGCCATACTGATCATTCCTCTAACTTTCTCCATAATGGTGTAGTTCATTCTCGCAGCGACACCATTATGTTGTGGTGTGTGTGTAACAGTTCTCTCATGTCGAATCTCGTGTCTCCAGAAGTAGGCTTTGAACTCTCTGGAACTGTACTTGCCTCCATCGTCTGTGCGAAGGCACTGCAACTTCTTCCCTGTTTCATGCTCTACCATGGTGTGGAACAGCTTGAACTGATCTAGGACCTGATCCTTCGTCTTGAGGAAATACACCCATATTTTCCGAGAAGCATCATCAATGAAAGTCAAAAAATACTTGTTACCGCCTAATGAATCAACCTCCAAGGGACCACAAACATCAGAGTGCACTAGACTGAGCAACTCTGATCTTCTCTCTGAAGAGAAATCAAATGAGACTTTGCGTTGCTTACCAATCGAGTAGTGGTTGCAAGGACCTCGTGCAGCATCCTTGGTAAGCTATTTCTTGTTCAGGGTAGACAACCCTCTCCCACTCATATGTCCGAGTCTCCGGTTCCACAGATTTTGAGAAGCCTCTTTTTCAGCTACTTTGAGGCTGTCTGCACAAATCTTCACATGAGTCTTGTATAGTGCGCCGCAAGCATGTCCTCGGACGACTACCATGACACCTTTCGTCATTCTCCATGTGCCATTTCTGAAGTGATTTTCATAGCCCTGTTTGTCAAGAGCTATTCCCGAGAGTACATTCAGCTGAAGTTCTGGAACATGCAAGACATCCTTCAAGGCCAATGTACACCCGATATTTGTCCGCAACTGAATATCACACATTCCTACTATCCCAGAGGAACTGATATTTCCCATCTTCACTGCTCCAAAATCTCCTGCTTTGTATGATATGAAGAAATCCTTGTGATGAGTGACGTGGTAGGATGCTGCAGTATTTACCACCCACTCAACATCTTGGGTTGCGTTGTGAATGCATGTCTCTTCATGTATGGAGCATATTGCTACATCTGCTTGTACAACGACCAATGTCTCACATTCGTCATTCTTCGACTGGTGATTGCCTTCTCTCTACTCTCGTTGCAACTTTCGGCAATTCTTCTTTAGGTGGCCTACAATACCACAATGGTAGCACTTATAGGTAAACTTCCTTCCATCTGAGGATCTACCCCTGGATGTGCTTCTGCCTCTCTCTCCGTTTCTTCCTTGATGTCTTCCTCGAGTCTCTGTGACGAAGGCTTTTGTCTATTCTGAACCAACATCTTTTCTCCTGAACTCCTCATTCGACAGGGCATCTTTTACCATAGGCATTGTAACTTTACCTCCTGGAGCGGAATTGCTGAGAGTAACCACCAATGTCTCCCAGCTATCAGGAAGGGAACTGAGTAGTAAGAGGGCTTGTACTTCATCTCCCAGCTGCATGTCTACTGCAGACAACTGGTTCACCAGGCTCTGGAACTCGTTGGTGTGTTCTGCAACGGAAGTTTCACTCCGTAGCTTCAGGTTCACCAAACGCCTCATTAACAGGGCTTTATTCCGAGATGTCTTGGCCTGGAACATGTCTTCCAGCTTTATCCACATCCCGTAAGCATCTGAATCATGTGCTACGTGGTGGAAGACACTGTGACCGATCCACTGCCTAATCTGACCCAAAGTTCTGTTGTTGAGTTTATTCCAGTCATACTCCTTAACAGACTCTGGTTTCACTCCCTTCAACTCGATGACATCAAACAAATCTTTGCACTGCAAAAAATCTATCATCCGAGGTCTCCAGAGGGAGTAATTAGTTGCAGCCAGTTTAATCATTGCACCAGAAGACAAATCTCCAATTTCCATTTTAAGTTTTAAAGTTTAAAATGTAAATACAATAAAATTGGGGCTGAATTTCACAAATAAGAGGTCAATGTTGTGTCCAGAACGGTCGAAAATGGTGGAATAGACACTTCGTTGGTCTAAATCCGACACAGGGGATGATTTGTAAATTCCTAAAAATTCTGGGGCAAAATTATAAATTTCAAAACTTCAGGGGGCTAAATGAAATTTATCAGGCTGCTGGCGTGGCACTGTGGGACCGGCTCGCTGACGTGGTGGACATGTGGCGCTGATGTGGTAGACTCCTTGCTGACGTTGCGGATGACGTGGCGCTGACTGTGCGATGATGTGGCGAATGACTCAACGCTGACTGTGCGCTGACTGGGGCTGACGTGGCGGCCACATGTATCGTCTTCTACCTCTGGAGAGCGTGTGGCTCGTGGCGCGCGTGGGAGCGCGTGAGGCAGCCTCTGGTGACTGGTCGGCGCGTACGGGCTCCCTGGACCTCCGTTTAATCACCGGAAAATACCATCGTGCTCGTCTCGACGTGAACTAGCTGATGATATGCTCAAAGTTAATTTTTGACAACTTTTCCGGAACCCAAATTTTCCGAACCGAGCTCCGTTCTTCGGTCCCAATGAAGAACCAAAGCTCTGATACCACTTGTTGTGATTCTCCGATCACTTTAGAGTATATTTGAGGAAAAAACCGAATTTGTATTTCTATTACTACAAGAATAGATTACACAAGTTTACAACTAAAAACTTAACAAAAAACCTCACACACTCTCAAGCTCTCTGCACATGTAGCTTACTCACATTTGGGGTGGAAATGTAAGCAAGCAATGAGCTTGCTGTCTTCAACCTCAACAGTTTCTACCTTGGAATATCTAGAACATGCATGGTCAATATATCTTTGACCCTTGGGAATCTAGAATCTTCCATAAACTTCTAGAACCTTTCAGACTATCCTAAATTATTCTTAAACTTTTTGAAACCTTCAAGATTCTTCCAAAATCTTCCGAAACTCTCTAAATAACTCTTGAACATTATGCGAACTTCTAGTTTCTCTTATATTTAGCCTTCATTGTAGAATTTTATTAATCTTAGGGCCAGAGAATCTGGCAGGTTGTGACAAATTGCTATGGAAAATGCAAAGCAAAAACATCCTGGTGGGTTTGGATCTTGCGTTAAAAAATGCAACGCGTCCACGGCTATTGCGATTACAATTTGGGCATAGCGTTTTCATTTATGTAAATGCCTTTATAATTGTTAATCAACTGGTTTTTCTTTTTGGGCATTTTATGGATTATAAAATTTTCTATGGTTATTTCGAAATTGACTTGGATTTGACGACCGGTTTATGATTGTTGTGGCTTAAAAAAAATATATTCTTTGTCTAGTACTGAAAAATAATCTTGTACAAATAAACAATTAGTTGTATGATTAATTGTTGGGTTTTGAGATCAATGCGGAATCATCTATGTGATTGGATATTAAAATTTTTTCCCAAAATCAATTAAGATCGTGGTTATATTGTCGTTGACAAAACAAACATATACGTATATATGTAGATATATGTTTATCAAAATAATATAATAAATACATCAAGATATAAATAAGTATGTATTTATCATATAAAAATATTAGGGTTTAAGAAAACATCATCAAGCTTCCTCCTTTGTGATATTTCTTTGTGGTATTTCAAGACTTTTTATTGTTTTCCCTTTGATATATATAACGTATCAAGTGTTACGTCTCTAGTCGACACACTAATCTCTTCAATAAAATTAATAAATTGTCCCACTTGAAAGAACAATAAGAAAACTCTTTTTCTTTTCTTAGGATGTTGAGGCTTAAAATAATATTAGATTATAGAGAAAAATAATTTTCTCCCTAGGGCAAATTTGAAGAAACCCTAAGCACCACTCAAGAACACAAGAGAGAGATAAAAATCACTCAAAAACAACCAAGGAGAGTCGAAATTCCTCTTTATTTATAGAGGGAAAGTGGCTTCCTATGCCCTAATGTGCTTATGATACTCAAAAATCCTTTTCCAAATCAAATTTAATCAATTAATGATACTTTCCAAGTTTTTTCAAGCTTGTTTATGAAAGAATCATCCATAAATATAAATTCTAATTATGAATTAATTAATTAGGGTGCTAGCACACTAGATTAAGACCCATTAGATTAAATATTAATTGGGCTTTTAATTAATTTGATTTAATTAATCAATTAATTAGTTTATATTTAATTAAAAATTAATTAAATTTAAATAAATATATAATACTTATTTAAATAATAAATCCAAATTAATATTCCATTAAATATATTTTAATCTTATTAAAAATATTAATATTCTAATATCATACATTAGAAAATTCATTTTTAATTGAAAAATGATTTTTCCAAAAAATCCCAATTTTTTTCATTAATCTTTGAATTTATTTTATTTTCGAAAACTATATGAAGTGCGACCCTCATAAGATCATTATCGAGTAGTAGTGAAAAAATATTAAATCCTTAATATTTCATCTTATGACATCCCACAGACCATGGATAAACAATTAGCAGTATGTCATGGCCCCTAGTCGATAAATAAAATGGGAAAACACATGAACCTGAAAAATAAATTTCGAACATGTTATCTCATTCCTTCCGATTTTATATTGCTTATCAAACAGACCATGGATAAGTCAAGTTCGTAATGTCTGATATTACTTTAAACTTTGTATATATGTAATTGACATCTCTTAAATATCGTGTTTTGGTCAAAGACTTCTCCATATATAGTTTCCTATGAACATATCTAGCTTTCATTATCAAAACCATCGGATCCTATCTAGATTCGCATTTGACTTCGTATGATAGTCATTCAAAACCATCCAATACTTTTCATAAGACGTGGCTAGTCGAATAATATTATATTATTGAAAGATGATAACTTCCAATGGTGACTTGTGAAAGATAGTCTCTATAGAAACGATATGTAATGATATAATCATATATATATATATATATATATATATATAAAAGAAACAGACTTAAACATTTCTTAAATTTATAAATAACAAATAATTGTATGGTAAAATAAGGAGTTGTTAAAGGTGCTATGAGTTGGAAAAGCAAAGTGCTTTTTTTTTTTTTGGTTAGTCATTAGTATTTGGAATTTGATTTGACCGACCGGAATACATAAATTTAATTAGGCTATTGTCTGCACAATTTTTTGTCAATACGCGTGTAAGGTTCAAATCTCATGAGATACATTCCCAGAAATGAGTGTTTGATTCCAAGAAAATGCCTCCAAGGGGCACAAGCACACAAATTACAGTTCTATAGGTTACAAAGCTAAGAAATTAAAGTAATTGATCACTCTCAGTCTTCATTTTTTTCTTTTTTGCTCCTTTCTACGCTCGAGTCTTTTTATAATGCATGACTCTACCAAACGCCCGAGTAGTTCCGCTGTCTTCATCCCACTAAGTCCTCACGTTCTCTGTGCATATGCAACTGCTGGATTATGCGAGCAACTGCTGGATCATGCGTGTAACCGTTGGGTAACTTACTAGATCGGGGGGTTGCCACCAGTTTGCGTAAGAAACGTCGAATATATCTCATAACTGGCCAACCGTTTTGGAAATGTCTATTTCTTTCTTCGTGATTCCTTACCTATTCTTTGAATCACCATGAATTAAGTCTTTCTGTGCTGAATCCTTCTTCGTCCCATAAAGAATGACACCATACCTTTTCGTCCTCAGATACGTCATCCCTTTCGTCATTTGATTCATTCAGCCCATTCGCTCTTGGGATAAATTTATTTTATGTTAACAACTATAATATAAAATCATTAAAACTAATGGAAGATTATTAATTTGACTAGGCAATAATATAAAGGCTATAAAATGAAGGGATGAAGCATAAAATATGCATAGAAGTTGGTAAAATTTCAATTAGTCGCATAATTTTCCTTTTTTTTTTTTGGGACTGGGGACGCTTCTACATAATCTCGCCATGTGTTTGATAAATTATGTTATTAGAGACCATAATATTCATAACATTAAATTATCTACCCATATTAAATTACTTGATTAAAATTCAATGAACTCATAATTTATAAATGATAGGTTTATGGAGAAATATAATATATTTTTGGTTTTGTTCAAATTCAAATAATAATTTTAGAATATAACTCTAAAGTTTAATTAATTATAATTTAAAATTATTTTATAAGTTGCTTTAAAAAGCAATCACTTATGTTATGTGCTTTTCAAAACTGCTGTCAAAATATTAAAAATAAAAATAATTATGAAATAAACAGTACTAAATTTTTTAGTCATAAAATATGAAACAAATTGCTTCTATCATTTTGAAGTTTGAACCGCAATTCTAAACAAGGACATAGGTTCAATGACATATGGAGACACTAATTAAATATGTGCTAAAGTCGATGAACTGGTAAATCGCCAGCCTTATATCTTGATTTTGTTTAAATAATTGAACAATAGAATTAAATTTTTTTTTTTTTAAATATTGGAAATTTCGTTGTCAAATTAATCAATTCGGGTTTAAACGGAGTATGTAAAATCTTTGGCTGTCCTCCGGCTACCTTATGTTCTTACTCGAACTCAGAACATAATAATCAAATTATAAACTCATTACCAACAAACCACATCCTTGGAGACAATAGAATTAAACACAATATTAAGAAACGAGCCCTTTTTAGATCTGGATTATTAAGGGTATAATTATCATTACATCAACCAAATTTAATTAAGATAGTGAAACATCGTATTCGACGGGGCAATTGTCACTTAATTGCTCCTATAAAGTCTCTCCTAACACATGGGGAATTAGGAGTAGAGTTTAGGGTATCGTTTGTAGGGACGGCAGAAATCATAAGCAGATTCCTAAATTAGGATGAGAATCGTGGATGTAAAATTGAAAAAAATTAGAGTCGAAGATGGAGATAAAGAAATTTTAATATTAATTTCTTATTCGGGGAATATATGCGTTCAGGTAAAATCTTCATCCATCTTCATTACGGATTTAAGTTTTAATTATTTATTTTAAATTTTTGAAGAAATATATTGAAATTATAATTTATAATTTTATATAGGGGTAAATAAAAAAAAATCGTCATAAATTGATAAAAAAATATATAGATAAATTATAGATAATATAAGGACTTGGATGAAGTAATTTATTACGTAAAGTCATTTTTTGATGATGGATCATTCATTTAATTAAGTTTTAGACTGAACAAAAATGTAGAAAAACACAAATTTAAATTATATATATAATGATTCATGTAATGAAAAGTATCTAATTTTTGGATATTTATATTTTAATTTTCTGATAATGTAATAGTTTATCAATACTTATTTTTTAAATAACTAAAATCTATTTTAAGATCAAATTAATATTGAGGATGGATACTGCATTACATCCCTAATCGTTTGCCATTTTATATGTTACATCAAATTGAAAAAGACATTCCATTAAAAACGTATAAAAGCTATAAATCCATAGCTACTACTCATGGATGTACAAATTGACTTTATTGTATAAGTGCCTGCTGCCAAACTTTTTAATAAAATTATTATATAATTATTTGTTGATATTACAATGAGTGATTCGGTATAATAATAATATAACTTCAAAATCTATATAATATAACCGAGATATATATATCATACGCTCACAAATATTAAAAAAGGGAAATTGATCAAATTCATTCATCTCATATCAAAGAGATTTTTCTTATCCCGGATAAATGGCCTAAATGGTATCATATGCTGATTTCATTATCGGTCTTGGAATAGTCCACATAAATGACCGGTTGAGATTTAAAATTAGAACTTCAAATCTAAGATAAATTATATTTTACTATTCATTTTTTGTCCAAAATGTTTGTTTATAAATTTGGCATCTTTTTGATTAAAAAATAAATTAATATAATTTAATTTTATACTTTTTTGATAATTTATTAGTAGAACGTACACTTTAAAAACTTGTCAAAACTCCTAAAACTCACTCATATTATATAAAACATTTAATTCAATTGGGAAAGGGGAAAAAATGTCAATGTCATGAAGACAGTTAGCATTAAATTAAGATAGAAGTATATATATTGTTTAATTAAGCACGTTTCAAAGTTATATAATATTAATAAGATTCGGGGACCGTTACTACCTGTATATAATCCAACTACATTAATAACTTCATTAATAACAACTTTTGGGTTCTTGCAAAAATTATTCCTTCAGCCTTTTACCTTACATGTAAACCAATTAAGTCAAGGATGTGTTTTTATGAAAGAAGCCAAAAAAAGGGGGAAAAAGAAAAAGAAGAAGAAGGTATAAGTATGATATTTTAGGATCGTTCCAATTCGATTGGTATAATTTTTTAAATAATTATTTTTTAAGAAAAAAAAATTAACTAAAATTAATTTACTGTTGCATATTGAGTTGCTGTGAATTTAGGATCTATATATTTGATATAACTTTTCAATACTGTATATTAGGATTTGGTAAAAAATATATTTAACAATTTTTGTTATTTGATAAAAAATATAAAATTGTCTCCCTTTATTTTAGACTTGTTGAATGTAAAGATTGTGCAAAGTTTATGATTACTCTCTCACCCTAATTTCATTTACCTCAGGAAAAGAAATGTGTTAACACTTTAGTTTTTGTAATTTTAGAAAATAATTTTTAGTTTTAAGAAATACAAGCTTTAATCAATTCCTTTAAATATATTTTGTTAATTAAATCACTTTTCATCATATTTTGAAATAAACTTTTACTATATTTAGATAGTTTTTGGATTATTCAAGTCATTTAACATTAATCAGATGAAAAATAACGAAAAATATAACGGTACGTAGGGACTAAAACTTATATTTGCAAAATTATAAGGATTAAAATGTTATTATAAAAATTCAATAATCTCTGCTCTCAAAAGCATGCATTTAATATTAAAAAAGCATACACTTAATCGACTATTGTCCTTAAATAATAAAATTACTATAGGTCAAATATAAGTGAACGAATAGTAAATTGATTGTTATCAGGGCAGAGCTGTAAATAAAAATTTAGGGTGATAAATAATAATAAATAACAAATATAAGGAGGTCAGATAATAAAAATACTAAAATTAAAAGTTAAAAATGGAAAAAAATATCTTTAAAATATTCTAAAGGGCCCCGCCCTTCGATTTTTGTTTTTGGAATCGTTGGAATCCCGCCGCCAAATCATCCATTTCGGACTTAAACCAAACATGTAAAACTCTCGGCTGTCCCGAATTATTACAAGAAACGAACTCCATGGATTCGAACTCAGAATCTGAAAGTCAAATCCTGATCGAGTCTTACAACACTAAGTCACGCCCATTTGGGACTTCTATCTCTACTTTCATTGGTCATTTTCATAATAAATATATTAATTAGACGGACGCATAAATAACGTTGTATATTCGTCCAATGAAAGTTTATCTCATATAGGCAACACTCAAAAATTTCGCTAATTTCATTATTTTTTAAACAATAAAAGTAATGAAACGTTCATTAAATTTCTATAAAATTAAATATAGTCCACAACATACCACCCCAAAAGTGACAATACAAGAGAATACGTTGTAAATAAGAAAGAGTGTGTAGGAAAAAATAGTGCGTTTGATAGTGGACTAATAAACTAAAGTTTCATAATTAATAATAATAATTGCCATAGATTTCTCAAAGTCAAACATGATGTGTGCATTAAAAAGGAAAAATCACTATTAGACCCTCAATGTCTAAGGAAATGAACATAAAACTCTCCAATATTTCAAATATAAACATATAATTACTTATTAATTTCTTAATAGATTTTGTTTAATTTAACAATTAACTGATTAATAGTGTTCATTTACATAAAAATGGCAAGTGATAATCTATAGTAAATATATTAAATTACATTTTTTCCATCCAAAATAATATAATTACTAACGAATTAGGATCTCCATGTTATTTTTGAAATATCAGGAGATTTTATCTCAAATTCTCTAAATATTGATAGTCCAAATGCACTTTTCCCCACTGAAAATGTATTTAGTTCCCAAAACGGGAGTCATAGTTCTAAAATTCTAACGCATGCCCTCTCTATTTTCACATCATACTTAATTATCATTACTCTCTAATTCTCTTTAATTCACTAATAACTGATTGAAAAAAAAAAAAAAATTCAACATCCTTTCATTAATATTGCATTATAAAACCATCCCATCATTCACTGTTCTTTCATATCAAATCTCAATTATATAATTATATTCATCTCTCTCTTTGCAGGCAAAAAAAAAAAAAAGAACAACAACAACAACAATCGCCATGGCAGATGTCGAAGAATGCAACACAGGGCTGTGCCTAGGGCTTGGTCTAGGCGGATACGTGGCGACGAAGGACGAGAGACAACAACCGAAGGATAATAATAACAAGAATGTTAGGGCTTCTTGCATAGACTTGTCGTTTACATTATGCCCTAATGATGAAGATGCTGGTGACATAGATCATGATGAGTTCATGGCTGGCAATTTTGGGCACAAAAGCTATCAGTCGAATGATTACAAGAAGATCAATATTAGCAGCAGAAAGAAACTGAGACTCACGAAAGAGCAATCGAGCTTGCTTGAAGACAGCTTCAAATTGCATACTACTCTTAATTCGGTAACCTTTTTCTTTAATTAATTACCATAATGTTTATTAATTATATTCTGCTTAATTACATTTAAGCAATGCACTAGGTTGTTTCACCTTCGAAAATTTTACCAGTTGAACTAACACACACCCATTAATTATCCCACTATTTTTCTTTATAAAATATCTGATGGAATAATTCTTAAAACCGGATTGTGAAGTATTTCTTGGTTTATTTGTTGAAGTTTTTTTACGTTATATTTTTTTCCCAATTAAATACAAAATAAATTTAAAGAGTTTGAATCCAGTCCCAGAAACAAGCGTTGGCTGAGCAGTTGAATCTGAAACCAAGACAAGTTGAAGTTTGGTTTCAAAACAGGAGAGCAAGGTAATTAATTACTAGCTATTTCATTAATCAACAAATAATATATATTTTTTTTTTATACACAAATTGTTTTAGTTAATTCTACGAGGATTCTCTCTTGATCTGAGCTTTTATGTAACAGAACGAAGTTGAAACAAACGGAAGTAGATTGCGAATTTTTAAAGAGATGTTGTGAAAGCTTAACTGGTGAGAACAAAAGATTGAAGAAAGAATTGCAAGAACTACAATCGATAAAAGCTGGAGCATCACCATTATTTATTCAGCTTCAAAAGGCTACAACGTGCCCTTCATGCCAGAAAATTATGAGAACAACTACTGAAGGAAAAAAGGCTACAAAATAAATGTGGTCCTTGAGAATAATAAGTGCCCAAAACGGCTTTCAATGCTACAAAATTAATTAAATTATTAATATTGTAATAGGATTATTAATTATAATTGGTAGGTTTAAGTTACAAAAGTTAATGTAAATGAAGTATAATGAGCCAGCTGGGTTTGGGATAGCTTTAACAAAGTCATTGTTGAGTTGAATATTTAAGGGGAATTTAAGTCTCCGTTAATTAGAGATTATAATAGCGAAATAATAACTTATGTTCGAGTTTCATGCAATGCAGAAATGCGTTATGTTTACTTAATTTATATTCTCTATCAGTTTGTAATAATAATTTTATTATTATTCAAATTGAAACTTATAATTGATTTTGTAATAAAAGATGGACGTGTTTGAAACGACTGAAATAAAATGATGAGGTAATTAGTAGTAATACGTATCTTGAAAATTTGAAGCTTAAATAAAAAAGTCAAGTATATTCTATATTCCAAATGTGGATATAATGTTGAGTTATGCTAA
Organism: Zanthoxylum bungeanum; assembly: GCA_019454045.1. NCBI lineage: Eukaryota > Viridiplantae > Streptophyta > Magnoliopsida > Sapindales > Rutaceae > Zanthoxylum > Zanthoxylum bungeanum. Next base: position 720,831 of record SKCR01047512.1, read on the forward strand.
ATATATTTTTCATACTTTTTTATCATGTGTAGTTACATTTAAATTATTATTCATGAAGATAGAAAAAAAATAGTAAAATTAGGTACCTCTCAATGAGTTTTAGTTTTGATTCTCCAAGGTCTAATTCTGATATAGGCCTGGAAATAGATGTTTGATGACTTGACTTTGCTTTGATTTAAGACCAATAAAAATTTACTGCACGATTAGCATTCAGAAACTTATGTTAGAATCTTCATTTTTTTTTTAAAAAAAAATCAATTTACAGTTCTTTTTCTTCTAAAAACTTTTCTCCATTTATCTGTTCCTTTGAACATTTTTGTCAATATTTTTTCTTAGAATTTCCACCCATTTTTTTTTCTAGAATTATTCCTCCGTTCTTATAATCTCTCTTTTTTCATGTGAGTAGAGGTTTTCCTTTCCTATTATTGACATTTTTCCGTTGCTGAACTCATGTTGGATGTATGTTGAACATTTGCCATGTGACATACTGACATGTAAAATTAGGTGTGATTACACTTGCCACTATGCATGTTAAAGTAAGTTTGCATATATGTTAAGTTAAGTGGATTGTCATTAAAATCCATTAATTTTGGATTATGGTATTTGACCTCATGTACTCCAGAATGTTGTTGTAGGGTCGGAGTACCTACATTATATTCCCTTGTTAATTCATTGGTTTCAGATTTAGACCATCTCTGGAGTAGTTTGACTTCAGAATGAACTTATCCCGGAGTGAACTAACTGATCTCCCGAGACCCGGAGTGATGTCACTCCAGAATGTCAGGTCTATGTCAATCGACATCCAAGTTTGGAGCCGAAGTGCTGGGGTCGGAGTACCTCCATTCTATACCCCCAGTTGATTAATGGATTCCAAATTAATTTTTTTTCTGAATAAGTTAACACTGGATTGGATAAATTCCAGAGTGTCTTGACCTCGGAGTGAGTTGATTCCAGAGTGACGTCACTCTGGAGTGATGTCAAAAATGTTTAAAGAACATAGAAATTGAGAAAAAAAATTTAGAAGAAAATGAACTGTAAATTGCTTTTTAAACAAAAAAGAGGAAGATTCTAACTTAAGTTTCGGAGTGCTAATATTGCATGATGTTTTTATTGGTCTTAAAGCAAAGCAAAGTCAGGCCATCAAACATCTATTTCCCGACTTATATCAAAATTGGACCATGGAGAATCGTGCCTAAAACCCATTGAGAGATACAAATTCTTACTCGAACTAGATACTTATTAGAACTGATTTAGGTCATTTGTCGTTGCAATGTAAACTCCATCTAAATATCTAATGGAACCAACTTAAATCAATATTGTTATGGTGTGACATACACATATTTCTTAAATCAACCTCTTAGATCATGTTCTTAGGTGTATCCAACTAATATTTAATTTCAATTTTTTTTTTTTACAGAACTCATATATGAATTCTAAATGATAAAGTAATATTGATTTGGTATTTTATGATGAATTAATATGATCAATAAAGTAGTTAAGTTGAATTAAGCTTCTTGTTAGCTAAGTGGAATGGTAACGGTTCATTTACTTATTCCATTCCCATGAAGACAAAAGTTTTTAGGTTTAGTGATGCCTGCAAGTCATTTATTAATAATAATTTGCTCAATTGCCTCAAGGCTAGGCAACATGATTTTTCGAAAAATCAAATCATACTTAATTAGGCCTTTATTATTATTATTATCATTATTATTTACCAGTAATTGATATGACCACATATGATAATTTATTGATTACTAATTAAAGAGCTTATTTATTATTCACTTGGGAAGTCAAGAGTTATACTACTTGCTTTTTGGAGTTATGAAAAATGTACTCTTAATGGGTACCTAACATTGCTATAGTCCATTATTAAAAAGGCAGAACACGTTTTGTAATTTGTATACTGATATGAGAGTTTAAAAATGGAGTCTTATTGCTTAGCAATAGCATTCTTGTATATTATAAAATGATTTTCTCAAGTGATATAACATATCCATAATGGGCATGATTTGGTGGTGTAGGGTTTATGATCTCACTTTGAGGTTCTGGGTTCGAATTAGAGAATGTGTTTCTTGTAAGAGCCTGTGACAACCGGAGTTTTACATGCTCCGCTTAAGCCCCCAGACTTGGTGTTTGGTGGCGGGATTTCCAACGATTCAAAAAAAAAAAGGAAAAAAAGAAAGTGATGTAACATTCATCAATAATAAATTTTCAAGTTACAAAAATAATTATATTAAGAAACTCTCTTTAATTAAATATATTATTTTAATAATCGAGACTCTTCCTGTGCATTAGTGGAGAAAGATTGAAAACAAACTCGGCTTGTCAATGGATTCAATAACTAGATAGCACATATTTTCCCTTGTTAGCACAATTAAACCTTGTATTGGATTGGACATAATTGTTTGGTTTGGTTTTGCTTTACCGTTGATAAATGGTAATGGTTTGTTTATTTTTAGGGTGAATGATTTGTAGGTCCTTAATTTTTTCATAATTATTCATTAGGTCTTTAATTTTTTTCATAATCACCTATTAGATCCATGTGTTCAGGGTTGGCATAAAATCTCGAATTCGTCCCGAAGCGACGTGATTTGGTGGTGTATGGTTCAAGATCTGACTTCCAGGTCCTGAGTTCGAATTCATGTGGTGCGTTTCCTATAAGAGTATGTGACGGACGAAGATTTTACATGTTCCTCTTACGCCCGAGTAGGGTGGTTTGGTGGCAGAGTTTCCAACGTTTCCAAAAAAAAATTCCTGAATTCCGATTGAGTTTCAGGATCCTTTATCGAACAATATGAGATTCGGGTGAAAAATCATTCAAAAGAAAATTTTGGTGTGTTCGATTACAAAATCAATTCGAATACGAGATAATTTTTCATCTCGAATCATAATCAAGATAAAATGAAATTCATCCCTACTATTGTTGTGATAGTAATAGTACAAAACATAATACATATCTTTTACAGTTAGAATAGCAAGAACTTGATGAATAATTATGAAACAAATTAAGGATCTGAAAAAGATTTTCCTTTATTTATATAATGTATACATTAAAATTGTACCAAATTAATATTGTTGCTTAATGTCAATTCTCTAGATGCCTTCCCAATTAACATGGGCAGAGGAGAGAGCCTAGGCTGTAGTCATAGCTAGCCTTGTTAAAAGAGAGGAGAAAATCATCACTCCATTAATAATTACAAAGTGACTTTTTTTTTCCTTCCTTTTTTCTTGCCTTTTCTAACACGGCAATAGTCCAATTCTTGGGTTACAATCCTACTTTCAAGATTAAACAGAAAAAAAATACAATTTATTTACATTAATAGAATAGATTGTCGGATAAAAATGTTTATCCGTCTGTAATGAAAATTACATTAATAGAATTAATATAAGTTGAAACATTTGGTTTCAATTATTGGTAAAGTAGGTATACTTCCTAAATCCAACTGCGAACCTAATTTTGCGGCTCATTCCAAAAGCTAATGCTTGATATAAAAAAAAAAAAAACAAAAAAAAAAAAAAAAAACAACAACAAGAAGAAGATTTATAAGATTGTTGATTGCCATTTGTTTTGTTGATTTGAGAGAGCATGTTCTGTAATCCATCTGGTTCTTAATTATTTACCAGGGCGAGCAAAAGGGAGTAACTGTGAGTGATATCATTGTGTGAGATACCTTCTGATAGAAGCAATGAATAAGGAACTGGGTGAACATATTATTTTTTTTTTAAAAATATTACATTATATTTCTCAGAAATTTCTATGTATCAATCTTGATTAACATAACATCTGTAATAACAGCTAAAAAATGATTTTTTTTAATGAAAAAATATTAAATAACAATTCTATTAATAAATTCTGACAAATGATGTGAGAAGTCTAGGTCCTGAAATTCTCTTATGGTTGAAGTAGTTTTATATATGAATTCTCCTTCTTGCTGATTTCAGGGAATACATAATACATAGATGATTTTATATCGTTAAGTTTTGTCATAACTAGGCTTAAGTCTTAAGATATTATAAATTTGTATTTGAACTAAAATTATTGTCAATTACAATTTCCAATATGCTATGAACTGGGATTCTAGATACATACAATTATAGCACTACCCCAAAAAATCAACCGAGACGTAGCTCGAGACTGAGAATCAAATCCCATATAGGAGAACTTCTTCCTCCTTAAAAGGTGAAAAGTTCAGTCCCACGACTTTTATAAAGAACTCGAACCCTGTTCTCTCATTTGGTGAGAGACATAGGTTACAATGAGTGTAATTGAAACTAAAAAGATTGTGTAATTACATTCCTTCCAATGTTGTTAAGTAATGAATCTTGTCATTAGCCTTTGAAAAATAATTCCGACAACTGATAAGTATACTTTTAAAAGAACGAGGGAAACTATGTCACTCACAAGTCACAATATATATGAAAAAGACTCAATTTCGATCTCAAGAATGACTAACTAAGGTAATAAAGTAGAAGGAGAGACTCGTGCACGACAAATAATAAAGAAATATGAAATATTTAAGTAAGATATATAATTATTCTTTACAAATATCAAGAAAAATAATAAAGAAATATGAAAGAAAATTTACCTTGTGGAAAATTAATTACAATTTTATTTAAAATTTATAAGAGAGTTGTGAGGTTGCAGAGGAGAGAGTCTCAGATTGCAGATGATAAGATTGAAGAGGATGAGAGAAAAAGCAGATGGGGAGAATGGTGTTGAGGCCAGCAGTTGAAGCCAGCAAGATCACCGAAAGTGATCAACCATGCATGCAGTTGGCATGCAATCAAGCACGAAAAGCTTGATGTGAGTGCAGCTTGGTGACAGCTTGCCAAACCGCGTGTTACTGTAGCACGCGGTTTGGACATTATAAAAGGAGCCTTAGAGCTCAGTTATATTCATCCCAAAGTGTGTAAGCTCCAGTAGAGAGCTTGAGAGAGTATGAGGTTTTTTGTTAAGTTTCTAGTTGTAAACTTGTAGTATTTATTCTTGTAGTAATAAATACAATTCAGTTTTTTCCCTCAATCTTCTCTAAAGTGATCGGTGAATCACAACAAGTGGTATCAGAGCTTTGGTTCTTCATTGGGATCGAAAAAACCGGTGAACGGAGTTTGGTTCGGAAAATTCGAATTCCGGAAAAGTTGTCAAAAATCCAATTTGAGGGTACCATCAGCTAGTTCACGTCGAGACGAGCACGGTGGTATTTTCCGGCAACCGAACCGACGTTCCAGCATCCCTCACGCGCCGTACGCGCCGTCCAGAGAGGTCTCCACTCGCCCCCACACGCATCACGCGTCTCACGCGCGACAGAGGTTGAAGACGATCCGAGTCAGCATCCACGTAAGCGACACGTGTCAGCCACATCAGCATACAGGTCCCACACTGCCACGTCAGCACGCCACATCAACTTGCTGCGTCAGTTGCCACGTCATCCACCATGTCAGCAAAGCGGGTCCCACCTGCCACGTCAGCATCATGGTAAATTTCATTTAGCCCCCTGAAGTTTTGAAATTTATAGTTTTGCCCCAGAACTTTTAGGAATTTACAAATCAGTCCATGTGTCGGATTTAGACCAACGAAGTGTCTATTCCACCATTTTCAACCGTTCCGGACGCAAAGGTGACCTCCGATTTGTGAAATTCAGACCCGATTTTAGTGTATTCCCATTTTTAAACTTTAAAACTTAAAATGGAGATGGAAGATTCTCATTCTGGTGCAATGATTAAACTGGCTGCCACTAATTACTCCCTCCCCAGGAGACCTAGGATGATAGATTTTTTGCATTGTAAGATCTGTTTGATGTCATCGAGTTGAAGGGAGTGAAACCAGAGTCTGTTAAGGAGTGTGACTGGAATAAACTCAACAACAGAACCCTGGGTCAGATTAGGCAGTGGATCAGCCATAATGTCTTCCACCATGTAGCACATGACACAGATGCTTATGGAATGTGGAGGAAATTGGAAGACATGTTCCAGGCCAAAACAGCTCGGAATAAGGCCTTAATCATGAGGCGTTTGGTGAACCTGAAGCTACGGAGTGGAACTTCCGTTGCAGAACACACCAACGAGTTCCAGAGCCTGGTGAATCAGTTGTCTGCAGTAGACATGCAACTGGTAGACGAAGTTCAAACCCTCTTGTTACTCAGTTCTCTACCTGATAGCTGGGAGACTTTGGTGGTTACTCTCAGCAATTCCGCTCCAGGAGGTAAAGTTACCATGCCTATGGTAAAAGATGCCATGTCGAATGAGGAGTCCAGGAGAAAAGATGTTGGCTCAGAACAGACAGAAGCCTTCGTCACAGAGACTCGAGGAAGACATCAAGGAAGAGACGGAGAGAGAGGCAGAAGCACAACCAGGGGTAGATCCTCATAAGGAAGGAAGCCTACCTATAAGTGCTACCATTGTGGCATTGTAGGCCACCTAAAGAAGAATTGCCGAAAACTGCAACGAGAGCATAGAGAAGGCAATCACCAGCCGAAGAATGAAGATGGAGAGACACTGGTCGTTGTCCAAGCAGATGTAGCAATATGCTCCATACAGGAAAGGACATGCCTTCACAATGCAACCCAAGATGTTGAGTGGGTGGTAGATACTGCAGCAGCATCCTACCACGTCACTCCTCATAAAGATTACTTCACAACCTACAAAGCAGAACTTTGGATCAGTGAAGATGGGAAATATCAGTTCCTCTGGGATAGTAGGAATGGGTGATATTTAGTTGCGGACAAATGCCGGGTGTACATTGATCTTGAAGGATGTCCTGCATGTTCCAGAACTTCGAATGAATGTACTCTCGGGGATAGCTCTTGACAAACAGGGTTATGACAATCACTTCAGAACTGGCACATGGAGAATGACAAAAGGTGTTATGGTTGTCGCCCGAGGACATGCTTGCGGCGCACTATACAAGACTCATGTGAAGATTTGTGCAGACAGCCTCAAAGTAGCTGAAAAAGAGGCTTCTCAAAATCTGTGGAACCAGAGACTCGGACATATGAGTGGGAGAAGGTTGTCTACCCTGAACAAGAAGGAGCTTACCAAGGATGCTGCACGAGGTCCTTGCAACCACTACTCGATTGGTAAGCAACGCAAAGTCTCATTTGATTTCTTTTCAGAGAGAAGATCAGAGTTGCTCAGTCTGGTGCACTCTTATGTTTGTGGTCCCTTGGAGGTTGATTCATTGGGCGGTAACAAATATTTTCTAACTTTCATCGATGATGCTTCACGAAAAATCTGGGTGTATTTCCTCAAGACGAAGGATCAGGTCCTAGATCAGTTCAAGCTGTTCCACGCCATGATAGAGCATGAAACAGGAAAGAAGCTGAAATGTCTTCGCACAGACGATGAAGGCAAGTACAGTTCCAGAGAGTTCGAAGCCTACTGCTGGAGACACGAGATTCGACATGAGAGAACTGTTCCATACACACCACAACATATGGTGATGCTGTCGCTGCGAGAATGAACTGCACCATTATGGAGAAAGTCAGAGGAATGATCAGTATGGCTAAGCTGCCAAAGCCATTATGGGGAGAAGCTGTTCGTGCTGCCTGTTACCTGATCAACAGACACCAACTGACCGTTGAACTTGGAGATTCCGGAGAAAGTGTGGTCCGGTAAGAATCCCTCATACACTCACCCTAGAGTATTCGATTGTTTAGCCGTTGTACATGTATCCAATGAGCTCATGGAGAAGCTCGATGCAAGGACAACTCCATGTATATTCCTAGGCCATGGAGATGAAGAATTTGGATACAGACTATGAGATCCGAAGGTGAAGATGGTCATCAGAAGCCAGGAAGTAGAGTTTCTTGAAGACCGAACAATTGAAGACATTGAAATGCCCAGAATGCCTTCCAATTCCAGTGCCAACAGAAATCCAGACCCAGCACCAGCACAATTGGCCACATATAGGGTGCACGAGGAAATTCCAGAAGCAGAACCAGATGAGGCAGATAGAGATGTTGAGCAGGGGGAGACATGGCCTGTTCCATCGGAGATTACAGAAGAAAGTGTTGAGCAGGGGGAGCCGCAACCCACTCCACCAGAAGCTGCAAGATCATTCACAGAGATGGATGATGATAGACCTCCTGAAACCAGTGGACCTCAGACAAGAAGATCTGAGCGAAACATGATTCCATCAACCAGATATCTGGGATCCGAATATATTCTGCTTACTGATGTGGGGGAGCCAGAGAGTTTCCCAAAGGCAAGAAGGCACTGAGGAACAAATGAGTGAAGAAACATGGCAACAAAACTGTGCAGAGACACCGTGGATTGTACTATGCAGAGACATAGCAGAAGAATACTGTACAGAGATACAGTGAAGTGTGCTGTGCAGAGACACAGCCGACATGTCAACAAAGGAACAATGATCGGGACAAGCTAGAGTTGTGCAGAGACATAACTGGGATAGCTGTCAGATGATACAGAGAATACGATTGGCTTGATCCCAACTCGGGGTACGTAGGCAGTCATACAGATGCAGCCAGGGAAGGATCCTTTGAAGGATCCGGATTTGGGTGATTGATGTTCGGCTCAGATTTTGGGAAATCTTCACCGATGGGGAGATTTGTTGAGGCCAGCAGTTGAAGCCAGCAAGATCACCGAAAGTGATCAACCCATGCATGCAGTTGGCATGCAATCAAGCACCAAAAGCTTGATGTGAGGTGCAAGCTTGGTGACAGCTTGCCAAACCGCGTGTTACTGTAGCACGCGGTTTGGACATTATAAAAGGAGCCTTAGAGCTCAGTTATATTCATCCCAAAGTGTGTAAACTCCAAGTAGAGAGCTTGAGAGAGTATGAGGTTTTTTGTTAAGTTTCTAGTTGTAAACTTGTAGTATTTATTCTTGTAGTAATAAATACAATTCGGTTTTTTCCTCAAATCTTCTCTAAAGTGATCGGTGAATCACAACAAATGGTTGGTGGCATTCTGCATTTTAATCAATTTTTAGCTTCGAATCCCCATATTCGACGCTAAATGTCCAATTTTTAGCGTCAAATCTCTTAATTCGACGCTAAATGACTGATTTTTTTAGCGTCGATATTAAAGTTAGACGCTAAAGATAAAAAGATTATCGGTGGTATCTTCATAAACCTTTAGCGACGCAACTTCGTCGACGGTAAATGTCAAATTTTCGACGTCGAATACGTGTTTCGACGCTATAAGTCTTATTTTTAGCGTCGAGATACTATTCGACGATAAAAGTTGAACATTTGGCGTCGCTTATGATATTCGTCGCTAAAATCTTGATAATTGGCGTCGAATATGAATTGCAACGCTAAAATTGATTATTAGCGTCGAAAGTTATTTCGACGCTAAAGTATTGGACGCTAAAAATCCATTTTCTTGTAGTGGTGTATTCCTTAAATTATAATCATCTCCTTGTTTTTAATCTCTAGTCTCATTGACATTGTGATTGAGAGATATGTGCTTTACAATTCAATCTTAACCACATATATTTTGTGTATGTCACATATCATTAAATGATAATACTGATAAGAACCAACGAGCGGTTGGTTGAGTGGTAGCTGGCTCAATCCTAGGAGGCTCGACTGGGTATGCTCCCCAGTTCGAGTCCCGCTAGAGTTATCATCGTTGGGAGGACCATACCGTACAGCTCTCGGTCCGAATCCGGATTAGTCAGGCCCAATGTGGCACTGGATATCGGATGGGGAACTAAAAAAATAATACTGATAAGAGTCAAAAGAGAGAGAAAATAAAGAGGGGATTCTTGTATTTTGTTTATGTGTAGAGACCTAAGCGCAAACTTATAGCATTGTTGTGAATCTTGTGATATTTATTGAGAAAAAGGGGATCCACTTATGCTTTGATTTCATCCAATTTATTTTCTAATTGTTGCTTCTTATTTATAAAAGAGATCCCAGAAGAAATTGAACAAACACATAATATCAACGGAGAGTGACAATTTATAATAGCCGTAATGGGCGAGGACAAAACATGGATTAATTATTCGAAGGTGATTGGTTTTGTTTGGCATGGAACAAACACGTGATCAAATTCCTACATTCTTTTAACTTCCCAAACAATAGATAAATTGATTAATTCACTGCAGGGATTCCACAAAATTTAGAATTCCGATATGCATTTAGGACGATTTTCCGTTTTAATTAAAAATTTCAATCCAAAATCATTTCAAATCCTGAATTTTTATTTAAAAAACTCGAGTCTCGAAAAATATTTGATATTCTAAACAATTCGATCCGAAATTCGAAATGAAAAATCAGTACATGATTCATAATATCAAATCCACTATCAAAATAAGATTGAGAATGATAAATCCCAACTGTGATTGCCAACTCCAATTCACTCATTCCCTTGTCTCAATTCAATACTTGCTCCCTGGGAGAAAGTAGTGGTTGTTTGTTTCTTTTTCAAGAGTAAAAGTGAACAATCATAGAAAAATACTTTAAATTCATTCGGCTAAATCCCTGGGGAATTGTTACTCATAAGTATTTTTAAAAATGTTAGTGAAGGTGAGTCTCTAGACTCTAGATTATGGGCCTTCTTCTCATCCCTGTGACCAACAAAATCATGGGAATGGGTTGTGACATGTTTCCCTGGTCCCATAATCAATTATTGCACTCTCAATTCTTTCAAAACTTTAGTCTGCTGCGTATAAATTTGCTCCACTAATCAATACTCTTCCAACAAATTGATTTTTTTTTAATTTCTAAGTAAACAAAAAATGAAATCTCTGCATTCCATTTTCTTCTGTATGATCACAATTTCTATCTATTTCTTCTGCCAAAGCATCATCTCCTCTGCTTCTTCAACATTTTACCAGGGAAGGAGAACGTTTATAGAAGTGCAAATATCATCACCAGAACACAAAAACCCAAGCCACAAGACTCAGGTAACAGGAATTTTTCCACATTCTAAGCTTCATACTAACAGATTATATACATGCCCCAGTTATTAAACTCCTAAAACATTGAGGGATAACATAGTTAAAATGGTGTAAAATGCAGGCCATCGATGACAAGACAGAGCATAAAACAGTTCAAGATAGTTCCTTGGCAGCGAAATACGCAACCAGCCGCGATGATTTTGATGAGATTGTTTATCACATCGACTATCATGGAGTCACAACTCATCCAACTCCAACTCCAAGACATGATACACATACCAACCCTTAGAATGATTTCACATTTGTTATTTCTAGTCCATATATGAATGTATTTTTGTCACTATCCTTGCATTTTTTTCTTTCTTTGTCCTATCTTTTCATCTATTTGCTTTAAGCAATTCATATTTATAATGTTGGAGTTTCCTAATTCCTACCATATGAGAGAATCAGAGTATCAGTTTCTAGAAATTATGCAGGGAATTAATAAATCCGCCTAAAGTTTCGTAAAATATGCAGGGACAATGAAACACACATCTAATTTTAACTCCTCTCATATTTTTGTGCTCGGCATATAAAGGAAAGATGATTTCAACTCCTGTAATCAAGGGTTTCTATATTCTACTCGAGCAACTGGAGCCACCTCATTCGCTGAAAGAAACTGCACTGAAAATGGTTCCAAGATCTTTGACTCGACGCTCACTTTACTAATCAACTCACTGAAAATGGTTCTCTGGTTCAGATCTTCGGAACCAGATGGCCAAGAAACTGCATCTAGCAAGCGAGCAAGCCTTCCAGTTACAAGATGCAACAGATTGATTGACGTGAGATTCAGAATCAGAGAAACCTCCAGCAATTATTTCACTTCAATAAAGGTTCAATAGTGACTGATAACTAACTAGTAACTACCTTCCATTAACAATTTACAGCTTATTCTCAATCAAAATTCACTAAACATAATTTTAAATGGCTCAAATTGTTCTAGAATGGAATACTAGATTCATCATAACTATAAAATATACAAATGATATGCTGATGCGACAGCTTTTTCAAAGACAATGACCCAAAACCTTGTCTATATGTCTCGGACAAAAACATATAATTTTTAGCTCTGTCAACAGCCAGGGTCAGTGCACATGTACTGCTGGTTTTCAGCTTTCAAAATAATATCAATATACAAACCACAATTTTTTTTCAAACTGCATTTCATAAATAGATAGAAATTAAAATTTAAAATTTTAAAAAAAAAACAAAATTTGAGGGAAGGTATGAGATGAGCTTAACATGCAATAAAAACTAGGCCTTTCGGAGAATGAATTGTAGAACTATGACAAACAAAACTAGCCTTTCTAGAGAATGACTTCTTAACTTTTATATAAATTAGAAAGTTGAATGAAAGAACAAAGAAACCATGTCCAAAGAAAATTTAGGATTTTCACCATTTGCATATGAATACACATTACTCTTTCTTTTTTTTTTTTTTTTTTTGGAGACGAGCGAATAGATAAAACTCAATGTCCTAGACTCTTACAAAAAATACACCTGTGGATTCGAATTTAGGACTTTGCCAATCAAATTCTAAGCCTTATGTCACCAAACTACACCTTTTGGGGGCAAATACATAATATTCGAGAGGGTTATATATAAATTTAAGATTTATGTCGTAAAAATTCAACAAGTTTTAAGTTAGTTGCCGACAAGAAGACTATATAATTATACTAGTTCTAATATCAACAGGAATAAAAGAGAAGTGCGAGAAATATTTAGATCTTATCATTCTTGTACTCCATAATCCCCTATACGGAATGGTTAAATCAAGAAGATATTAGCCATGTCTTGATCATTCGAAATACGAGCTATTTTCCAAGGACACATCAACTTGACTGTCTTATCATCCAAGGTGACTGCTTGGGTCCAAATTGATAGCAATGCAATCAGCAGGTAAGGAGAGAAAATGTAGTAAGTGGTTCACTGATTAAGCGATTTTAGACCCAACCATGTGCACTACAGAAGCTTAACCCAACAACTTGACACAGCATACTAAATGGTTTGAGAAGATGCTCTCTGTTTAATAGAAAATGACAGAGGCAACGGGTCCCTTGACTCTGAAGAAGTCTTTTGGTCCAATGAAGCATCCATGGTAGATCTATTATTCAAATTCAACTGATTTGATGGAATATGCTGTTATTAGATCAATTAGCTCTTAAAATTTAAATGTAAAGGAATTATAGTGTCTCACAAGAATAATTAAATCAACAGTCTACTGAACCACATAAAGAAGGAAAAGGAACTAATAAATTAACTCATTAGTTAGTTTTTTTCTTTGAAAAAAGATATAAAAACAAAAAATTGAAAGTAAAATAAAGATAATTGGCAAAACTTTTACTTACTCAAATGGAGGTTCAACCTCAATCCCAGCAGATCCTGTGTGTCCATCATCTTCTATGCATGCCTCATGAGGAAAACCCCTTGGAATATATAAAATGTCACCTTCCCTACGTGAAAATTGACTACACTCATCATGCTCCATTGAACTACTACTTAAGTTTCTAGCATCGATCACAAGCTCTCAGATAATGAAAATTAGGGAACTGATGCTTAGGGATATTTTACCCTAGTCCTAATAGGAGTTTCATGATCAGAGCAAAGTACCATGAACAGAGTATGATCCCATTACAAATGAGAACGTTTACCTCAAACAAGCAAGAAGCTACTAAGCTGCTCTCGAGAGAGGGAGAAAAACGGACTATTCAATCAATAAATGATATGTGTTTCAATTATTTTTTTCTCTTTATTTTGATTGATCATTATCAAAATAATTGGAACACATATCATTCATTAATTAAATGATCTTATAAAAACGATCCTATATAAATTTTCCTCCTCGAGATGATAAGATTGGTTTAAAAATGAGTCATCATTGACAAGTCTAACATTATTTTTATATTATAATAATGCTAAGAACCACTTAGATTCTTTTATTTATAATTTTTTGTCATTTTATGTTTTATATCGATCTCCATTACAAAAATTTATTCTCTATGACCCAAGCACCCTGGCCTTCGGATTACCCGATTTTAACCACTATGGTCGGGTCGGACCAACCCGACTAAAAGGTTTGGCGCCATATCTGAAAACACATCGCGGCGAATGTCGTTATCTATTTGTCCACGTGGCGTAGTCAACAAAATTGCTTCGCTAATCGCTAACCTCTTATCAATAGAACTTTCGCTTTTGAATTGAAAAGTCTCCATCTTTGAGCTCGATCGAATAAAACTCAAACGCAAGCAAGCAGCCAAGCCCAAAAAAATCCCCAAACCAGAAACCCTAACAAATCAAAACCTCCCTCAAAATACAAACAATGGCGTACGTGGACCACGCATTCTCGATATCCGACGAGGACATAATGATGGAGACATCATACACCGTCAACAATCGGCCTCCGATCAAAGAGATCGCTTTGGCCATTTCGCTTCTCGTGTTTGGCACTTTCAGCATCATCTGTGGCAGCCTCATGGCTTACAACAGAGTCGGCGGTGACCGCACACACGGTACCCACTTAGATTACGTTTGATTAATCATGAGTTAATAACAGTAATTATGTTATGAGATCTCGTTTGTTGAATATATATTTTTTTTTCTTGGGGCGAATCAGGGGTTTTCTTTGCTGTACTGGGTGCTGTGCTATTTATACCAGGATTTTATTATACACGAATTGCGTATTATGCGTACAAGGGATACAAAGGCTTCTCTTTCAATAATATACCTTCTGTTTGAGCTGATCTATCTCCTACTCGATGTACAGATCTTTCCCAAGTTGTACCTTTTTATTTTAAAAAAAAAAATATTGAGTTGTAGTTTTGTTTGAATAATAATCTTGTGAACAAGTTTCTGTTTATATAGTGATGTACTGTGTTGTTCTCCATGTACTCTTTGTTGGTTTTGTAATTGTAAATGACTTAACAGAAATCTTGATTTTCAATCCATTGAGAGTTAATACGTGTAATGTCTTATGCTCCAGTCATCTTCAATTGTTCAATAAAACTTCATTTCTATGGATTTATTTATTTATTGCTTTCACTGTATTCTGATTGTTTTTCATATATTCTTTGCATAGCCAAGCCACCCATGATTTTTTGTTTTTAAAAATGTTGAAACACCGCCACCAAACCTCTTGGCTGATTCAGCAGAGCAGATAAAACCCTCGGCTGCTCCAGACACTTATAAAAAATACATCTCTGGACTCGAACTCAAGACCTGACAATCAAGTCCTAAGCCTTTTGCCACCAAGCCACACCCCTTGGAGGCCAAGCCACCCATGATGTTCTACAGTTCTAGGCTTTTCCCTTTTTTTTTCTTTAGTTAGTTTGGTTTCTTTCTTCTGGGGTGCAGTGATAAGGGGTTGGAAGGGTGAATGAGCAGCTAAGAGTGCACTAAGTTAGTATGATTAACACATTTTGAGATCAGTTTGACTGATTTAGTTAATATCAGGCTTTGTTTTCTCCAATTTTTAGGTTTGATAAATGACGTGATTGATTTTGCAGTAACCCTATGCTCCTTGTGATGATAGTTGCTTAGGAAATCACTTTTCGCTGTCTTTCCTTATGAATACTCGTGGATAAGAGTAATCTCTATAAATAAACTAGCTTTTAGCTTTTGGGGGCCAATTTTGGTTGAGAAAGCTGAGTGCGCTAAGGGATAAGACAATAAGATTCTCAAAATAAGCTTGCCCCTCCGTGCATGTGGTCTATGACTCCATGGGCATGAAACATTCCATTATAGAAGTCTGCTGTTTGTGTAGTCAAGTTCTAAGGATTGTTGTAATATGGTGCCTTGGGACGACCTTTCACTGATGTGAAAGTTGGTGTGGGGGCATACTAAGGAATAAAATTAGTTTTAAAAGTTTTAATCTTGTCGTTTCTTTGAACGACCTAAATTCATGCTAGAGGAAATGTTGGTGATGGTGGGATATTGTTGTGTTTTTCGGATTAGATAAGTCCGAGGAAGTGTATCAAGCTTTGGAAGGTAGATGTTTGAGTTGTTTTTATTAGCACATGAGAAGCTAGGATGTTCAAGGTCCAAATCACACTGACCGACTGGTCCAATCCAAATTGTGCAATTTTTTATTTGATTTATTATTTGGGTACTTGTACGGGATTGAAGTATAGCATCTGATACTTGGCTCATGAAAACCTATCAGTCTATCACAACCAAACTAGATGTTGATTTTGTAATAGTGGGCCGACCCTTTTTGGTAAGCATGAGCCAATCTCAATGAAATTAAAGTTTATTGTTTTTTTTTTTTTTGTGATCCTAGATATGAATCTACATCAATGCCTTATTTTTGTTGAAGTGGTTGTGTAACATCCTACTCACTCGCGAAAGATGTTGGGATGAGCTTGTAAGTGATTATTTTGGGTGGGTCAAGGCTTCAGAGATGGGTCACCCTAGGTTGTCAAAAATGATAATATCTTACTAGTGGAGTGAGTCATCACATAGGTATCAGAGCGACTCCCAACTAAAAGTGTGCGGATGGTCATAGCCAACAAGGATGTTGGAATGCAATATGGTAGATTGTGACATCTTACATCGCATGAGAATGATATTGTAGAGGAACTTATAAATGATGAACTCCTTTAACTAGTAAGACGTGGTGGGCTTGGCCCAAATCAAGAGTAAAACCTTGAGGGTTCAAGGTTTCGGAGATGGGCCACCCTCAAATGCCAAAGAGGATGCTCTCTTATTAGTGGTGCGGGTCAGCACATATGTATCAGAGCCACTATTAAACATTTGTTGATGGTGTTTTCCGGGCACTATGTCATTTAAGCAGCACGACAGGGGTAAAAGGGTAATTCCCTTATTGGTCCGGATTATTAATGCCGACCTGACCACTAAAGAGTCAACAGTAAGAGGCCGGGAACTTTACGGTTAGTGACCGAGCACTTGAGTTCAAGATGACCGGGCAATTATCAGGTCGACAGCAGCATTCTCAGTACAAAAGACTATTATGACCGACCACGTGAAGACCGAGCATAGGGGAAGACATGTTCGGGAAAATAAAGCATTCTATCCATACAAGATAAGATAATAAGTTATCCTACTTTCATGGGGTAAATTAGTAAGTCAATGTCCTAGTATGATAAAGAAAGTAAAGGTAGTTTTGATTAGGAATCCTTATGGGAAAAGGGAATAGTTTTGACTAGGAATCCTTATGGGAAACGAAATTGTTTCAACTAGGAATTCTTGTACAAATAGGAATCTGATTTCTGTATTATTATAAATAGAAGGGTAGAGCATGTGTAAAAGGGCATCTAAAAATCATCATAAGAGTAAGAGATCAGTGTCATAGAGCTCTGATTTGTAAAAGACAAAGAGGAGATCTGAGGAGTGAATTTGAGTAATAAAAAGTACCATCCTGTTCTTGCCCGTGGACGTAGGTCGGACCAAGATCCACCGAACCACGTTAAATCCCCTTGTTGTTTGGTGTGTTTATCTGCTTTTCGCTAAATTTGCCTTTGGTTCCCCATAACCAAACAAATTCACTATTGAGGGAGGATTTTCTCGGGCGTGATATTCCAATATTACCCTGAGACCAAAATCAGCCGTCAACAGTTGGCGCCGTCTGTGGGGAACTGGACAAAAAGCAACTCGTGTAGTAAGACAATGGCGGAAGGCGGGAATCATCAATCTTCAGGGAGTCCAGCAACAGACTGGATGAAATAGATGGAAGAAAGCATGAAATCCATGATGGATCGGTTGGAGAGAATGGAGGGAACGAACAACGAGAGACCAGACATCGGAACCAGTCGAAGAAAAAGTGAAAGAGCAGAAGGGAAAAGGGTGATAGACACAAGTGAAGACGATAGACCCAGGAGGAGGGGCCCCTATGGGATAAAATCCGAAGTTGTAGAAAAAGATTCGCAAACAGAGGACACGTGGGAAGAAGAAGAAGAAGGAAGACCATCACCGGATCCCTCATATGACAGTCTCTACGACTTCAGAAAAGAGGACATGGAGCATAGCGAAAGTGTGCGGGAAATTCCAAGGGATGAGGAACGCCGCACCCGGGGCAATAGACACACGGAAGGGCACAGGATACGACATGGCGGCGCAAGGAGTGAAATAACAGAGGGAAAAAGAATTGTCAATACAAGTGAGGACGACAGACCCCGGAGAAGGGGGCCCTACAGGGTAAAATCTGTAGTGGTTCAGGAAGACTCCTAAACTGAAGACATGTGGGAGGAAGAAGACAACAAATCGTCACCAAACTCCTCCTATGATAGCCCTCACAAAACCAAGAGAAGAGGGAAAGAATATGACGAAAGAGCGCGGGAAGATACCGACCCTGAGAAGCACCACTCCCAAGATAGCAGAAAAGAAAGAAACCACATGAGGCGGCATGGAACCAAAGACAGCAGCATAAAATCTTGGCTACGGGAGGAGCTGGTCAAATGGGGAGTATACCCCAATACAAACAGAGGGGATGTCCAGGACGGCAAAGATGAGTCCCCCCTCACAGAAGAAATAAAAACAGAGAAATTCCCGAAAAGGTTCAACATGCCGACCATGACGCCCTACAAAAGCCGATGTCTCTTTCCGGCTCGGGTCTGCTCTTGTACCGCCGAGATCGATGTTTGTTTCAGCTCGGGGTCGGGGTACGTCCCACCGAGTCAGCCCTTCGGACTGAGGACGTAACATTCCCCCAGGTCCAAGTGCCTTTTTCAGCTCGGGGTCGGGGTACGTCCCACCGAGTCAGCTCTTCGGACTGGGGACGTAACATTCCCCCAGGTCCAAGTGCCTTTCTCAACTCGGGGTCGGGCAGGTCCCACCGAGTCAGCCCTTCGGACTGGGGACGTAACATTCCCTCAGGTCCAAGTGCCTTTCTCAGCTCGGGGTCGGGCACGTCCCACCGAGTCAGCCCTTCGGACTGGGGACGTAACATTCCCTCAGGTCCAAGTGCCTTTTTCAGCTCGGGGTCGGGTTACGTCCCACCGAGACATACTCCTTTGGACTGGGGAGGTAACATTCCCCCAGAGCCAAGTGTTTCATTCAGCTCGGGGTCCTCAGGGACATACTCGATGCGTATGATCCGTGAGAAGCATAGCACGGGGAGGGATGATACCCCTGTGGCGATTGCTTGCTCCAGTGTTACCGAACATAAGGAGGAATATGCCCTTAATGTATCGAACACTCTTTGATCCTCACTTACCCGATGTAATGGATCCGTGGGAAAGCATAGCACGGGGGATGGTGACGGCCCCGTGACGATTGCTAGCTCCAGTGATGCCGGACCTAAGGAGGAATGTGCCCTTAGTATCCCGGACACTCTTTGATCCATTCATCATCTCGGATCCGCGAGAGACGCAGCACGGGGATGCGTTGTGCCCCTGTAGCGTGTGCCTACTCCAGCGTGGTAAGGAGGAGCCCTCATATGATACACATGCTCCCCAGTGAACCGACGTGTAGAGGATGTGCCCTTACCAATCAAACGCTCTTTTTGATCTGAATCCTGGTTCGCCGGGACACTGAATTGAAAGATTCAGAATTGTGTTTTGGAGACCTCGGGCAGGACGCTGTTTTGAGGCATCCATGTTGTTATTCTTTTTGCAAAAAAACGTTTTCATGGGATAGGTGCTAAGTCACCCCGGGCTTTTGATTTTATTTCCCGAAACTTGTTTTTTGTTTTTCGCCGGTCTGGCAGAGGGACGCCCATGCCGGATTTGGCAGGACTTCAAAAGGTTGATTCACTTCCCTTCTGTACAAATCCCAAAAATTATTCGGCTCGGGGCTGGATTCGTTCCGCCGAGGCCACTTGGATTACCTGGCTCGGGGCTGGATTCGTTCCGCCGAGGCCACTTATTTATTCGGCCCCAGGCTGGATTCGTTCCGCCGATGTCACTTGGTTTCTCTAAGCTCGGGGTCGGGTTACGTCCCACCGAGTCGGTTTCTTCGGACTGGGGAGGTAACATTCCCTCAGGCCGGTCTTCGTTTGGCTGGGGAGGTAACATGCCCCCAGAACCCAAACGTCTCACTCAGCTCGGGGTCGGGTTACGTCCCACCGAGTCAAACTCTTTAGGTTTGGGGAGGTAACATTCCCCTAGAACCCAAGTCTTTCTTCTCAGCTCGAGATCGGGTTACGTCCCACCGAGTCGATCGTCATCAGCATAAGGGGAAAACATTTTCTCCACGGGTAGATATCGGGATCCTCGTTGACTGAGCACATGAAGGTGGCAGGAATGACCAGAATTGCAGCCAATGCGTTTTTCTCTGTGATTTCTGGAGCAACCACCAGCAAGGCGATCAGCACACCATCTTTTTATAGTTCCCGGCACCAACTTGTATACTCGTTGGAACCGAGAACTAGGGGACAGATGTTGATGGTGTTTTCCGGGCACTATGTCATTTAAGCAGCACGACAGGGGTAAAAGGGTAATTCCCTTATTGGTCCGGATTATTAATGCCGACCTGACCACTAAAGAGTCAACAGTAAGAGGCCGGGAACTTTACGGTTAGTGACCGAGCACTTGAGTTCAAGATGACCGGGCAATTATCAGGTCGACAGCAGCATTCTCAGTACAAAAGACTATTATGACCGACCACGTGAAGACCGAGCATAGGGGAAGACATGTTCGGGAAAATAAAGCATTCTATCCATACAAGATAAGATAATAAGTTATCCTACTTTCATGGGGTAAATTAGTAAGTCAATGTCCTAGTATGATAAAGAAAGTAAAGGTAGTTTTGATTAGGAATCCTTATGGGAAAAAGGAATAGTTTTGACTAGGAATCCTTATGGGAAACGAAATTGTTTCAACTAGGAAATTCTTGTACAAATAGGAATCTGATTTCTGTATTATTATAAATAGAAGGGTAGAGCATGTGTAAAAGGGCATCTAAAAATCATCATAAGAGTAAGAGATCAGTGTCATAGAGCTCTGATTTGTAAAAGACAAAGAGGAGATCTGAGGAGTGAATTTGAGTAATAAAAAGTACCATCCTGTTCTTGCCCGTGGACGTAGGTCGGACCAAGATCCACCGAACCACGTTAAATCCCCTTGTTGTTTGGTGTGTTTATCTGCTTTTCGCTAAATTTGCCTTTGGTTCCCCATAACCAAACAAATTCACTATTGAGGGAGGATTTTCTCGGGGCGTGATATTCCAATATTACCCTGAGACCAAAATCAGCCGTCAACAACATTAAAAAGGATGGTCCAGCGCGTGAGACTTCTCACACTGTGACATCCCACATTGCTTGGGGATAATGCTTGAGATGAGCTTATACGTGATGACCGTCTTTAACTAGCAAGTGGCCTATCGGGTGGGCTTAGGCACATACTAGGAACAAAACCTTAGGGGTCATGACTTCAGAGTTGGGCTACCTTGAGCAGGGCCGGTCCTGAATTTTTGGGTGCCCAGTGCGAAAGCTCAAAATGGACCATTTTTCATTACGAAAACTTATGTTTTTAAAAAATAATATTTAACGAGGGCTGAAACCCAAGCGAAGCTGGGGGCTAGGCCCTCACGCCCAAATTATATTACTTGAGAAAATATATAAAGGGGGACATAATACCTAAACCCCGACAATTTAGTGCCCCCTAATTTTTGGGCCCTGGACAGTCGCCCCTGTGGCTCCTGCCCAGGGCCGGCCCTGACCTTGAGTTGTCAAAGAGGATAATATCTTACTAGTTGGGCAGCAAGAGGTGTGCCTGGTGTGTGTTTTTGAGTTTTAGTAGTTGTCTTGAATTTTGATTCTTAGTGGAGCATTTGGGATTTTTTTTCAATTGATTGTTGCTTTGATTATGTGTCATCTTTTATTTGTTGGTTCTCCCAAATACCCTTAGTTGTGACTTCTCCATTTAGATTACCCTCTTTTGGCATTCGTCACTCATGTCTGATTAAGTTACTGGTCTGCCCTCTAGTTTGTACTTGTTTCACTACTATGTGCTGCAAGCTAGATATATTTTATCTATTTGCTGCAGTTTGAGAGTGGTGTTAGTGTTCTTCAAGTTGTTATATTTGCTTTGCACTTGTCTGGTCGACTTACTTGGTGTTCTGATCAGTATTGTAATTCAAAATGGAGAATTGTTTAGTGCAAGGAGAAGTTTTTTTTTTTTTAAACTCAGCCGTAAGCCGCCAAACCACCGGACCAGGCTTAAGCGGAACAGGTAAAACTCTGGTTGTCTCAGGCTTTTATAATAAATGCACTCTCTATACTTCAACCCACAACTAAGTACTAAGTCTTTTGCCATCAAATCACACATCTTGGGAGGAATGAGAAGTATTTATTTATGAAAATACAGATGTACGCATTTTAAAAGATCTAAGGTGCAGCAGACTCGCCGTTGTATACATCAACGTCGTTGCAACTTGCAATAGTTGATTAGTGTAGTTTTATCCAAAGAAATTCTTATTGCTTGCTTTGAATTGGATATAGGCGAATACTAGACTGCTGATTAGCAATGGACTAGTCAAGCTTTGGGGTACCTAATGTATTTCCAGACTAGATGCTGCATGAACTAATTTGTTTGGTTTGGCCATGCACATCTTAAAAGCTATATCTTGCTCCTCTGGTTGCGGTTTTAGTTCCGGAAATCCATGACTCT
This sequence comes from Zanthoxylum bungeanum, assembly GCA_019454045.1. Taxonomy (NCBI): domain Eukaryota; kingdom Viridiplantae; phylum Streptophyta; class Magnoliopsida; order Sapindales; family Rutaceae; genus Zanthoxylum; species Zanthoxylum bungeanum. The sequence goes on from SKCR01047512.1 coordinate 743,297, forward strand.
TCTCTAATGAAAAAACTTTTCGTTAGTAGGCAATGAACTTGTACAGTTTTAACTTTTGATTGGTGCTTGTAGAACCTTGAGATGATGGATTTGCCTTGCTTGAAAAATTGGGTCTATTTACAATTATATATATATATATATATATCAATGGCAAACATCGCGCGACACTCAAATTTTTTCCTCTTTCGTTTTCTTGAATTCTGAATTTTGTTTACACAAAATTGTTCACAATTGAAATGACCATATTATCCCCTCTATCTATTTCTAGTTCAAACTTAAGCTTGAGCATGGGGATTTAAAATATAAACTTAAAAGATCATCTAAACAAAACAAAGTTGTTCTTCTTTTTCGATCCACGTGCTCTCTTGATATCTGCGGTTGTCTGGAATATCTATCCCTCCATCCGTAGCATTAGCATATGACTCGCTCATTTGGGATTTGGCTTCAAGTTCTGAAAAAATATAGTAATTTCATCCTGTCGCGTATAAATTACTACTAGACAATGTTACTGATATCGGGAGTACGATCCGACCGTACAGCTGGCAGTGACTGCGACTGAGAAGAAATCCAAGCCAACCATCTCGAAACAAGCCCTGCGTGTCGCTGTCTATGATTATTTCTATTAATAATATTACTATTATTATTACTCACTCCTCTGTTCGGAAATCTGCTCAAGCCCGTGATTTCCGACACGCTTCTCGAATTTATTACATCGTTGCCACCATCAATGCTATTTTGCAGCTGTACCAGCATTTGATGCTGCTGCTGTCTTTTCACTGACGGCCGCGATGATCCCCAAGAAAATCTACGGCTATCACTTATCAACATCTCTGACCGTAGATACAACAGATCCGACGGCTGCACGTCACTCCACCTATGGTGGAACCCACCACCAGCTGAGATAATTATCCGGTGCTCAAATCTCCTCTCGAAACTTTTCCTATCAGCCATCAATCCATCGGACAATAACAACCCGTCTTTTCTCGGACGGTCAAAGCATCCAACGGCCACGGACTCTCCCTCGCCTTTCTTCAAAAAACCACCATCAAGCGACCGCCTAAACGACGTCGGATTCTGCGAACTCGAACTGAAGAACTCCCCGGCTGATGAGTGCCTCCCCGAAACTCGTCGAAACTCGGGTTTCAAAATCAACTCGGGCTCTGACTCAGTCTTGTCAATGCTGATATTAGCGTCTTCTATGAGAAGAATATCTTCTGGGTCAACTCGGTATCGACAAAGAGGACATGTTGAGTGACCATCGAGCCAAGTATCAACACACTCAACGTGAAACGCATGCTTACATTTAGGCAACAGTCTTAAAACCTCCATTGGCTCAAACTTTGTTAAACAAACAGCACACTCGAGTCCATCTTTCTGACCCCGGAGTGCCCCGAATCTGAATATGGGCAACGACTCAATGACACCCCGGTCAATCCCCGAGTTTTTTCTAATGGTAGATGGATTTATCAGGCCTGCGTGGTTAGCATAACCGACGCCGTTTTCACTCTTGCAGTGCTTAGCGTAGAGTAGTAAAAGGAAAGTGATTGAGAACATGGTGGTTAAAACGCCTACTATAATGGCTATGCTTGGTTTAAACGGTGTGTAATGTGTATTTGCATTTACATTAACATTTGCAGGAGCTGGGGATGAGTTGTTTGTGTTTCTTGAATCGTTATCGTTTGCGCCAGAAGGTGTAATGAGGATGATGAAGAAGAAAACCCAGGAGGGGATTTGTGATGATGGGGGCTTGAAAGCGCCCATGTGAGCCGCTGATCTTGAGATTAATTTTGTTTCTGTGGTTGAAAATGAAATGCTTTAGAGAGATTCTGTGAGATGGGTTTTTGAGAAAACATACAAAGTAGATAAGACAAAGGCGTCTAACGGACTTGATTGTGCTTATTATAAATTATTCTCATGGATCATTTCCAGGAAAAAAGAAATGGCGTTATAGCATTTATGTCCTTAATTTTTATCAAAATTGTTGTACTCTTTTTTCGAATTCACTAATGATAATTTTAGAAGATATTTTTTTAATGATATTTTTGTTTCATTAAAAAAATGTATCCTTATAAATATTCATTCACTAATATTTCTTTTAACATTTTTTTAAAAAAATTATCATTGTCTATTTAGATATTTATAGAAACATGTAAAAAATATACTATGAGGGTTTGGACACATACCTTTTAATTTTTATCATATAAAAAGGATTCAGTGGAGTTTCATCATCTCTATTCGATTGGAGGAAGATGTTTTTGCCATCTCCATTTGAGTGACAAAAACTTTTTCGTTGATAAGTGAATGTACAAAAAAATTATGAGAACTCATACCTGCAAAAGTCTTGAGCCTCGTATTGCAGAGTTTAGTTGTAATTGAGTTTTACTTTACTTTAATCGAGTAACAACTTCCTGCACAAGTGTGTTTTGTTAAACAGAATCTCACTATTTCTTAATTACAATTAGCATTTTACTATTTTTGGAATTTATTGTATTGTGACTTTTTTCTTTGTTTTCCTATAATCTTTATTTTAGAGTTTCTCGATGGCTTATATAGTCTCGTGTTTATTTTATGAGTGAATATCACATTTCTTAAGTTGTCACTTGTCAGTTTCCGAGCTTATCTAAGATACATGTACTACATGTGTCACACGACATGTTAAAATATAAAATTATGTATAATTACACATGTTATTATGTATGCTAAACTAAATTTGCATGTTAAGTTATGTGGATTATCATTAAAGTCCACTAACTTTGGATTATGATGTATGACCCCATGTGCTCTACAATGCTAATATAGAGGTCGAAATATTATATTATTTGTTTAGTTCATTGGTTTCAGAGTAAGTTATCTTTAGAGTAAGTCAACTTCGAATTAGAGTGTCCTGACCTCGAAGTGACGTCATTCCATAGTCATGTCCGAGTTCCTTCAAGAGTCTTGGGATTCTGTAGGGCATCTTGACTCTTCTCATCTACTAGTACCGTATATTTAATAGTATTATGACATGTGTCATAATTCCCTCTGACCTTTCTCTATCCAATGCAGTTCCATTGATGAAGTTTTTCATTGAAGATTCATAGATATTGCGACATGTGGTTAAATAAAATATGACCAAATGACTTATTTGATTTAATGTTTTCAAAAGTAACACAACTAAATTATTGATGGAATTAATTATTGAATTCTCAATGAAAGCTAATAATAGATGCCATTCGAGCATAACTCTTTTGGTTGCGAATGAGCTTTGTCCCTACGGTCATCCAATTTCAAGTAAAAATAGGATAAGAGTCGGTATATAATGGTCGAAACCTTTGTTTAGAAGGAAGAAAAAAAGGAAAAAGCCAACACTAGAGACGCAGATAAAAATAATCACAAATATATGTCTTTACTTGCGGTAATTCTAAATCACAGGGACTTGGATGTTATTATACAAAACGGAAAAGAGAGAACAAAAGCAAAAACAATCGGAAGAAAGAGAGAAGAAAAGATTGACAGATATGATGAATATGATTCAGACAATAACTGAACACACCCCATTACGTACAGCAACAGACACATTAAAAAAAAAAAGATTTGTTGTGTGGATTTAACGACTTACTATCGTCACCGATATCAGCTTTCATTTTCAACACAATAAAGCTTTCAAGATTCAGATTTTAAGAGAGATTGATTGTACATTGTAGTAGCTGGGGGTAGTAAGTCTGATCTAAAGGCTAAGCTAAATCTATCTAAGCCCCAAAACCTGGAACCAAACACGTGATTTATGTTTGGTGCCACAGTGAATCAAATCCACTACACCACCAAGTACCCTTTTCAGATTGGTACAATTTACTAGCTTGTTACTGAAACTTTAGCCTTTGATTTCGACATGTACCGGCCGAGTTAATGAAAAACAAAATAATTAATATGATAGAAATTGAGTAATGAAAGAAAAGTTTCTCGCATGAATTGAGCTATATATATCTTGTAATTATGCAATACATGTGCCAGATTTGTGTTACAAGATTCTTTAAAATGTGTTTGGTAGGAAAAATTCATTTTAATTTATCATATAGAGACATGGGCTTGTTGAGTGAGGACAGTGTCTTTCGAAAGATTTGTTGTTTTTAATGCAGTGGGTGTAAATAAATTAAAAAATATATTGGAAAGTGGAGTTATGATGGTGTGGCCGTCTAGAGAGATCTAATAGTTCATTTCGGATGGTTACTTTGAGTGTTTAAAATATGTACCAAATGGTATATGGGTTAATTTAGTACGTAGATATCAATAGCTTGTAATGTGATTATTGTCAAAAAAAAATATATAGTAATAACAATTTAAGGAGTAATATATTAAGTTCTGTTTGATATAATTTTTTGTTATCGTGTTATATCAATTAATGTGATAAATATATAGGTATCGTAAAAAACACTTAGGGACCCCATAAAGATGGATTTGGGTCGGAGAATGAAGATGACAAATTCAAAAATTTAATGTTAATGATGGATATAAAGATTGTTTAATACCTGTTTTTTATTTTTAGGAGAGATAGAGGATTATGTACCATCCCATCCCTTCCCCATTCTCTCATTTTTCAATTTTATATTATTATTTTTTTAATTTGTAGTGAAAAAATATGCCGGATAACATTATTATCTTCATCATATAGTCCTTGTTTTCTCAATGACATACAAGGATAATGATATTAAAATATTTATTAAAAAAATATCCCAAAAGGGCCGAAACAAACCAAAAACAGTGGCCGCCCAATCATCATCCTCAACAAGGCCCAATGACCTTTTGATTGTTAAAAAAAAATAATTAGTTACAAAATATAAGGTGCTATTTAATTTTTGGGTTATTTACGTTTTACTATGATAAAATTAAAAATTGGGTATTATGAATATTAATATATTACATTTTACTACAAAATTTATATAAAATTTAACATTTTACTACTTTTTCATCTAAACCGTTAGTTGACCTTTTAAAAGACTATTTTATCTAAGAGAGTTCATGGGTCGGGTCGGGTAGGGTTTTTTTTGAAATTTTTGAGACCCGATCAGATCGGATAATGCGGGTCCGAAACCTTAACCCAAAATTTGAGAGGTGAAACCCGATCGGGTCGAGTCGTCCAAAAAAATAAATTTTTTAATGAATTGATTATTTTAAAATATAAATATTAGTTATTTTATGTCCCAAAAATTATCATATATATAAAGTTTCAAGATAACAAAAGTAATAAATAAATGAAATAATAGTGAAAACTTAAAAAAAAAATAAAATTTTTAGAAAAATAATAAAAATATTATAGTTTCGGGTAGGGTCGGGTTTTAATGTCAAACCTGTGACTCAACATGAAAATTATGAGTCGGGTTGGGTTAGCCCGAAAACTCATTATTTTTTTATGAAATCCGCGCGAATCGGATCGGATCGGGTCGGGTTGCAGGTTGAACCGACCATATGAACACCCATAATTTTATCCTCAAAATAAAATAAAAGTAAAAATTATAATTATACCTTTAAAAAAAATATATCTAAATCATATACCGATTGGGTTTCAAAAATTTCAAAAAAAAACCCACCCAACCCGACCCATGAACACCCATAGATAAAACTAGGGGTGGCAATTTGGGTCAGGATTCGTTTATTCGTTCGATTCGATTCGCTTTAAAGCGAATACGAGTTTGAAAAAATGGATTCGTTTAATAAATGGGTCAATTCGATTCGATTCGTTTATTAAACGAATCGAATACGAATTTAAGCTCATTAATTCGTTTATTCGTTTAGGATTCGTTTAATTATTTTTATTTACTAGTTCTTGTTAATTTTCAATTAAGATTCGAGAAATTATAGTTAATTATCATAGAAAAAGTAATATTTTCAATATTTGGTGAAGTATTTTTAGTAAATATATTAATTACATATTACATATGTATATATTTATGAAGAATTAATGTAAATCAAGTGTGGTAAATTATTTTATTAAATAATATCATTGACTAAACGAATAAACGAATATTCGTATTCGATTCGTTTAATAAACGAATCGAATACGAATCCTGATATTAGGATTCGTTTAATAAACGAATCGAATACGAATCCATCACATTTTGATTCGATTCGTTTAGGATTCGATACGAATTCGATTCGTTGATTCGTTTTGACACCCCTAGATAAAACATTATTTTTAAAGGTCAACTGACGATTTAGATGGAAAAATAGTAAAATATTAAATTTTATATAAGTTTAGTAGTAAAGTGTAATATCTTAATAGTACTTAATTGTTATTTTATCATAATTTTAATAGTAAAACATAAATAACCCTTAACTTTTCTAAATTTGTACATAAAAGATTGAATCTCTTATCTCATTTCGAAACTAAAAAATTAATCCAATCAAATTTAATTAATAACAATTTTATTTATTGATGAAAAGTGAAACCCCACAGAATAAGAATACTTGATTGGAGTGGAGGAATCATACAAGTGGGAAAGGCTTCATTCAAACTAAAATCTTAACTGAGACTGGGGAAGGTCTTTTTATCGTATTAATAACATAGGGGTCCTTTATCTTTTATAATTCTTACACAATGACATATTTTTTTACCATGTGTATCAAGTAGGTCCCAATCAACGTCGAGACTTATTTGATATAAATATGAACACTATGTTGTTGTGTCAGATAATGTAATAATTTAGGTACCTAAATGTTAGTAGCCATTTGCAATATCTCTCTTTATATAGCTCCTCTCTCCCTCTCTGTTTCTCTCACACACACAAAAAAAATGCCTTCAACTTCTTCACTCTTTCAAGGTCTCTAATATTTACCAATCTTCCTCTTCAATTTCATTAACAAATTCTTATTAATAATTTATTTTAATTTTGACAGATGAAGCTCGTGAGCATCTATTAGTGGTGGATATACATCCAGCTGAAGGTGATGAGTATCAAAAACCGAAATTTCGGATACGCGATTTGAAAAAAGAATCGGACGACGGAAGTCCGATACTGAACGGAATCAATTTGGAGATAGCAAAAGGTGTGATAATGGGGATAATAGGGCCCAGTGGAAGCGGAAAATCAACGGTGTTGAGGGCACTGAATCGGCTGTGGGAGCCACCTTCTGGTACGGTGTTTTTGGACGGCCGTGATATTTGTGATCTTGATGTTCTCTCTCTGCGTCGTAAAGTTGGCATGCTTTTCCAGATTCCGGCTCTGTTTCAAGGTAATATTTTTTTTTTTTTTTAAAAATTTAATCATTATCAATAATTTTAATTTTAATTTAATTTAGTTATTTTGGAACTTCCTTTAAATTTTAGTATGTTACGTGTTAGTTTTTGTTGGTTCAGTTGTCTTATTCTTTGCACGCATTAGGCTTCTCGGCTTCTGCACTTGGAATTTGTACATTTTTTTTAAATTGATGTCTTTATATATGCATCACTTTCGTCAGTAATTTTTTTTATTTTTTTAGATTGTATAAAATAAAGGCGATCACACTGGAAAATGACCGAGCCTATTGAATTGACTTAAATAATTAATTATATTCTAGACTCTATATTTATATATATAAAAAATTAAGTTGAGCTCACCCACGTATATTTATGTATATAAATATATAAAGATTAGAAAAGTTCATATCAAAGAAGGATCTAATTCTTTAACTAATCACTTGTAGATGAATACATGCATGTGTTTGTAATGGTTTAATTAAAAGTCAGAGGCGATTCTGAGTTATCCTAAATTTTATAAGGTTATAGACGAATTTTTAAAATGAGGTTCTTATCGATAAATGATAAAAAATAAATAAGCCATATTATATACTCAAAATTGAATTTTCTCTGAATTCGGGAGTCGGGACCCCAGTGTTATCAAAGGCGCGCCTCAGGCGCCAACCATCGCGCCTAGAGGGTGTCCAGGCGAGGCGACGTGTATCAGGCGCACACCTGGACGATGAGGCGCGCTCCTGATGCCAATGAGTGAGGCGCGCTTTAGGCGCCTGATGCCAAAAATCTTGATTTTTGACCCGATTTCGTTGATTAAGTTCACTTTTTTTTTACTTTTGTTTTTTTTTTTTCAACCGAGAGAGTTAAAAAAAAGAAGAATAATAACAATAAATCTCTTAATTTAACTTAATTTATTTACTTTTGACATGACTCTTAGATAATTTGTTGGGATCGTTAAAAATTATAAGAAAAATTATATTTTGTAAAATACAAATGTTTGCCATAATAATTAATAATATATCATACATTTATAATTATTGGAGACATAATTTTAACCAAAAGATTAAACTAGTCAATAACAAAATTGTACATAAGACAATATAAGTAAATATTAATATCTTAGTTATTATAGCAACTTAGTTATGAAAATAGTAATGTATATATTGTGTGCAATAATTTATAAATGTTTTGTCATAATTTGGTCAAAATATTAAAAAATACTCAAAACAAAATGATTAGAAGAATATACATGTTCATCTTTCTAATTGAAAAATTATATATACAAATATGCGCTTCACATTCCTCAGGTGCGTGTCTTGCGACTTGAGGCGCGCGCCTAGGCTCCAGGACCTTTTGCGTCTCGATGCGTCTTGCGCCTTTAATAACACTATAGACCCCTTATTTTGAGTTAAATTTGAGGGCTCCAATCGACGGTCTATCTTAGCTCTCCACATGACTAGTCCTGAGTACAGCAGTACTAGTTTTAAACATTTCTTTATGTAATTGGAAATGAAATGCTCCTCTACTTTGAGAAGATATGATGTTTAAAATTTACAACATACTTCAAAATAAAATTCCTCTAGTGAATTTATCTTTTGCAATTCGAAATCTTTTAGGCACAACTTGAGTTGATTAAAAGGGTTATATTCAAACTTTATCTTTCAGGCACAGTTGCTGATAATATCCGATATGGACCACAATTGAGGGGAAATAAATTAAGTGATGATGAGGTTTACAAGTTGCTTTCACTCGCAGACCTTGACTCCTCTTTTATCACTAAAACTGGTTCTGAAATATCAGTTGGTCAAGCCCAGAGAGTTGCTCTTGCTCGAACACTCGCCAATGAACCGGAGGTCAAATTGATTCACATGGTGTGCGTATAATCATCCAGTGATATTATCAGTTTCGTGAATATTTGTTTTTTTTTTTCCTGTTCTTGAAGGTTTTGCTTCTGGATGAGCCAACGAGTGCATTGGATCCAATATCGACACAAAACATAGAGGATGTGATAGTGAAGCTGAAGAAGAAACAAGGGATGACAGTAGTAATGGTTTCTCACAGCATCAAACAAATTCAAAGGATTGCCGATGTCGTTTGCCTACTTGTGAATGGTGAGATTGTGGAAGTTTTAAAACCTGATAAGCTCTCCGAAGCCAAGCATCCCATGGCATTAAGGTTCCTCCAGCTCAGTGGCTAGAATAGAAACTGCTAGCTTATTATTACCTTCCGGAAATTGTAACAAAACAAGTCACTTGTTGATCAATTTCATACCAACTTTCTTCTGTACAAGTATACTTGATTTATGAGGATTCATTTAGATTGAAAGTTAAAAGACTTGCATTTCCTGAGATTTTATATTATTATTTACAACAAAAGAACTGGTGGGTTTGTGATGGAACCAAAAGAAAAACCTCCAAGTGAACCTATGCTTGCTGCATTTGGAATTGTTGGAGTTGCAAGGTCGAGTCTTTGATGAAGCTGAAGCTGAAGCAGAAGCTGAAGGTGGTGCCTTGTTATGTTCTTGATGGGACGTTGATAACATGTTCCACATGACATGAACATCTTTATATCCGCACATTTGCACGTCATCACGCAGCTTCAACAGACCACTGGCATCATCTCCGCCGCCACCACCACCTATAAACACAGAAGGAAGTATTATCAAGAACCAAGAAAACCCCATCAATGAATTGAAGAAGGAGAGATAAGGAAGAAGGCTAAGCAGTAAGCACCAGAAGCTTTACGAGGCTTGACTCGTGCTGAAACAGAGATACAAACCCTTCTCATTTTGTGCCACCAATCCATGGGTGTGTGTAGACTGGTAGAGTCGTCAGTCACAAATCAAAACACAGCACAGAGATGAAGAGGGTCACTGACACTGGATTTTGAAAAGGCGAAGAGGAGAATAAGAAGTGAAGTTGAGTGCACGCGGCAAAGAAGGCACCGAATCCCCATAACACGTTTCTTGAGGGACGTGCCAGGCGTCTCTTCTTCGTACATTCCACTTTCGTTTTTTTTTTTTTTCCTTCATCTCCATTTCAACTTAATGGATTTTGATTCTTCTTTTTTGTCGTCAGTTTCATTTATGGATGGGGAAAATGTTTTTGTAACGTCCGTAAAACCCGCACACAATATCTCTTAATTCCTCTACATTGACCGAACAATTAAATTCTACATGAAAAAAAATATTACAATCTACGTGCAAATTTTAATATGAACATTAAGAGTCTCCATATATTTTGACTAAAAGTAATTTGATTACTTTATGTGCAATGTATACTTTAAGTTGTCTTAACAGGCGTGGTTTGATGGTGTATGGGTTAAGATCTCATCTTGAGGTCCCGAGTTCAAATTTAGGGAGTACGTTTCTTGTAAGGGCCTGAGACAGCCGAAATTTTATATGAGGTTGGTTTGACGTAAGATTTCCACCGATTTAAAAAAAAAAAAATATACTTGACGTTATTTTATTATAGGCACACTTAATGTGTATATATATATATATATATATATATTTGGAAATCTCATCACCAAATCACTTGACATGAACTTAAGCGGAGCATGTAAAATTCTCGACTGCCCCAAACTCTTATAAGAAATGTGTTCATGGACTCGAACTCATGATCTGACAATCAAATCCTAAACCATTTGTTGACAAGTCACCCCTTGGGGACATCACACCTAAGATGTGATTGTTAAAATTGTGGTAAGTGGTTATTAAATAGGAATGTACAACTAATTAATTATTAATTATACACAATTATAAATTAGGGATGACAATGAGACGAGACGGATTAGGATTTGTCCCGTATATATAATTAGGTAAATAATAATCTTGATCCCTTCTCGTAATTTTTTTCGAACAAAAAAATCATCATAATATTTTCTCATTAAAATTTAATCCCATTAAAATCTCATATCACTAAAAATTTCAATAAATTTTTTTATCTCGTCCTAAAATCCACTTGTCATCCCTGCTATAAATGCATAGCTGATATAAGGTTTTTAAAAACTAAGCATAAACAACTTAAAAAACAATATATTGTTATAAATTAGATGGTCTCATACACTTGTCTTTGATGTTTTAGCTTATCCCACATTGATTAGGGATAATAATATTAACATAAACATATCTCTATAAATAGAGAGTAAATCTTGTATAATTGATTCATTCTAAAATCAATAAGAAGAAAAGCTTGCAGCTTTACAAGGTATTATTTTCATCATTTTATCTCTTATTTTATAACACGTTATCAGCACGATTTGCTTCTATTTTAATTTTTCTTTTAACAAAAATAAGCAAAAGTGAAATGCATCGGCCTGAAGCCAAATGATACGCCTGAAGCCAATTTCATATGGCAGCTTTAAGCCATTCAATACCCAACTCTCATATTCAAATTCAATATGGCCTGAAGCATTTGTTTTGATATTTTGATGACTTTGAATCATAAAAGTCAATTGATTCTTATATCAGGCCCAAAGCTTGAATTCATGATTGACCTGCAGCATGATCAAGCCTGAAGCATGATCAATCCATGCGGCCATGAGGATATTTTTTTCTTTTTTCTAATGAATCTGCAGGAACGATTGTGTGTCCTATTGATCTTTTGATGTTTGATTTTTTGATGTTTATGATATTATTTAGTGTTAATTATTGGTTATTTTGCCGTTATTGTTATGCTTTGATTGCTAAAAAAAAAGGGACTGAATTTTGCCATTCATCATAAACAAGCAAGATCATGATGATTAATTACATCATCTTACTGGTCGTGTTATCATGATCATAGGCTGCATATCATCTTACGGCCAGAAGCCATTCGATAAATTAGATGCATATGTAAATGATGATCAAATGCGCCGATTCATCACCATCAAGTTTAAATCAAGCCTGAAGCTTTAGATGTTTATCAAATGATGATCAAATGCGCCAATGCATTATGATTTAAGTTTTTCTTTAAGAAAAAATGATGATCAAAAGCCAAATCCATCGGCCTAGAGCCATGAAATTAGATCATGATAACATGATTATCATGATATACGACATTGATCAAAAAAGTCTAATTATGGTTGAATCATCATCCATCACCATGAGAATAAGGCCAGAAGCCGAATTAATTCTTGTGTAATTGATTTACAAATAGAAAAGAGACACAACCAAGTCAATTGATTCATCATGCAATTACAAGAATTAATTTGTGTCTAATTAATAAGGCCTGAAGCCTTTGGTTTATGATTGAAATTCATAATCCTGTTGGCTAAATTCCCCAATGGAATATGTTCTTCATGTTGTTAGCTTGGATTACGCCAAATCAATCTTTATATGCGATTCTAAATTAGGCATAAAGCTTGCGTTTAATGATGATTTATTTGAATGTATTTGAATCTTAAAAGCCAAATCATCATCAACAATGTACACCAAGGCCTGAAGCCAAACATGATCAATATCTGATGGCCTCAAGCCAAGTGTGATGAAGTGATCAATTCACGAGATCAATTATAATGGTTGAGAACGGAGCCATGTGGCTCATACATAGACTTTTTTTTTTCTTTTTCTTTGTAGTCTTTAAAAGCAGAAGGCATTGTGTGAGAATTTCAATATTAAAATTAGAATCCGTAATTCTAATTCAGAACCTGAAGTTCTGAATCTCAATATTAAAATTATAACCTGTAGTTTTAATTCACAACCTGAAGTTATGAATCTCAATATTAAAATTAGAACCTATAGTTCTAATTCAGAACCTGAAGTTCTAAATTTTAATCTTAAAATTATAACTCGTAGTTATAATTCATTATGTTATTCTTTTATTTATTATTAGTTTAAGAAATTAATTATTTTTATGAGTATGCTCTGTGGTTGCCATTAATTTGGATCCTCCACATCAAAAAATAGAAATTGTATTTTTGTTTTCATTTTACAATTTATGTTAATTTCTTTCATATTTGTGATCAACTATTAGAGGTAAATTAGAGCCTGGAGTTCTATATTCATTTAATTAATTATTAGATTAGAACCTGTAGTTCTAGATATATAAAATAATTATAAAACTCGAAGTTCTATAATTACACTACAATTAACGAACTTGAAGTTCTAACTTTAATTAATTAGATTTTAGATTAAAACCTGCAGTTTTAAATCTACCATGGAATCTGAAGTTCAGAATTTCTAATAGCATATTTATGAACTTGAAGTTCTAAATATTAATATTATCAATCGGAAATTAAAGTTGTGAAATATAATTCATTTTTAGGACCTGATATTCAAAATAATAATGTAAGATTGGAACTTAAAGTTCTAGATCAGCAAATTATTTTTCAAGAGAACCTGAAGTTCTAAGTATATGTGTGTAATTTTGGTTCATATATATTTATGTGATGTTTTTTTTTTGTATTATATTTTATTATATATTTATTATTTTGAATTATATTTATGTGACATGAACTTTACTTTCAAGGATATGGACCCTTCAAAGAAATTATTTGTTCCGAAAAATAAATGTGGGGATATATGCTTGGCTGATAGTGCAACCACACACACTATCTTTCGAGATAGAAAATACTTCTTGGACGTAAAATTACATGAAGGAAAGGTAAACACTATATCTGAGCCTGTAGACCTAATTGAAGGCTCTGGAAGAGCCATAATCTTATTAGCAAATGGAACAAAATTATACATTGAAAATACTCTATATTCAGACAGGTCTAGTAGAAATCTGCTAAGTTTCAAAGATATTCGCAGAAATGGGTATCATATTGAAACTTTAGATGAAAACAAAATAGAATATATATGTATTACCAAAAATATATCAGGTAAGAAATATATATTGGAAAAACTTCCGGCTTTCTCATCTGGATTGTATTATACAATCATAAATGCAATAGAAAGTCATGTAGTGATGAATCAGAAGTTCAATAATCCAAAGATGTTTATGTTATGGCACAATCGTCTTGGTCATCCAGGAGCTACGATGATGCGTAGAATAATTGAAAATTCCAATGGGCATAAATTAAAGAACCAGAAGATTCTATTGACAGATGAGATCAATTGCACTGCTTGCTCACAAGGCAAACTTGTGATACGCCCATCTCCATCTAAGATTGCCCTTGAATCCCCATCATTATTACAAAGGATTCAAGGAGATATTTGTGGACCAATTCATCCACAAAGTGGACCTTTCCGTTACTTTATGGTTTTGATTGATGCATCTGCACGATGGTCACATGTTTGTTTGTTATCCTCACGTAACATTGCATTTGCCAAGCTACTTGCCATGATGATTAAATTAAATGCACAATTCCCAAATTATCCAATCCAAACTATACGATTAGATAATGCTGGTGAATTTACATCCAAGACATTTGATGACTACTGTACATCAGTTGGAATCGATGTTGAACATCCAGTTCCACATGTACATACACAAAATGGATTGGCAGAATCATTGATCAAACGAATTCAGGTAATTGCACGCACTTTATTGTTACAATCTCAATTACCAATTTCTACATGGGGTCATGCTATACTACATGCAGCTGTATTAATTCGCCTTAGACCCACAGCTTATCATCAATATTCTCCAATCCAACTTGTTCTTGGTCACCAACCAGATATTTCTCATCTAAGCACTTTTGGTTGTGCTGTATATGTTCCAATTTCACCCCCACAACGTACAAAGATGGGACCTCAACGTCGTTTGTGGATATATATTGGTTTTAATTCACATTCCATTATCAGATATTTGGAACCTTTAACATGTGATCTATTTACCGCACGTTTTGCGGATTGTCATTTTGATGAGACAATTTTTCCACCATTAGGAGAAAAGAAAAGGCCTCCAGAAGCGAGGCATGAACTTTCTTGGAAAGTTCCTACCATGTCTCACTTAGATCCTCGCACCAGCCAATGTGAAAATGAAGTGCAAAGGATAATCCATTTGCAACAAATTGCAAATCAATTACCAGATGCATTTACAGATGCTGCAAAAGTAACAAAGTCTCATATACCAGCTGCTAATACACCAGCTCGGGTGGTTATTCCTATTGTACAATCTAGTGTAAATGCAGCTAACGAATCATCTATTACACGTCAGAAACGTGGTAGACAACTTGGTTCTAAAGATACTATTCCTCGGAAGAGGAAAATGAGAGATTTAGATTCTGTTGAAAATAATGCTCGAGCAATGACTATACCCACATCTTCTCAATCACCAGTTCCAGAAGAACTGATAGTCCCTGAAGAGATATCAACCCCTGAAGAGGCTCAAAATTCCAAAAATGAGGAAAAATCTACAAATTATACTTATACAAGAGAACTGTGGGATCGAAATGAAATAACCATCGACAATGTGTTTTCATATACAGTAGCTGCTGAAATTGCAAATGATTTTGAACCTCAAAATATCAATGAATGTAGACAAAGACACGATTGGCCTAAATGGAAAGAAGCAATTCAAGCAGAATTGACTTCTTTAGCCAAACGTGAAGTATTTGGACCTGTAGTCCAGACACCTGAAGATGTCAAACCCGTTGGTTACAAATGGGTGTTTGTACGAAGACGTAATGAACATAATGAAATCATTAGATATAAAGCGCGACTAGTTGCACAAGGTTTCTCGCAGAGACCATGTATTGACTATGAGGATACATATTCTCCAGTGATGGATATCATTACGTTTCGATTTTTAATTAGCTTGGCAGTCTCTGAAAGATTGGACATGCGTCTTATGGACGTAGTGACATCATATTTGTATGGGTCACTTGACACTGATATTTACATGAAAGTCCCTGAAGGATTGAAAATGCCTGAAGCATATAAATCAATTGATCGTAAACTATGTTCAATCAAGTTACAACGATCTTTATACAGATTGAAACAATCTGGACGCATGTGGTATAATCGTTTGAGTGAATATTTGATGAAAGAAGGATATATAAATGATCCTATCTGCCCATGCGTATTTATTAGAAAATCTGAAATTGGATTTGCCATTATAGCAGTATATGTCGATGATATGAACTTAATTGGAACTCCTGAAGAGCTTCTAAAAACTGCTGAATACTTGAAAAGAGAATTTGAGATGAAAGACTTGGGAAAAAAACAAAATATTGTCTCGGCTTGCAGATCGAGCATAAAACTAACGGAGTATTTATCCATCAGTCTGCATATATTGAAAAAATTCTCAAACGTTTCAACATGGATAATGCTCATTCATTAAATACTCCTATGGTAGTCCGATCTCTCGATCCTAAAAAGGACCAATTTCGTCCTAAAGAAGATAATGAAGAGATACTTGGTCCAGAAGTACCATATCTTAGTGCAATTGGTGCCTTGCTGTATTTAGCTCAATGCACCAGACCGAATATTGCATTTTCTATTAATTTATTGGCAAGATTTAGTTCTGCGCCAACTCGAAGACATTGAAATGGTGTCAAACATATCTTTCGTTATCTTCACGGCACTAAAGACTTGAGATTGTTTTATTCAAATGAGCCAACACAAAATCCAGGCATTGTTGGTTACGCTGATGCAGGATATCTCTCTGACCCTCATAAGACACGTTCACAAACAGGGTATGTTTTTACCTATAATAATGCAGCAATTTCATGGCGATCTACAAAACAATCTTTTGTTGCTACCTCATCCAATCACTCAGAGATACTTGCATTACATGAAGCAAGCATGAAGTGTGTATGGTTAAGGTCACTTATACATCACATTCATAGCACATGCAACTTAAATTCTGCCACAGATATTCCAACAGTTATATATGAAGATAATGCTGCATGTATTGCACAAATCAGAGGAGGGTACATCAAGGGAGACAGAATCAAGCACATCTCACCTAAATTCTTTTATACTCATGAGCTCCAGCAGAGCAAGCAAATTGATG
This sequence comes from Zanthoxylum bungeanum, assembly GCA_019454045.1. Taxonomy (NCBI): domain Eukaryota; kingdom Viridiplantae; phylum Streptophyta; class Magnoliopsida; order Sapindales; family Rutaceae; genus Zanthoxylum; species Zanthoxylum bungeanum. Next base: position 760,385 of record SKCR01047512.1, read on the forward strand.
TCAAGCAAATAAGATCAACCGATAATTTTGCAGACTTATTTACTAAAGCTTTACCTACATCAACATTTGAGAAGCTTGTATATAGCATTGGCATGCGCCGATTGAGAAAATTATCATGATAATAATTCATCAGGGGAGCATAATCGTTGACATCAAGAAATATTGTTGGATAAAAGCGCATTGTACTTTTTTTTTTCGACTAGGTTTTTGTCCCATTGGGTTTTACTGGCAAGGTTTTAATGAGGCAGTATTAGATCAATTATTGTAAAATTAAAGTGATGTGTCCCAAGGGAGAGTGTTATAAATTAGATGGTCTCATACACTTGTCTTTGATGTTTTAGCTTATCCCACATTGATTAGGGATAATAATATTAACATAAACCTATCTATATAAATAGAGAGTAAATCTTGTATAATTGATTCATTCTAAAATCAATAAGAAGAAAAGCTTTTATCTCTTATTTTATAAGATATATGATTTAAATTCCATTTTAGTTATAATGCCACGTTCATCCGCCATATTGATTGATATAGGTGCGTACGGGTAAACATTATACGAAGGATCAATAAATAAAATAACACTATTTTTTAAAGTTTGAAATATAAATTTTGTATTCTAAATTTAATAATATTAAGAATAGACACTTGTACAAACTGAAATAGTATATTATACGATTAATATATGTCTTATATTAAATGGGACATGTGATAATAACAACCATGGACACACATGAGGATGGATATGTTGACGACAAACAGGGAACAAAAATACAGGCAAAATATCATCGTTTCAATTGTGTTTAAAATCAAAAATTAAATTTTAATTTCATTCAGCTGGGAACACTTTTTGATACTATGCTTTCATTATGGTTGATGCGTTGAATCTCTATAAGCAATTCATGGCGAACTTGATGAGCCGACCAGCTAATAATTAGTAATTAATTATGGTCTTAAAACGATATTGTTTTGACTGTGTTTTTGTCCTAGGTTTGTCTCCCAAGTATTTTTCATTCATTTTTAGTTGAGGACTACTTACTATACTAGTACAAATTACAAAAGTGGCAAATATCAAAACCATGATCTGAGTTTTCATCTATTCACAAAAGATAAAACATTTGTCAATTTTAATGAAAAACTTACCTCCTGTTATGTGGCAGCTAGTAAAGTTGTTGGAGCCATGGGTTTTGCTGGAGGGGGACGCTTTGTTTTGCCTCAGCTTCATCATCATCTTATCATATATAATATTGCATGTCTATGATTGAATTTTATATCAGCAAAAGTCAAAACGATTTGGATTTTGAAGATTCAATAGCACACTGTAAGGAAGTGAATTTTATTTCAATAAACAGAGTATACGCCACTTATAAATTAAATACAAGATACATCAGAGGGAGCTTAACAGAAAGTGCACCATCGGTGCTGGTGGCGTTTTCATTCATTTGAGGCTTCAGGCCTTAATTTACATAAGATTTGGAAAATATTATTATACGATTTTGAAGCAACGTACCTTCATATTTGCAAGGCTCTGCTATGCTCATTATCAGGGCTGTAATCTATGCATTTTCATCTGGAGATTGTAATAAAATGATCGAAGAATAACTAAGCATAGGATACAGATTGGCATCGAGGAAGGAAGCATATTGTTTAATTGCTATCGCCTTTTCTGGGAGGTCAGCGGAGAGGAAGTCGAATGGTGCAGGTTTGCTGGTATCTACCAAGGGCTCCCATCTATATCCAGGCCGCTCTGGCAGTGAAATAGTTACGGGCAAGTGACTGGTATTGAAGGCTACATAGATTTCTCCCTTCACAGAGTCGATCTGGAATGAATTTTATAGCAATAAGCATCAATTCTGTTATACCATTGAACAGGGAAATGAAATGCATATGCACAAGAAAAAAGCATCCTTGCGGAAGAATGAACATTTCCTATATATGACCAAAGCATTAGTTTTTCAAGCGATACATTAGAGAATGACGAAAAGAACTGAATTTCCTTCCAATGACAAAACAAGCATATGCTTTCTATAGTTAAATATTCAATTATAAGATTTTATCACCAAATGAGTCATGATTGAATGCGGGAGCCGCTAGGACAGCCTAAACTATGATAAATTGATTAAAGTGCATGTTAGATGTGCAGGTGAGCATCACTTTCGATCACTGTGCCTCGTAATTTTAGGATGCTAGAACTGCTTGATGGTTTATTCAATTTATGTTCTTCTACCCACCTCAACATAAATGTTTAACTGTATGGAATAGCATGTTTAACGACTAGCATGAGCTCTTCACTCACTGAAACCCAGATTTTTAAATAGCCACAGATTAGAAAACATCTTTCTATTTATCCATAAACTCGACAACTAAAACTGGTAACACTAGTTTGTGTTACTTGGGACAGTAATAATTAATAAAAGAAAGTTCTAATATTTTCACTGCTGAGCCAAAGTTACTATGAGAATTTGTGAAGAAAATTATGTACTAAAATTTGCTTAAGTTTAGAACTATAATTTTATATAGGCATTATACAACTACCATATTAAATACACAACTACACTATTAAATGCTTGGTTGAATATAATCTAACACCATATTAAATGCTTGGTTGAATATAATCTAACAATAAATACTAATTAGCTTCCCAACTAATCCCAACTAATTCCAACACTCACTCTCAAGCTGGAGCATACATGTTATATGCACCAAGCTTGTTACAGATGAAATCAGCATAAGAACCACATAGAGACTAGGGTGTTTAAAGCATTGCTGGAGAATCCACAGCGAGAACAGATGTGAAGGTTTGGATGGTTTAACATCGCTGGAAAATACACAACGGGAAAAATTTAAACTATTTTAGAACAGCTTAAAACATCTAAAGAAAACTTGCCAAATCACCCCATAACAAAACCGCAAAAAAAGATCAGATGTGGAACTTGGTGCGAATAAGGGAGAAATAACCGATAACTGAGCATTTCATCGTCATTGGTATTGTCAAGATTGCCGAAGAAGATGCGGCACGTGAGGCTCACACGTATATATAGTGGAGTGTGTTCCCCACGCGCCGGCTTGAATGACGACTTTAAAAGAGAGATACTAGAACCCAGAGCAAGATTAGTTCTGATACCATGTGAGAATTTGTGAAGAAAATTATGTATTAAAATTTGCTTAAGTTTAGAACTACAATGAGATGCCTTTATATAGGCATTATACAACTACCATATTAAATACACAAATACACTATTAAATGCTTGTTTGAATATAATCTAATACCATATTAAATGCTTGGTTGAATATAATCTAACAATAAATATTAATTAGCTTCCCAACTAATTCCAACAGTTACCAATGAGCAAAAGCTTTAAGAATTCAGATGAAGTTTAGAGCAATGAAAAATTACCAGCGTGAAAGCCACAAAACGGCTATTTTCAGACCAGTCTGGCTTCCCAGGAGCATGACCATGCCACTGCAGCCTGTCTGCGGTTGGGAAGTCACTTAAACCAAGGGACTCACATTCACTACAAGATTTAAATAAAATGAAAAAAAAAATCGAAGGGGAAAATTCATAACCAGCACCATCGAAATGTAGTGGTTACTTACCGGCGAAATCTGGTCATAAGGCAGCAAAATCTAAAGAAATCTGATGTGGACTCTTCCTTTTTATCCCATCGGAGATAGTTGATCTGTATCATGGCTCACAAATTAGTCATCAGCATCAATAGTGTTTAACAGTAGTGATAGAAATCAGCAAGGTGCAGAGGATCACATAATTATCGTGGCAATATGTGTTGTTGTTCCCCCCTTTCGTGTGACCATATTCATCACCCATTGAAATCATAGGCACGCCCTAGTCAGAGAAGATAATCCAGTAGTCAGACAAAACAAATGGAAAAGACAGCGAACAGGAAATGGAAGAATAGGATAACTACACCAGACAAGGTTTTACGGCCAGCTTTTTTAGGCACTATAAAACATTAAATAGGTAAAATGATCAATGGGGTTTGTGTTGAAATATTTAACATAGACATTGTTAAAGCTCAAAATTTGTTTGGGCCACAAAATTCAAGCCTAAGGAATTTTCTAATATCAAATTTTACCTGGGAAATCATGAGGCAAAGGAAGAAATTCCGCATTTGTCGTTTCCTCAGCTTCTTCACCAAAATATTTGCAAACTCCCCCTCCTATACGTCGTTTTTGATTTAGCAGAAAGAAAACTTGACATAAAAGTAACAGAATAGGCCAAACGAGTATTGATTCACATTTGGAATATTATGTTTGTGAAGAAAATTGTACCAAGCAGATTTAAAAGCTTTAAGCAGATATCTACAAATACAAAATGAAGCATACATAGGTAACTTATCAAATTGTCAAAAACACTTATTGTATGTTTATTTAATTGTGGTGGTGTATAGTAATTTGTTACTTCCATTATTAAGCTAATTAGTTGAGGAAACATTTGTAATAAGATGTCTAGGAGTATTAGTTGTAGATGCAGTCATGCCAATTCCACTGGCTGATTTATGCATTCAGGTAAATGACAACTTTTTTTCCCTGAAAGAACCCTCAGAGTTCAAAGGAAAGTATTGTATGACATTCAAAATCAGGAGTATATTTTGCCTTTTTATCACTAAAATAACTTAATCCAATCCAAATGAAAGATACTCATGGCGAACTTATCACACAACAACACAAGCAACAGAAAAAAGAACAAGCTTTTTTCATGGCTTCCTTCCTCCAAATGCCCACAAAGAGGACAATTTTTGTTACCTGTCCACAGTTCCAGCTATTATTATGAGTCTCTCCATCATTGTTATCTTCCCCATTTGCCAAATTATGTTTTTGGTTATAGGTCACTAAATCAGCCAAAGAAAAACCATCATGTGCACATACGAAGTTGATACTGTTCCATGGCTTCCTTCCTCCTCCCTGATTTGTAAAACATTCCAAATATCACAAATTTATGGACATTAATGGACTCAAAAGAATGGCTAAAATCCATAATTTGTACGACGCCAAGGAAATCACAAAAATGCAAAGTTTAAATTGTTAAAAAGAAAAATCACTGAAAACTATTAGTCAAAAACCATAACCTGTAAGGTGTTAAATTCTTAGCTTCAAAAATAATACAGAATGAAAGATCATACCTGGTATAAATTCGAACTCCCACACAGGCACTCAGCAAAAGCACCAGACAAGCCATCGGTACCCTTAATAAACTGGCGCACTATGTCACGATACTGTAGCCAAATGAATATACCAATCAATTCATGCCCTAAATTTGGGAGAAACATAAACTCAGATGTATGTAATTATGTGATAATGTCTGTATTTCCTTGGAGGTCCAAAATGAATAACAACTAGATAAATGAAAATAGAAATTGCTTTTTTGTGGTGCCTATCAAATTTTGAATATTCTGCTTTTAGCTAAAATGTGTTTCATATTTCTCGTCTTCCATTTATCACAGACAAAAGGGAAGATAGATACAAAATTCAACATCTAACTGACCTTCCCATTCCATTCGGACCAAATACCCCAGTGTGGAAACATGCCAACTTGATATAGGCCACCTGTATCCCAAGCTTCTGCTATAAGCTATATGAAAGAGAGAAAAATTTGGTTAGTCAACCTTTTTATAGTGACAACAAAGGAAAAATAGAGGAAATAAATTGTTTAGACACTTGGGAAAAGCTAGTTTATATAATTAATAAACTGGCCCAACTGTTTCAGGCGGAATGGCAAGCATATATTCTGTAGCTAAAAAACTTCGCTGATTGCAAGTCATTTGTATGTGCAAGAAACTTTAATGATCGTTACTTTCATTATATTTTGGCTATCATTAATCAGTCCTCCCTTGAAAGACACTCAAATCATCCATCACCAGTGGAGATACCAAGGCACACTTACAAGACCCAAAAACTATCTACACAAGTGCTAAATGCCCTTGGGAAAGAAAGATCAAGTTTGTAAAGGAGAAGGGAGAAAGAAATTTAAAGAAAACACCTTGACTCCGCGAAGAATTGGATCATTGCTTATCATGTCAATCAATGGTGGGCTGCTGAGAGGGGTGCCAGTTGTCAGTATATCACCTTTTATTGGGATCCCATATACATTGATTGAATCCCAGAGACTTGTCGAGAACATAAAGACAGTACAATCACAAATAAAAAACAAAAATCAGTCTCCGGTATAAATTCAACAAAGCATAGGATATCTTGTCAAATAAGCAAGCCATTATAACCTGCTACCCCTGGTCATTATAGAAGCAAGATCGAAGCGAAATCCATCCACATGCATTTCAGTTACCCAATATCTGTTGCACAAGAAAGAAATATAAAGACCCCATGTAAAATTAAAGAAAAAATGTTTGGCAACAAAAAAAATGTAAATAAACGGAAACTGGAGCAGGCAGAATAATGTATATAAAAGGGTTCAATATTTAAGACGACAGTTCTGCACCTTTTTCCTTTCCATGGTTTAATGCACTATACTGACAACAGCATCTATAAACCCGATTTTCTCAATCCATTTTATCTCTTAAATTTGCATTATCATGAGTGTACGGGCCAAATTTGGGCCAAGGGCAATTTTGTCCTTTTACTCCGGGCCCAATTTCCCACCTCAGAAGGAAGCCCAATGATTAAAGTAAAAAGAGGCCTAGAGATTCATAAGCCCAAGCCCAGGGAGGAGCCACGAAACGCCCATACTCATAACTACCCCTTCATGGATCAGCCGTTTCGAGCACCAAACAGACGAGCAATAAAACACATTAAATATACGCACCTCCCGAGTGCATAGAAAGAAGAAAAGAAGTCAACTAGGGGGGCGGAGGGCTCAACCATATTCTCTCCATAGCTCTCAATATCTCACATCAACCGCCCTCACGGCAGATCACGAGTATCAAGGTAATCTCTAGCCTTGCTCTTCCATTACTTTCAGCTCTTGCCCATCACTGACTTAGCGTCGGAGTGCCTCCGGCACCCACCACACCGGTGGGCAGAACTCCCGCTCATTCTACATCTTTGTTTTGCAGGATCGCTAGCGCCCCAAACTACAAATTCTCGATTGTGGACCTCGGGCGAAAACCAGTGTCTACCACCACACCGGTGGGCAGAACTCCCGCTCATTCTACATCTTTGTTTTGCAGGATCGCTAGCGCCCCAAACTACAAATTCTCGATTGTTGACCTCGGGCGAAAACCAGTGTCTACAATTTGGCGCCGTCTGTGGGAAATTGGCGATTCTTAGCAAGCAAAGACATCTTTATCTACGACCCTTTCACACATAACGATCAATGGGTTGATTGTCATCAACCTCTTTCGACATGTGAAATTATGGTCATCTTCCTTAGAATGCATGGATTGCCTTCAGCTTCATACTACGTGATTGGACCGTCTCTTATGGATTTCCTTAGAATGAATGCACGGTGTCCCAGTCTACGTACCCGAATGAAAACTTAGCGTGGACATCGTGGTTAACATTACCAGGTATGTCTTGCACCTTTTAATAATGTCCCGGTCGACGTTAGAAAGGCATTTGACTTGTAATAGATGTCATAGTTAGTATAATAATTTATAGTATGAAACTTGCTATGGGTATCCCAATCGACACAACTATTTACGACTAGATAATTTTCATGAATGGCTCAGTCGACTACTATAATATCTGACATGATACCTCGTAGAGATGTCTCACTCGACATTGGAGTGTTGTTAAGGATGCCCCAATTAACTTTAACATGCGTAGCTTGTCACTTGCTAAAGATTCAGCTCATGAGGCTTGACACATGTTAAAGATCTCATTCGACATGAGATGAAAGAAGACTTAGCCTAATAACATAGCCTAATTGCCTAGATGGTGAAATGGATAGCCAAATAACTTCGTTCTACTTCGGTTGGTTATTATCTCCCTCAAAGAACATAAGAGGGCTGTCGTTTTCAACTCCATACTACATCCAAAGATTGAAATCTTCATCAAACGACAAAGAACATTGTTATTCTTCCGGGTGATATGTATGATTAATCATCCCCTCCAGAGGACATAGGCGTAATATCATATTCTCTAGACTATATTGGCAACATGTCGTCTGCCCCATTGGACATGGAAGGGTTCAACATCTTCTCCAGTCGACATTCATTGATTGTTACCTATACTCTATATGAAATATATGAATTACCATTAGCTCCAGACTACATAGGAAATCCTCCACCATATCTAATAGAATGAAGAATTTCGAAGGCCTTAGTTAGGTCCAGTCGACCTCTGATGGGCCTTGTAGAATGAAGAGTGAAGATCCGTATGGACTTTCATTAGGCCCAGTCTACCATAATCTCACTGACCTTCTTCAAGCCCAGTAGACCGTAGACTCTCGGTCATTAACGAAGTCTTGTAGAATAAGGACAATTATGGACTTCAAGTCTAAAGAAATATAGACCCATTTAGGAGTTTTATTAGATCTGGTAGAGTGGGGGTAATCTGAAAAAGATAACCATGATAAATTTAGATGGAAAAACCTCTCTACATGCTTCTATTCCTTCATTTCAAATAAACAATCTCGGGTGGCGATACGTGCACCTGTTTTGATCTAGCCAATCGGTTAAATGCATAAACTTGTCGACCCTGATTTTGGATTATGGGAACAATTGAGATAATCGTTAGTTCAAGAACGACCATGTGCTCAAGCCGGACAGCTGCTCACAGTCAAATTTATCAACCCCAAATTTGCAGACGATGTTGACCCAAATTTTATAAAAAAGTCGAATAAAGCATATGGGCACATTACTGAAGGTCGAGGAACCACGTAATCACACTGCCTCAATGTGACATGTGCCAGTGCGACATGTCGGCCGAAGAAAGAACTATGTGCCATTCCATCAAAGCTATCCACGTGATGTAGACTGAACTTCATCAAAATACTACAATCCATGCACCAGCCACGTGAAGGAGCTAGCAGGAAGGGGTCCACAACACGCTAAGTGGAGGATCACTTCCAAATTTTTTTTTAAAAAAAAACAACTACATGCGACAATTGCCCCACTCCAAACCAACCCATCATGATTAAGACTGTAGGCTGAACAAGAATCCGTGAGCGACAGCATCAGCTCCAACATCTCTGGCAACATCTACCATGGCTTTGGCGATAACAGGGCGGACCATTAATGTTCCCAGCAGATATTTTCTCACATAAATTGCACCAGCTCGCAAGCAATGATATATGTAGTCTATAACAAATTCCTTCTTCAAATCCTTCACCACTAATTGACAAGCCCACTAGCCTTGGCCTTCTCTTCCAAACCGTCCAATTCTTTGATTCCTTGACCAACATCGGCAATGAAGCAAACAACCTCACAACCATAATTCTCCCTCAGCCATGGGACAATGACTGAAGTGTCTAAGCCACCGCTATAAGCCAAAACAACCTTACTCAATTTGCCACGTAGCCCTCCACCACTTTTAGGTACTGATTTTACCCCTCTGTCACTTGAGACAACTGCAGGAATGGCTTTCCGCTTACGAGATCGGTCGACACCGCATTTGATAAGTCATCAACTGCTAGTGTCTTCGTCGAGCCGAAATCTGTATCTCGATTAAGGTTTTGAGGGAAAGAAGCTCAACACTGGACTTTTACTAAACAGTTGACTCACCTCACGATATGCACAAGCCAAGTTTGTCGGCTCAGGTATTCTTTGTCGACACTGGCTTTGATAAGTAATCAACTGCTAGCATATTTGTTGTGCTCGAGTCGGCCGAAGTTCCGGTACACACAGACTCTGTCAAAGGTCATCCACCTCCATAATTTGCCCTGGGAGTACATGGAAGATAAGCTTGTCGAGTCATGTAAACCCTTCGCATGCGTGTGGGTATTGGTAGTGTCAAGTTAGTAAGCTTTTCTTGCTCGTGTCTCTCGCTTGAAGAGTAGCTTCCCAAACGATGTGGGATAGTTTGTTGGTTTTGTCGTGTGTCGGGACCTAGGACATATCTATCGGGCTTTAAATACATATCTCGTGAATGCCCTCATTCAATCCGAGTAATACCATCCTCATCCTCGTCCTCTTACTTATATTCTTCCCCTCATAACCTGATCATCAGATTCGATATCGTCAATTTCAGGATCGTCTTGGTCAATGTCGAGATGAGCCAGGTGTTGGACTTCATCCTCTTCTTTCATCAGCTATTTGGAGTCTACAACTTCCTCAATATCATAAACACTATCTCGAACTCCAAATGCCCAGCAATGCACACCATCATTCTCGTCAATTCTCGTTACAGCCACTCTCCCGTTCCTTACACCGTTCTACTTAATGGCCGTGCATACCAAGGGCCCCGGCTGTGGGGTATGATTTTGTAGACTTGGGATTGTTCATGTCTGGGATTGTCACTTAGCTTTGAGCTAGTTGGACTTTCTTCTTTTCTGGCCGTGTGCGGTGGTCATCTTGTTTGAGCTTTTTTTTTTCTTCTCAATTTGGCATCTATGGCCCCACGAGTGTGGGCGGTTCTTGTCACGGAATGGGGCTGCTGAAGCGAGATTCTTTTACTCAAATTGGCGAATAGGCCATTTCTTTGTTTTGCTTGTTTTTGAGATAGAGGGTGGCTGGATTCTCTTTGCAGGGTCTGAGTGTGGCTGCGCGTGGCAATGGCTTCACAGTGAGTCAGTTTTGCGCGAGTGGGCTGATTTCTTTGGCAAGAGCGCCAGTTGCCTCTCCAAACAAGTTGACTTCAAGCTTGATACTGTAGAGCTTGTTTTCAAAAGCAAAAGCAGGGGCTGTGCAAGTGTGCTTGAGTGAGTCATTCACGTGGGTTCGATTTGATAGGCTTTGCGTGTGTCATATTCTTCCTGCCATCACGTGGTTGATTGCGATAGGGCTATGCTAGTGTCAAATTATAGACTTGGTTTGCATGAATGGGCTGTAGGCTTCTTACGCATGCAACGTGGGCTTTGGGTCCACCTTTTCGTTTCTCTTAACAAAAAAAATTAGAGGAGGGAATAATAATGGCTTCAAGCAAGGCATGGGCCTTATAGTACATGAAATATATTCTTCAAAAATATTCATGCATGAATTTGGTCTAACTCTACTCTACTTTGCGCATGAGGCTGGACATAGCACTATATTGAGCTTAGCATCGCGTGACTGCATGGACTTCTACACCACCTTACTGAATCGACCGACTTCAGTAGACAAAACATCCATCATTATAAAATGTCACCATATGGCCCATTCAATAAAATTTGTAGTATAGTATGGCCAAAGGATCACATTTGACACGATAGAAGCGAGAAAATTAAATATATAAAATAGTCAATAGACATCAACTCACAAAAATAGTCAATAGACATCAACTCACAACCTGACGGATGGAGCTATTGAAAAACCATTAGTTTTATACACCTCCATACGCATGAACAACATCAAGCCCATCTGGCAACAAGTCCATTCGACAAAGCCTCAGTATGACAGGACCTCCTTCAGGTCCAATCGACCGATCTTCACCAGGTTAGGTAGTATGAAGAATCCATTGGACCTCCATCGGGCGCAGTAGATCGACCTTCATCAAAATTAGTAGGATAATGACCCTCATGGACCTTTGTCAGGATTTGTAGGATGATGAATGATACCATCATACCTTTTTAAGTGCTAGTAGAGTGTAGAGTGATGACTTTGATAGATATTCATCAAGTTCATTCTACCGTATTCTCATGGACCTTTTTCAGCTCTAGTAGTATGTGAAAGAAATGCTCTTGGACCTTTATCAGGTCTATAGATTGAAGAACTCTCATAGACCTTGATAAGGTCTAGTAGAGTAAAGACTATCATGAGCTTTCATCAAATCCAGACGACCGGGGACATCCCCCATTGACTCATGTCGAGTCAAGTTGTAGACATGGATTACACATGTCGTATTATCTTCCTGGCCTCATCAAGTCCAGTCGACCGGGGACATCCCCCATTGACTCAGGTCGAGTCAAGTTGTAGACATGGATTACACATGTCGTATTATCTTCCTGGCCTCATCAAGTCCAGTCGACCGGGGACATCCCCCATTGACTCATGTCGAGTCGAGTTATAGACATGGATTACACATGTCGTATGATTTACATCCCCATGGACTCATGTCGAGTCAAATTGTAGACATGGAATACACATGTCGTATATTTGTATCTTCCTGGACTCATCAAGTTCAGTCGACCGGGGACATCCCCCAGATGACTCATGTCGAGTCGAGTTATAGACATGGATTACACATGTCGTATAATCTTCCTGGACTCATCAAGTTCAGTCGACCGGGGACATCCCCCAGATGACTCATGTCGAGTCGAGTTATAGACATGGATTACACATGTCGTATAATCTTCCTGGACTCATCAAGTTCAGTCGACCGGGGACATCCCCCAGATGACTCATGTCGAGTCGAATCTTCCTGGACTCATCAAGTTCAGTCGACCGGGGACATCCCCCAGATGACTCATGTCGAGTCGAGTTATAGACATGGATTACACATGTCGTATAATCTTCCTGGACTCATCAAGTTCCATCGACCGGGGACATCCCCCAGATGACTCATGTCGAGTCGAGTTATAGACATGAATTACACATGTCGTATGATTTATATCTTCATGGACTCATGTCGAGTCAAGTTGTAGACATGGAATACACATGTTGCTTGACTTATACCTTGACCTTCGTCTGGTTCAATCGATTGGGTACTTCCCCAAAGGCTCCTGTAGAGTCAAGATCATAACTTAACATTCGATTGGTTCAATCAATAAACATCATCAACGCTCGAGTATGCCTACATATTATGGCCTCGTCCCAAGCGACACACGCGTCAAGTACTCTCCAAGCCAAGGACTCCTTGACTTAGAGAGTAGGGGACAAACTGTACGGGCCAAATTTGGACCAAGGGCAATTTTGTCCTTTTACTCCGGGCCCAATTTCCCACCTCAGAAGGAAGCCCAATGATTAAAGTAAAAAGAGGCCTAGAGATTCATAAGCCCAAGCCCAGGGAGGAGCCACGAAACGCCCATACTCATAACTACCCCTTCATGGATCAGCCGTTTCGAGCACCAAACAGACGAGCAATAAAACACATTAAATATACGCACCTCCCGAGTGCATAGAAAGAAGAAAAGAAGTCAACTATGGGGGCGGAGGGCTCAACCATATTCTCTCCATAGCTCTCAATATCTCACATCAACCGCCCTCACGGCAGATCACGAGTATCAAGGTAATCTCTAGCCTTGCTCTTCCATTACTTTCAGCTCTTGCCCATCACTGACTTAGCGTCGGAGTGCCCGGCACCCACCACACCGGTGAGCAGAACTCCCGCTCATTCTACATCTTTGTTTTGCAGGATCGCTAGCGCCCCAAACTACAAATTCTCGATTGTGGACCTCGGGCGAAAACCAGTGTCTACCACCACACCGGTGGGCAAGAACTCCCGCTCATTCTACATCTTTGTTTTGCAGGATCGCTAGCGCCCCAAACTACAAATTCTCGATTGTTGACCTCGGGCGAAAACCAGTGTCTACAATGAGTACTAACGCTGAAGGTCGTGCCTAGCGTAATGTTCAAGTGTTAACTTACTATCCGATTAGTCCTAGGTACGAACCTTGGAAACAATCTCCCTGTGAAAACACAAGGGTAAGGCTGCATACATCATGATTTTCCCCAAACACTGTTTGATAGTAGGAGCTAGGCTTGCACATGGTTCGGTTACGGTTGGAAACCATAACCGAACCGTACGGTTTACGGTTCGGCCAAAGCCGAAAAGTAAACTTAACTGTAACCGAACCGAACCGTACAGTTACGGTTGAACAATATTTTTATTTATTTTTTTTTAAAATATTATAAATAATTAAAAAAATCCGGTTTCAACCAGATTTTTTTACGGTTGAACCGGATTTGTTACGTTTTAACCGTAAATCCGGTTCAACTGTCGGTTGGGAAATGCACCAACCGCAACTGAATCGGACCCATCCGGTTCGGTTGCGATTTGCGGTCCGGTTGGTCAACGGTTCGGTTGTGGTTTGAAACCGCAACCGTGCGCATGTCTAGTGGGAGCCTTGTGCACTAGATATGACCTTTATGAGCTCAAAGGCTGCTCCTATATAATTTTGAAAATCCTTACACTTTAGAATTTCTTTAAATCAACGTTATGCCTTAGCCTTCTCTACTTATCCCCTTCAACTCCCAATTTGCTATTTCCTCCAAACAAAGAATTCATGGCAACAGCAAACACTAACAGGAAACAAATCTGGGAAAGTAGAAATGTACTCCTAAGTCCTAATAAATCACAAATCCTACTTAAATTAAATAAGAAGACGAAATTACAAAAATTAAATCTACCAAACACATAATAAATCTGACTAAAACAAATAATAATTTTCTCCTCAAATAATAATCCTAAAATCCAATTTACAAAATAAATCGTAAAACTTGATTATTGATTCTGCACCACATTGACTAAGGTTTGAGGGACGTCCACTAAAAATAAAAATCCGCAGGCACTTTCTGGTAATCAAAGGTAAACCTATTCTAAATTATAAGAGATTAAATCTGATACCCTTGTTAAGGCACTGATGAATCTACTGGAAAGATAATATAAGATACCCTGATAAAGACAATGATGAGAATCTAACCTCAAACAATCAACTATGAATTGACGAACAACAGGATGATTGCAATTGAATGTATTCCCACAGCCTGAATAGTTATAAAATTCTCCCTGCAAACCATAATGCATGATTCAGTTCACAGTAAAATCCCAAGAATATATTAGGAGTTTAACAGTTTATAATCCAATTAGGCCCGGCTGATTTAAGATATCAAAGGTGACAAACAATCTCTTAGAAGTTATCTAGAAACACTGGATGTCAAATTTGGCATAATAGTTGAATCCTATTCGCAAGTCGCAACTCCATTTGATAGGTCTTTCAGTTTATATTGTAGAATGGGATATAACAGTGGAGAATAAATAAACAAGGTTGTGTAGTATTAAACCTTTTGGAAGAAACAATAAAATAAATATGTGATCAAACAGATATACCTTGGGGGCAAGCATGTAATAGACACTGTTGTCGACACCTCTAAAGGACAAAATAGGACCTTTCTCATTCCCTTCAGCGGTGTGATTGAAAACTACATCCATGACCACCTGCTTATGTAAAATTAAATGTCAAAATTTATAAAAAGGAAATGTTCAATCATATCAACACCAGATATCACCTCAATTCCTCGTTTATGTGCTTCCTTCACAAGAAGCTTGAATTCATTTATTGCATCACGGCCACAGTTACGTATGCCAGCAGATGAATATCTTATCATAGGAGAAAAGTAATTGATGGTTGAATATCCCCAAAAGTTCACCCTGATGAGAAATAATATAAACACAATTGATTACAATAATTTTTTAACATGTTCTTCCGGAAGTATGAGAAGATCATAAACTTGAAAAAGATCAGTTTAATCTTATTTGTATTTTTCCCTCAAATACCATTTGCCACTTGAACTAATGCGCAACATTATTTGGTTCAAGTTAAAGACTCTTTTTGGGGAAGGCACAAACAACAGATTAAATTTAAGGCAAAGGAACCCTCTGAGTATTCAAGAAATAAAAACATATCTATATTTAGGCAACTTCTTAAGAGACAACAGGTCTGCTATGAAAAGAATGCTCGAAGGGCATAGTGCAAAGGCAAGCAGAGGCTCCAAGATCTACTAGGGGCTTTTTTGGCGGGTACCAATTTTATGGTTGAAGACCTTCAATATGTCAGCAGCAGCAAAGAACCGCGTGGCAGGAAGAGCAGCTGAAGCTTCACCAAAGGGGATCACATAGCTACCCTCTAAACCATGTCATTTGACATGTACTTGGACCAAAAGTTAAGGTTGTCAACGAAAGTTTGCTATATTAAGGTTGTGAACGAAAGTTTCCCTAAATATAGCAACATCAGAGAAATAATGTAAAATCATCTGGCGTGTATTAGAGTTGATAATTGACATCGTGAAGCCACCATAAGAGTTTAGTATCTCATGAACTGTAAGTCTTTTAGGAGCTTGTTTAGGAGTAGCCAAAGTGGAATCTATTTGCATCAGAAAAGCAGTACAGTCTAATGTCCCCACACTTTTGAGAAAGGAAAAAACACTCATTTCATCATCTCAGATGGAATGAAGCACAAAGTTCGTCAAAATATTCCTTATTTTATAGAATAATGCATACTCCAAATAAAATTTAGATAAAAGGTAAAATATTGTACTTATAATCACCCAAGACAGAATTATAGCTGAAGTACTCCAGCTCATTGAACTCATGGCATGGCATTAACTCTAGGCAGTTGATTCCAAGGTCCTACAAAACAAAGATATGCCATTCAGACATACAACTATGGACAATGAATTGCAAAAGAATATAATATTCGATGAATCCAACAAATTTTATTACAATAGTCAGGAAATAGTTAGTGGGAAAAGGCTTTGTTTGGTTTGGAATAGTTATATATTTGATAACATTGGGAAGCAATCATCATAATCTTATATTAACTGAACAATGATGATTTGAATTTTTTTTCACAAGCCTCTGAAGCCAGCAATTGGAACTTAGGTGCCTTCCACTGTTTCATTGGCTTCAGGAAAATTCTATAGTTACTGCATTAGCTACTCGAGAAACTCACTTCCCATAATCCAGTAGGAGATACCTTCTGTGGCTTATTTATAAAACGGAACATGATTACAGAGAAAAGAAAATAAGGATTGCAGAAATCATTGAAAGAGAGTGTGGACCACTTAAATGTCATTTAAAATTGTAAAAGAACCACAGTACATCCATAGACTCTTATGCTTGATAAACCACAATCAATGTTAGACATGCATGATGAACAGGACATCGTATATCTTAATAACTTATCCAATAATTGCCATGTCTCACCATGATTTTGTCAAATCATTGCATCTATGGGGTCATATCCTGCATCCTTGCCCATGTCTCCTTGCTTGACATGAGGCCACAGTACAAGAATAAATTTGAAAGCAAAAAATGAGATTTCCAACATTAATATCTTTAGAATGTAAACCTATTGTGCTATTCATTTCATTTAAGACGAAAGGTGATAAGAATGAGAAACATGTCAATCTAAAGGTGCTTTAATTTTTACCTTCATGTGGTCAAGCTTCTCCACGACACCTAGGTATGTACCTGGGTGTTCAGTCTTGCTTGATTCATGCCTTGTGAATCCTCGAACATGCACTTCATATATTATAAGCTCTCTCTGTGGATACTTCAGAGGTAAATCTCCTTCCCAGTCAAACTGAAAAAATCAAATGGCTGAATAAATAAGTGAGAATGTTGGAAAATAATCATATAATTGCCATGTCCTACCAGGTAAGGTTTTTTGGGAGACGGGGAGTCAACACTACCTTTAAAGTGCAAAAGGAAATTACAGACCTACCAAAGTTACTCAGCTAAGAATACATAATTAATTTTTCTAACTGTACATTAACGAAAAACCAAATAAAAAGATAACAATAATTTCAAAGAAGAAAATGAAAAGGGGCGAAATGCTTATGCAGGTTAGATGGTTACAGAATCAAAGAATTTGAAATCCATAGGGAGCCCTAAAAAAAGGAAACTAGCTTCCAGAGAGAGATATAGCTACAGTTCATCTTGTCATCAACAATTGGATTTCAATCTCCCCACTTTTGCTCCAGTTCATTACTGTACATTTTTTTAAGCTCCCAATTTTCACTTATTTATCTTATAATCTTGGAAATATCAGCATATACTCAACTCGGATAATACATCACTTCAAAATTAAGGTCTAGCTATTATGAGCATCTCACAGCAACAGTGTTCAAGAAATTAGAGTTAACAAAATATCATTTAGCTATTTGCATTGATTACCTCGTCTTCAGAAGCAGGTACCATGCAAGCCATTTGAGGCCAGCAATTTTCATCAGGTCCCAAAACTCCAAATTCTCCTCTGCTTATCACTGCCTATAGATTACAAAAAGCAAAATCAGTATAATTCTTTTTTTTTTTTTTTTAAAATTACAAGCTGAAACAAATTATAATATCCAATTAATGAAATGAAACAGAATTTATGAATACTAACTTTTGCATAAGGATCCAAAACAATCTTAGTAGAGTCAAAGTATTGTCCTCCTTCAGGAGAAAACTTTCCGTCAAATTTGTAGCCATATAACATGTCTTTAAAATCTCCTTTGAGAAATACATGCCACACATCTCCGGTTTTATTAGCAAAAGAATCAAGAGCAATCTCTTCAGTCACCTTATTCTGCATTTAATGATAAATTACTATCAAATTCCAATAATTTTACAATTTTTTTTTTTAAAAAAAAGGCAAAAAAGTTACCTCTTTCAAATCGGAGAGAGTGACGAAGCAGAGAGTAGCGGAAACCGCGTTGCTGGAATAAATAGAGAAATTGACACCGCCGTCACGAAGAGTGGCACCAAACGGCGTCGGATAGCCTTCAGACACCTGAAAACGCTGCGATTGTGGCCTCTCGATAACCGCAGTCTCCATCTCCGCATTTTTGCTCGCCTTGATGACAACTAAATTCTTAAACAAATTCTCAAATGCCTTTGAAAACAAACTCCTCCCCTCCTTCTGATGATTGCAATAATGAAACGACGTCGTCGTCGTCGGCTTCTTCAAATTATTCAGCTGGTTGAATTCTTGAGAAGCGTGTAGTAAAGATGATGAAGTGCATTGAAGTAAGTCCATTGCTTCCTCGATTCAAATAAAAATTAAATTAAATTAAAAGTTCATGATGCTTGATGATTGATATGTGGAGGAGGAGGCCTTGTGACTGAGATTTGAGTGTGATTTTGTCGTTAACGTTATTATTTATAAGTGTTGGTGAGAAACCGCAAGTGCGAGTCCTTCGTTGACGTCCCTGTCAACACATCAATTCAAATTACCGCTTTTTCCATTTATTTTTATTTTCTTCAATTATTAACACTTAAATTAATTAATATTTTTTATACTGAGGGTTGATCCGCACCGTTTGATGAAATTGTGGTGGTGGTTAGCATTTATAATCATGTTATTATTAAGTAAAAGACGGATCATTTTATTTTTGATTGAGGCATTACGGGGCAGTTAAAAATAAATAATCACGTCACAAGAAAACAAAATCAATCTATTGGATGATCTTATCTTGATTAAGATACAAGCAAAATAATTAGCGGTACAAGTGGGCGATTGTCTATCATTGGAGGGACATTTTAACCAACTTTTTTCCATTTAATTAGCTGTTTCTTGCTTGCTTACATTTTACTTTTCTGCTAGTAGTCTATATCTCGTCTGTCAGTAACAGAGGCTCATCAGTAAAAGCTTCATTTGGGTTACGGAGGGCAAGAAAGTCTCTTTTTTTCATTTCTGTAAAATGGGTTCATTTTCTTGGCCTACCGAAGATCAGGTACTAATCTTTACATTCAATGTGGTTAACATGGGCAGCTCTAAATTTGTAAAATGTATATGGGTTTCTTGTTTTAATGTGGATTAGGGTGTACTCGAACTCGTACATTCAAATCATAAGTCATTTGTCATCAAGCCATACTTTTAGGACATCATAATTTCGTTACCCATTACATGATTTCTCGAATGCTGCTATGTTGATTTTGTTGTATTGTTTGGATACCTTTTTTATAAGTGATTTTGGTTCTTACTTCCAGCAAAAGTTGTTTTTGGAGTATTTAGTTGGTTTGTTGAGTTTTATTTTTTTTCTTGTTGCAGCTAAATAAAATGAGGAATATAGTTTCTGAAATGTCTGGGAGAGATGCTGAAGAGGTTCGAGTTGTTGTGGCTCCCTATCGGATCTGTCCATTGGGAGCTCATATTGATCATCAGGTTAGTTTGATATGCTTTGATTTCGTGGTGGTGTTAAATGTTGACCGTAATGATTGATCTTCTTAGTATTCGTTTATGGATTTTCAGCTCTGTGAAATTAGCGTATGCTTGTAACTATAGTGCTTACACCTCAAGCCCAAACACACCCTCATTAGTTTATTTATTTTTTCTGGACTTAAAAATAGATGTATCTATCTGCAATTTCATCACTACAAGTTTCAGAAACTAAAAAGACATGTTTTGTACTTTTGCTTGATGTTTGCAGGGAGGAACTGTTTCAGCTATGACAATAAACAGAGGAATACTTCTAGGATTTGTACCTTCTGGTAACACTGAGGTAAGACATAGAACTAGCAAATAGAATTACAAATGGAAAGCTGTAAGTCATGTCCTTGAAGAAAGCTGCCTGTATATATATTGCCTTAAAGCATTTGATCCAATGTCATTATGTACTGAATTTGAATATTTGTTGTGTAGGTAGTGCTGCGTTCAGGTCAGTTTGATGAAGAAGTTAGATTCAGGTATGGGCACTGTTTTACATAATCCCTTGGCCATATTCAATTGCTTGTGCTAAGTTTCTAGATATACAACACAATAAATATTCAATACTGCATAAGGTGGAAATTATCTTATCTGGAAAACATAGCTGAAGGTCAAGCGTAAATCTTGTAATTAAGTTATATGTTATTCATTATAATCTCCATTTTATTATAATTTTCTTCCTATTCATGATCTACACTTGATAATCTAGATAGTCATTTCCTTCTAGAAGGCTGCATTGTGTGGATTAAAGCAGAGATCTTTTCTTTTGTTCTTTAGTCAACAATTGTTACACTCCAATCTTGCTAGGGTTAAAGGTGTGAATTATCTGTACAAAACATATCAGATGGAATTGTTGTTCAGTTGTAGCTAACTAAGAAGAATAGAAGCTAGGGAGACAGAGATAAAAATACCAAAAAAAAAAAAAAAAAAAAAAAGAAGACTTTGCAAATTCTGATAATTTAAACAAGTAATAAATCCTACTTAAACATATAACGTCTGTAATCCTAAAATGGGAGTACTTTCTAACTAATAAGGAGAAAAAAACTAAAGATGCTTGATTCTGCCCGAGGCTGAGAGTACAATAGTAGTCTGGTTCTATTTTTGCATGTGAATTCTTCTTTGCTCTAAAATTGTTGATTTTCTTGTGTGAATTTAGTTGCAATGCTTCACACGTTATGCTAAGCTTCATTATAAATTGAATTATATTGCATTTTGGGTAATGATAGTGTTGACGAAATTCAGCAACCAAGAAATTCTGTTAAGAAACAAGATGCAGTCCATGCAAGTGATTCTACCCAAATACAAGAGGAAGGTGGGTGGGGCAATTATGCTAGAGGAGCTCTATATGCACTACAGAGTAGGGGGAACAATCTTACCCAGGTTAAAAATAAGTCTCTCTTGTTATTTTATAAAAGATTTATACGCTCTATCATATGGGCTAATCAAGATATCATCAAAGATAACCTTCTATTTACCCTTGAATCCAGAACATTGTTGAATAGATTAAAAAAAATTTGTTTGCTAGACATTTAGGGTACCAAGCACTAATGCAGTATAAGTTTATGTGTAAAATTACTCAGGTTAATGATTATCATGTCTATACTGTTATTTGCTATATGTCTGTTTGTGAGGTGAGTCTTCTGCTTTCCATCAAGTATTTATGTGGAAGAATGTGAAATGGTTTCATCTTGACAAATTAGGTTGCAAAGGCGATGGGGATAATGAAGCACTAGAACTAGTGAGAGCAGAATTTATTGAGAGGGAAAGTACTGGTTTATTTGAGAGTTCTGTTTAAATTTTTTCCCTTCCAGAGCCCACAGTGTGGGAAGCCTCGTGCGTTGGGCCATCCTAGAGATCTATTGTTTGAATTTAACCCCTAGCCAAATTCTTAAATGCAATTGCTTTCCACACTTCATTTATTATCAGATGACATTCTTGTTTTACGAAGCATATTGCATCCATTCCATTGTGTTATTCTTCATTTTTTTGCGAAGTCAGAAATGCTCTCTTTTCAATATACTCTCAGTATTACTAAAATAATGACATGTGGCTTCTTTGATACCCTATAGTTGTCTCTAGTAAAACTTTGCATGTTTGGAAATTTCTGTGATCAGTTTTGAAAATTGCAGGGCATTATTGGGTACGTCTGTGGTTCTGATAGTCTTGACAGTTCAGGCCTTAGCTCTTCTGCGGCGGTAAGCTTGCCTTTTCGTTCTAATATGGTGATTGCTGAGGAATGCTTATTCTGGGTTAAATGTAATGACAAAGCCAATGCATAAGCTTGGAATTATTGATCTCCAAACTTCCAGAGGAGAAACCTATTATTAAGCCCCTAAGAAGAGAAAAGAAGAATCACCGATCAAGTATATGCATTTGAAATTTATTTCCTTAATTCCCTGAGTATAAATCTTTTCTTAACAGCAGTCCCCTCCCCAATTGAAAAAGGAAGAAAAGAGGAATCACTGCATCATGGAGCATATTCATAAACTTGAAAAAAAAAGCATAAGATAATTGGGTATAATATGAAAGGGAAGATGACTTATTTAAAAAAGAAAAAAAAAGAATATCATGTGTTAGGAGAAAATAGAGAAAACGGGGAAAGAGAGTAAGACATATTAATAAAATAAATGAGTAACATTGCAAATTGAGGGACTAAAGCAATGGCAGTTGTCAACTTGTCATGATTTTAGCCTTCTGAGCTCTGTAATTTTCTGTTGTGGAGAATTTAACATTAGTTGATATTTGACAGGTAGGAATTGCTTATCTGTTGGCTTTGGAAACTGCAAATGGTATGGATGTATCTCCTTTGGATAACATAGAATATGATCGGTAGGTTTCTTCTACTTGCGAATTTATTTATTATATTTGTTTATTTGCAGCTTTTATTTGTGATTTAGTGAGTTACTGAACAGAGTATAGCAAAAGGCATCCAACGCCATCATAATTACTAGAAAAACTTAATATGACATATATACCTATTACTGTCTTAATCTTGAATATTCAGACTCCCTTTTTTCGGAAGCATTGGAATAACTGGGATGTATTGTATTAGCAAGAAGTTAGTAATTGCTGCTGTATAATGCATGATACTTGGGAGCTAGCATAATCACAATGTTACAGATCTATTTTTGTTTTCCTGACTTAAGAGAATTAGACCCTTCTATATCTTACTTTTATGCTCATATAGGTTAATTGAAAATGGATATTTGGGTCTAAGGAATGGCATACTTGATCAGTCAGCTATATTACTTTCAAGATACAGTTGTCTGATACGCATGGACTGCAAGGTAACATATATTGTTTGTATCTGCATCAAATGTTCTTAAGAATCAATATCTGAATGTTCTTATGTATTCAAGTTGACTTGACTACAAAGTCAGAATTTTCACCCTTCTTTTGATTACTTTAGCTCATTTTGTCTTGTGTATCTTTCTACTGCATGAACATGCAATACAGGATAGTTGCAAGAGGAATTTGATTGTATCGAAATTAAATTCATCAAAAACATAACGTGTTTGAATAAAATGTATGCTATCATTTATGAGTATTCAAAGATAATTTATTCAGAGGTACAAGACTCAGATCTATTTCTGTGAAGACTAGTATCATAATTGAAAATTCTTTTGAGTTCCTAAGTTCATGTAACTGAGGTTCCCTCACTGGATGTGTTTAGCTGATCTTTTTCACTACAGCTTATCAAAAGAAAATAATCATGTTTTTTTATTCTTGCAATTGTACTTTTGTTTCTTTTATTATTTCTAAAAATTTTAAAAATTTCAGCTGATCGATTTTTCAAATGCACCAATCTGTTCTCAGTTTCCTGTTGATTTAATATTCTCCTCCTATTCTATATTGGTTAGTAGTTTTGTTTCATGAATCTTATTTGGCATGTGTAGTCTAAGGAATACAACATTATACGACCACGAGAACCTGAAAGCAGCAACAAAAATGAGTTACAGAAGTCCTACAAAATATTATTGGCATTTTCAGGCTTGAGGTGTGCCCTGAC
The DNA here is from genome assembly GCA_019454045.1 of Zanthoxylum bungeanum. Taxonomy (NCBI): domain Eukaryota; kingdom Viridiplantae; phylum Streptophyta; class Magnoliopsida; order Sapindales; family Rutaceae; genus Zanthoxylum; species Zanthoxylum bungeanum. Next base: position 784,291 of record SKCR01047512.1, read on the forward strand.
TACCAATCCCGGATATAATCGTCGAGTTGCAGAGTGTCAAGAGGCGGCAAAAGTTCTTCTGTGGTAGGATCCTTTCCTTTGTCATCTAGATCCTACTATAGAAAGAATAGTAAACGACCATATAGACCCATTTTAAATTTTGAAAGGAATCAGTCGACCGTGCATGTGTTCTGACACCTTGTGATACAATTATTAGAGCTGTATTGTGAATGCATATACATATCAACTACAGTTGCTTTCTCATGTTTTACAGTGCCTCTGGAAAAGCTGAAGTGGAGCCTCTCTTGTGCAATGGCTAGTACTTTCACCTAATTTTCTTCTCAAGTATTGTTTTACTTTTTTATTCTGTTTTTTTTTACAGCTAGTAGTAACTGATTTTTCTTTCAACAGTTGAAGAGGAGGTTTATGAAGCTCACAAGGTAATTGGCTTGCATCAGTTTCATGGTTGTAATTAAATGAGTTCAAATTAATGGTATTTATGGATAGATAGGCAGATATTCAGTAAATGTACACACAGTTACACTCTCTCTTGTTAAATGGTATTCAGCTTTCTTATAGTTGCTAAACATAAAATCTGACTGATGTAGCACAAATCAGAGAGACAAATTAGAAAGTATAGTGAAGGAAGAAAGAAGTAGAAATGAGGGAGAATTTTGAATTGAAGAAGAAACTAGAAAGGACTGGTGAATCATTATGCTTTATTCATCCAAGTCAGTGCTAACCACTGGTTACACTAGCCTATTCGAATCCAAAGTAACAATAAAAACCTTAGATAGGTTTAATTGAACAAATAGATATAAGTGATGTTAAGTCCTACACCGATGCCTAACGCAAGTACTTCTGTAATGGAATCTCCATCAGTTTCCCCCTGTGGAAAAGTATTTGGCTACAGCGCACAAATGCTGTTGCCTGTTGGTAATGATCTAGCAAGTCAGGAGCAAGATGACGGAGCTTGTCCTCAGGAAGCCATGTAAAATAATTCTTGAGAGGGAGCTTTTCAAGGGGTTAGAAATTTTCCCCAGGGATAGGTTACCGATTTATCTTCTAAATGGCCTCAAAACTCTAAACATAGCACCATGATAATTAATACATTTTCTTTGCCAGCAATTTTTTATGTTGATTGTATTTAAAACTTCTTGTCTCAATTGGATAGTCTCTTTTATGATTCATTTTTTAGAAGTCCTTTTATGAACTTGCTTTAATGGTTCACTTATTATTATTTCTCTTAATGATGACTCTCTTTCTGTATAGAGTCAATTGGATCCCATTCTATCTAAAAGAGCAGAGCATTACTTCACAGAGAACAGACGGGTTATCAAAGGCATAGCTCTCTTGACATGGTTTTTGAAATCTTTTTTGAACTTAATGTCCATTACGTTTTATGCATCATAAAATTTATTCTTTCAGGACTTGAAGCTTGGAAATCAGGCAATTTGAATGATTTTGGAAAGCTCATTTCAGCCTCTGGTCTAAGTTCTATTCAGAATTATGAATGTGGTACAACCTTACTTCCGTTATTTTCCCTTTCTTTCAACATTTAGGCAGGATGTTTCGACATTTTTAAAAAAGTCGTACTAAGTGTAAAAGGCACTCGCTATAAGCAAGGTATGGGGAAGGTCCTGATGTACATAGTTCTATCCCCGTTGTTTTCACAGAGAGACTGTTTACAAGGTTTCAACTCACGAGCATGTTACTGTAATTTTTGTATATGAAGTACTTGAACCATAGATTTCTCTGTAGCATACGCAACCTGAGACTATTTATGTGTTGACTTGTATTCTTTTTGTGGTTATTGTAAAGGTTCCGAGCCATTGATACAACTGAATGAGATTATGCGGAGGGCACCTGGAGTATTTGGAGCACGATTTAGCGGGGCTGGATTTAGAGGATGCTGTCTGGCACTCGTAGATGCTGATCGTGCAGAAGAAGCTGCATCCTTTGTCAGGAAAGAATATCTTGAACTCCAACCTGAGTTAGCTACCCACTTAAACCCAGATTCAGCTGTATTGATTTGTGAATCAGGTGACTGTGCTCGTGTAATCTGAACACAGTCTAATTTTTCTTAGATACTTCACTGCATTACAATTCCATTTGTTTGAATTTGAATTTGAATTTGAATTTTGATTAGCCTCTATCAAGTAAACATCTGTGTTTTTTAGTTACTGCTGTGATGTAAATTTTTTCCCTCTCTGTTTTTTAAATTCATCGCTTAGAATCCATGTCGGTGTACCATCGATTGAGTATAAAATGAGATAAATGAGACTAAAATGATATGAACATATACAATATAAATCTTTAAGTATTTTGGTGAGAAAAGAAAAATAAATAGTGTTATCATATATCAAACAAAATCATAGAAAATCTAACTTTACGTAAACAGAAATTATATAAGATAATTAGATTTGGCTGAAATTAATAAAACAACAATTTCGAATAAAATACAATAATTATAAAAGATTCATATAATCTGATCCTCCTTTAACTTTTACATTATTTTCTTAACCTTTGAATTAGTTCTTCATCAAATCAACTCCAAAAGCAAATAACATTGTAATAGGTAATTGATTGACATAAAAATACCACAAACACGAAGAAAAAGAAAAAGAAAAAATCAAAAAGTGTGTAATATCATATCATATCAATAATTCAAGAGAAGTAAATTAAGAAAGATATCTTGAAATGAAAGAACAATAAGGTTCGTTCACTTGCTAAACTTAATATATTTTAGAGGCCAAGTTGAGCATCAACTAAACACTAATAATAATTTAAAATTTCATGTGACAACAACAACTACTCGTGGCCACAATTAATCTTCTCTTTTTAAGAATGCATAAGATCTTCTTACCTCTTTAAATTTTCTCTATTTTTTTTCCTTCCTAAATAACCCTCTCAATTTTTTATTTTTGAGTTGCTCCCTTGAATTTAAATTCGCGTATTTATTTATAGACATATTTTTTTTCTATAAATGGAGTATACATTATGATATCCATAAATTATTAGTCGTGGTACCACAAAATATCTATTAATTTGGTGAATGTTAGTAAATTAATAATTTTTATTATTTAGTAAAATATCATGTTCATAGTAGGTTTTTTTTAGTAGATATTTATCTTCTTCTTCTTTTTTTAAAATTTTTTTTTTTAGCATATATGCAACTCAATCACTTCACTTCCCACCCGAGTGCATAGAATTAAAATCCTAAACCTTTATTTTCAACACAAGAATATTAACTCAATTGATTCACATTCACAATAAAGATTCCTTTTGGAGGCAAATACATTCGGTGCTTGTTTGATATGACTTCTAATAGAGGTAAAATAGTTTTTTTTTTTTTTAAAAATCCAAAAGCTCTTTTCAAATTTTTTTTATAGTGTTTGATTGTATTTTGAATAGAGTTTTTGATGATTAAAAAATCTATTTTACCTCTACTAGAAAATGCTCAAAATTTGAATTATTGGGGGTAAAGCTTGAAAGCTTTTTTAAAATGTTAAATTGTCTATAATATTGTTATTTAATTTAATAATATTATTTCATTTTTTTCCATTACACAACTTAAAAATCTTATCTAATAAAGTAATTTATATTTTTTAATAAAAGTTCACACTTACAATCAAACACTCGATTTTTTTAATCAAAAACTCTACTTATGAAAGCTCTACTAATAAAAATTCTACTTGAATAAATTCTATTTGAAAAACTATATCAAACGGACTCTTAGTCATAAAGCTCTCTCTTTTATTTTTCATTCTAACGTGTGCTCTCTCTTTGGTGGTTTCGAAATTTTTATAGAAATTTAATATTGATTTGGTCTTATTTGTATATTCATTATGCCTTATGTTAGTAGTAGTGCATTTTTTTTTTTTTTTTTTTGATAAGAGAAGAGATTTTATTAATAAAATTTTAACTCAACAGTTCACCAAAAGCGAAACTGAGAGCAATACAACATAAACAATTACATTAATACAATAATTTTTAAGAAACAAGATTAGTATCAAATAAGAATCCAATAATTAACTCATTACGAGAAGAACCAAAGAATACTACCTGAAGCATATAAGTTTTCGTAACTTAAGGTCATCCAACTAAAAGTGAGAGATAAAATCTTCATACAAGTTTGTGACAAAGATGAAAATGGTCTGTTAAAAATCCTTTGAGTTCTTTCCCACTAAAGACACCAACAAATAGCCATGAAGAAACAATCCAGAAAGTCGGTTAATTTTCTATTGGTGCACAAGAATCTCCATGATGAAATAAAATCATCTGGACAGTCTGAAATAACCCATGCCACCCGCACCAATTGAAAAATCAGGACCACACACGCCAAGAAAAGGAACATGAGAAAATGAGGTGGTTCAAAGTTTCATTATCAAGTCCACAAAGAGAGCAGGTTAGCTGAGTTGCATCAATGATACCTCTACGAAATAGGAAATATTTTGTACGAATTCGCTTCATGAAAATAAGCCAACAAAAAACTTGCACTTTTTTAGGGAAAATATTCTTCCAAATAAATTCAAAAACACCATGGTTGGAAATTATTAGGACTTACATTCCGAAGAGATACCAGTGGACTTACTGGGCCAGAAGTATATCTCAAGCTCAAGACGAAACATAACAAATAAAGAAGTATTGGAAAGAAGACAAATGGATTGAAACAGCAGAATCAACTAGCAAACGAAGTACCTGAACGATAAAGAGACAAGCATGATATAATGAAATGCATGTGAAACAGCTTAAGCAAACAGTTCTTTATGTGATGCTTAGCCTCACTTAGTCAAGTTGAATATTGATTCTTAAGAACATTTGATGCAGATACAAACAATATATGTTACCTTGCAGTCCATGCGTATCAGACAACTGTACGTATCTTGAAAGTAATATAGCTGACTGATCAAGTATGCCATTCCTTAGACCCAAATATCCATTTTCAATTAACCTATATGAGCATAAAATTAAGATATAGAAGGGTCTAATTCTCTTAAGACAGGAAAACAAAAATAGATCTGTAACATTATGATTATGCTAGCTCCCAAGTATCATGGCATTATACAGCAGCAATTACGTACTAACTTCTTGCTAATACAATACATCCCAGTTATTCCAATGCTTCCGAACAAAGGGAGTCTGAATATTCAAGATTAAGACAGTAATAGGTATATATATATGTCATATTAAGTTTTTCTAGTAATTATGATGGTGTTGGATGCCTTTTGCTATACTCTGTTCAGTAACTCACAGTTCAATCTAGATAAGCAGCTGTCTAGTTAAATCACAAATAAAAAGCTGCAAATAAACAAATATAATAAATAAATTCACAAGTAGAAGAAACCTACCGATCATATTCTATGTTATCCAAAGGAGATACATCCATACCATTTGCAGTTTCCAACGCCAACAGATAAGCAATTCCTACCTGTCAAATATCAACTAATGTTATATTCTCCGCCGCTCATTAATTCGTTTATTCATTTAGATTCGTTTTATTATTTTCTTTTATTAGTTATTGTTATTTTTCAGTTAAGATTCGAGAAATTATGGCTAATTACCATAGAAAAAATAATATTGTCGATATTTGGTGAGGTATTTTTACTAAATATATTAATTACATATTTCATATGTATATATTTATGAAAAAATAGTGTAAATAAATAATGGTAAATTATATTATTGAATAATATCATGACTAAACGAATATTCATATTTGATTCGTTTAATAAACGAATTAAATATGAATCATGATATTAGGATTCGTTTAATAAACGAATCGAATACAAATCCATCACATTTTGATTCGATTCGTTTAGAATTCGATACAAATTCAATTCGTTGATTCATTTTGCCACCTCTACTACTGTTAAATTTTTTTTTGTTAATTGAGTAATTTTTCATCTAAAATTGAAATAAACTTTTACTATATTTAGATAGATTTTTGAGGTATTCAAATCATCTAACATTAATTGAATGAAAAATGTTAGAAATAATGGAAGCATGAAAGTAAAATTACAGTAATACGAATATGGCTTTGATAGTGTAGTCACTATCCTTAAGGAATTAATGCCCCCACTAAAAGTGCTTCCGGGTTTATGGCAGTATCCCTCCAGGATTTCTACAAAGCCTGAACAAAAATTCTAGATAGCAAATCCGGAATTTCTCCTAAGAACACAAGAAGAATAAGAAGTTGTAGAGAAAGAGATAAGGTTTTCTGTGTGTATGGAATTCTGAAATTTCATTAGCATTTATAAACCTTAGGCAACCATTGGCAATGGACATTTCCTTTCATTTCCTTTCCCAAGTGTGCCTATCTTTGACTATATAAAATATAATATTAATTCATAGTCTCAAGTGCCAAATTTGTGTTTCCCTCCGAAATTCACACCAATCAATTTGAATCAAATTGGTGCAATAAATGTATATAAACACTTATTTTCTTTTGTAGCTTTTAGATGTGGGATTCATTTATTCTTTTCTTGAACATGGAGTGTGAATCAAACCCATGTTTGAATTGAAATTGAGATACTGATGCAAGTTCTTATCGTCTGAATCAGATAGATTCATATCTGAAAGAGGTTGACAATAAGTTCTTTCAAAATTGACTATTTGTCCCTCTGTTAGAGGTGTTCCAGAAATGGCTGCGATCGAGTAAATAGCTCTACGAACTAATAGATCGGAACTTTTTGGTGGAATAGTCACATTATGCATAATATCTTCACTCTCAATAATTATATCCAAATCTATCGAACATATAAAAGCAGGATGCCCGTGACGTGTGCGCGTGGGCTGAACCAAATCCTCGTTGAATTTGATTTTACCGTTAGATGGGGCTCGTACATGTTCTGCAGTGCCCCCTGTAAATACGCCACCGGTATGAAAAGTCCTTAATTCTCATAACTTAATCACTAACTATCTAACAAAAAATGACGGATAGTGACTAAAAATTAGTATTTTTAAAACTGTCGGAACTAAACTAATATTATGACAATTCGTAAAGTAGTTATATGTCATTTTCCTTATTAAAAATTTGCGAAAATATAAGTGATAAAAATAAATTTAAAACGAAGGAAATATATATCGTTGGACCTACAAAAAACAAATGTGAAACATCTTTTCTTATACGGCTAATCACCACTCACCACCTTGGGTTATAAATTGGAATATGATGAAAATTCCACCATTATGTAGTGGATTTGTGGACCATGATTTTGAGTGCTCCAAACAGAAGCCAATTTTATTTTTGAGGCCAAGAGAAAAAAAAGACATGCATTATTATTTTTTTTTTTTGTTTCTTTTTCATATATTGCAGATAAGTTCCATTAACTCTCCATGCAAAAAACTTGAAAGTGCAGGTCTCCATCATTTTAATTCTTAAATTCTTCATGATGATAAGTCTCCCATTGCCCTATCACTACTTGCATTTCATTATATATTTTTTTTCTTTTTATTGAACGAAGCAAATTCTGCAATTTGTCAAACTCCAAATAATTGTTTTTAATTTTGTTGCTTCCTCTGTTTCCACCAAGTTATCGCATCAGTACAGTACTAAGTAGAGGGGCGGACTCAGCATCAATGATGAGGCGGGGCGAAAAAAATTATGATTTTTTTTTTTTATTGTTAGGGGGGCTGAAATTTTTTTTGTAAATAAATATATATAAATATTTAAAAAATATAGAATCATAATGACCCAAAAAGGCAAAAAAAAAAAAAAAAAGGTGGGAGGGGCACCATTGACTAAGTAGTCGTCTGAGACACAATGTCTATATGGATGCATTGATCCAATATTTCTGAATCTGTAAGAGGTTTTGTTTGGTGGTAAAAGACTTAAGATTTGGTTGTCAGGTCATGAGTTAGAGTTCATGTATTTATTTATAAAAAACTGGAATAACCGGAGATTTTTCCAAAATTTCAAACACAAAGTATATATTACAACCTTTATATAAAGCTCAAAATATTTGGATTAAAATCGTGCATATGGGACTTCATATGCCATAAACGATTAGCCCATTGAACAAAATCCCCGAGCCCACAAAACCCTGATAGTTAACTTAGTGATGAGGTGGTAATTTGAATTACACTTGATGCATATAATATCACCGTTCAAATAACAAACCAATTAGGAAAGCACTGCACAAAGTGATGAGCAATCACAGCTTTTTGCTTTGTTCTTTTTAACTTTTTTCTTCTTCATATATAGTATTTTATTTCAAGCAGATGATCAGAATTGGACCAACACTTCCACATATATTGTTAAATAAATGTGTTTTTATAAAGGTTTCATTTATAGATTGTGTGAAGAACTGTAGTCAAAATAAAATCTAAGAATCAAATAATTTTAAAAGAAAATGGTTGATTGATATCTGATGGGCAGTTTATTGTGGGATAGTGACTACAGCACAAATGGATAGTGATTGGTGTCAATATATATATATATATATATATATATATATATATATATATATAAAATCTTAAAATCCGGACTAGAGGTGGCAACGGTTCGATTATGGTTAGAAATTATAACTGTACGGTTGATCGTAACCGAACCGAAATGTACGATTCAGTTACTGTTAACCGTTTTTTTATTTTAAAAAATAATATAAATCGGAACCGATTACGGTTACGGTTACGATTCAGTTACAAATTGTTACAAATTGTAACGAACAGGTGGTGACCGGTTCGGTTACTGTTTAACTTAATCAAACCGATCAAACCAGTTCGCTTATGGTTTTTTAAGGTTCGATTTCAGTTCAGAACCGGAACTGTAACCGTGACCACCTCTAGTCCGGACGATGCAGACGCGTGTTTTGTACAATAAAGTAACGTTTCTTTATGAATCAATTAGTAAAACAACATTATTTTATTGAAAAAACACGCGTCCGGACATATATATATATATATATATATATATATATATATATATATATATATTATATATATATATATATATATATATATATAAAATCTTAAAATCCGGACTAGAGGTGGCAACGGTTCGATTATGGTTAGAAATTATAACCGTACGGTTGATCGTAACCGAACCGAAATGTACGATTCAGTTACTGTTAACCGCTTTTTTATTTTAAAAAATAATATAAATTGAAATCGATTACGGTTACGGTTACGATTCAGTTACAAATTGTTACAAACTGTAACGAACAGGTGGTGACCGGTTCGGTTACTGTTTAACTTAATCAAACCGGTTCGCTTATGGTTTTTTAAGGTTCGATTTCAGTTCAGAACCGGAACTGTAACCGTGACCACCTCTAGTCCGGACGATGCAGACGTCTAGTTTCCGGACGATGCAGACACGTGTTTTGTACAATAAAGTAACGTTTCTTTATGAATCAATTAGTAAAACAACATTGTTTTATTGAAAAAATACGCATCCGGACCCGAAGATGACCCTATATATATATATATTTAAGGGATGTTGTACGATGTATGGCGGAGCCACTCAATCACTTGTGAGACAACTATTCCCATTCAATTTGAAAAATTATTAAATATGTTTTAAAAATTAATGAAAAATCTTATAATAAGATATTTTTGATTTATCTCGTTAAAAGATTATCCTCATGTCTACATCACATTTTAGTAGTGTATCACCTTTCTATTTGCAGTCCCACCATGAACTTCTAGGTACATAATTCAAATTTTTATAGCGCGGTTTCTGTAAAGATTATAAGAAGTTTGTAAGTCTTCGAAATTACTCAATTTGGTTTCTGTTTGTGTTAAGAAAAATCGACACAAACGGTTGATTGGAGATATCAATTTGATCCAAAATTAGGACTTCTAAATCTATAATAATTTCATATTTTAGTGTATAATATAATATTTTTATTTTTTTATCAATAAGAGTCTCATTTTAAAAATTCGCGTAGAACCTATAAAATTTAACATAATTGAAGGTCACTCGAGGGATCAAGTAACAAATTCTCCTGGAGGCAGCTTTACACGCGACAAAAGGACCAACTTTAATTCATATGGAAGTAGCTGACGTGTATAGAAGACATTGGATAGTGACAACTGGCGAGAGCTGATATGGAATTCCACGTCAGCATAGGTTATTACACATTGCTTATAACAGTTTTTAATTAGTCTGTTGTAGTCTGTTTTGAAAAGTGGTTGTTTAGGCGCCAAGCAACATGATTGGTTGATCAATAGATCCAGCAATCAGGTTGCAACATTATTTGTATAAGTTATTCAATACGTCGTAGTTTCGAATTTAATTCAAGATCAATAGAATTCATTCAGATTTTCTTCTATAAAACGGATTCAAGTACAAAGCAGTTTCTTGTTAATTAAGCAAACAACTCAGCCTTTAAATTTGTATATTTTCCATAAAATTTAAGATTTGAAAGAGTCCATATTGTTTTTTTTTTTTTTTTGTGTATATTATCAATAGTAAACTTAAAAATATCACATTATCAAAAATAAATAATTCTTTTGATTTTATCACATGTTCACTTTATATTAATCACTCCGTTAATAAAAATTATTAATTGTATACTTAAAAGATTGTCACGTTGTCAAAATTATTATAATATTACATATATATATATATATATATTAATACTAGGCAACATTTATGGCACTTTATTTTTTTTAATACTAAGCAACAACTAGCTTACTGTGGCACTTAACATAAATCTGAAACTCCACCAAGTTAGAGCTAATTCTCACACAGTATGCTCCTCTATAAAAGCCATCTAATCACTTGCCAAAATTCCAACATCATCGGGCCATTACCATTTATTCAACTTCTCCCTAAAAAAAATGAACAACTTTATTTCTTCTTCTGATCACCATAAGAAACAAAACCTTTACCATTTCCTTAAGAATTCATGTGCCAAAATCTCTTGCCACTTGTCATCCTTTCTTCTCTTAGCTTTCAAACTCATGAACCCTCTATGGCTTCACCTTTGTTATTTTACAACTCTATCTTTATTAGGATACTTGTTTTTAAGTGTCACAAGGCCTAAAAATCCCTCTGCAAGCCCTAAAACATTTGATGTTTTCTTCACCTCTGTGTCTGCATCTACTGATTCAAGCATGGCCACAGTTGAAATGGAAGTTTTTTCCAATACCCAACTCATAATCATGACCATTTTGATGTTACTAGGTGGGGAAGTTTTCATATCCATGCTTGAACTTTTCTTTATCAAGTCCAAGCTTCCTAAGAATCATCCTCTCCAACCATCAAACCCCAAAAATTTTGTTGATCAAATTGAATTGAACTCCATCACTTGTAATTACCAAAACCCAGCTGATCACACAAGCTTTGACAACAACAATGATACAATTTTAAAATACAACTCCATTAGGTACTTGTGTTATGTGGTGCTAGGTTATTTTCTAGTAGTTCATATTGGTGGCTCTTGTTTAGTATTCTTGTACATAAATGTTATTCCAAGTGCAAGACAAGTACTAGAGCAAAAGGGTCTTCAAATGGAAACATTTTCAGTTTTCACAATTGTTTCCACTTTCTCAAACTGTGGCTTTGTCCCAACAAATGAAAACATGATTGTTTTCAAAAAAAATCCTGGCCTCTTGTTGCTTCTAATCCCACAAATCCTTCTTGGCAACACATTATATCCAGCTTGCTTGCGATTCGCCATCTGGGTTCTGAACAAAATCACAAAGAGAGAAGAGTTTGAGTACTTGTTGAAGAATTATAGAGAGATTGGCTATGGCCATTTGCTCTCTAGGTTCCATTCTTGTTTTTTGGCTATCACTGTTTTTGGGTTCATATTTGTGCAGCTGGTACTTTTTTGTTCCTTGGAATGGAATCTGGAGGCCATTGATGATCTGAATCTTTATCAGAAAATTGTTGCTTCGTTATTTCAAGTGGTTAATTCGAGGCATACAGGCGAATTTGTACTTGATCTCTCCATTATTTCTCCAGCAATTTTGGTGACCTTTGTTGTTATGATGTGAGTTTTCTTTTGCCTTTTTTTATTCTATATATATTTTTCATGCAGCATATATGTTTTAAATATTTTTTGTTTTTAAAATTAATTTGATGATTACAAGAGTACTTGAGCATCATTAAAATTTATATTGAAAAATCAGCCATGGTTAATAAATAATTCATGTGACTTTTTTATCTTCTTCTTTCCTAATGATAATTAAGTAGAATCTTAGCCTTTTTTATGCATCTAATATTTCTATGTTTGACCACGATTAAGCTAATTATGTGCTAAAGAGGAGGAAATTTTGACCACAAATTATTATTTTTTAAAATTAATTTTTATGTTTTCATTCCTTTAAAATTTTATGTCGTGTCAATTTCTGCGAATAATTTATATGTAAATAATATTCTTATAAGAATTCTTTCTTATATAATTATAATTTAAAATTTTGACTTAAATTTATAATTAAAATATTAATTATTGATTTCATGCAATTCAATAATAGATGAATTCTCATTAAAATATATTTTAATTTTGAATATGCATAAAAATTGCATGAGATCAATAATTATATATATATATATAGTATTTCTCTAGTACAGGTTCTATCATTTTATAAAATATGAAAGCCTATTATTCTATTAAAAGATTTTAAAAAAACACAAACTCTAATGTGTGTTGATTAAAAAAAAATGCAGTTTTTTTTAGTCTTTTAGCACGTCCGCGTGCCTCCATTTGTGGCCAAATTGGCACGAAATGTGAAGTTGGCCAAAAATACAAATTCTAATGTAATATTTAATATAATTTGGAGGAAAAAAAAAAGACAAGTTTTTAATATATATTTTTAGTCTGTTTGTTAGGGGTGGCAATTTGAGTTAGGATTTGTTTATTCGTTCGATTAGATTCACTTTAAAACGAATATGAATTTAAAAAAATAGATCCGTTTAATAAATGGATCAATTTGATTCGATTCGTTTAATAAACGAATCGAATACAAATTTAAGCTAACTAATTCATTTATTCGTTTATGATTTATTTTATTATTTTTCTTTATTAATTATTGTTATTTTTCAACTAATGTTCGATAAATCATTGTCAATTATCATAAAAAAATAATATTATCTATATTTGGTGAGTTATTTTTAGTGAATTTATTAATGATATATTTCATATATATGTATACATTTAAATAAATTATGTTAATTTGTGTCATTAAATAATATTATAACTAAATAAATATTCGTATTCGATTAGTTTAATAAACGAATGAAATACAAATGATGATATCATGATTTGTTTTGTAAACGAATCGAATATGAATCTATCATATTTTAATTCGATTCATTAAGAATTCGATACAAATTCAAATCGTCAATTCATTTTGCCACTCTGTGAAGTCGGCCACTATGATTGATATTCAAATTTGGAAAGATATATGCATTGACTGATTTGTCATTGGTTTATTTTTGCATATGTTCGTTTGACCCCACAAAGTGTGCTATTCTTTTATTCGCTCAAATATACTTCTTTTTCATCTACGCACACATATAATATGTTTATTGGGGTAAAAAGAATTAGATACTTTACTAAACATAACATAATCATTCCCTTTCTTTCTTTTTTTTTTTTTTTTTATATTTTTTAATTGTGCCAATTTCTTTCATTGTCATCCCTACGCAACTAATTTTTTTTTGAAGTTTTCGTTATATAGATGATGTAATAACATCAATCAATAAATATATAATATATTAAATTTAATTATTATTTACCGTTGCAGTATATCGAGATTTAATGCAAATTTAATAATATATGGTTGCTTTTGTAGGTATCTTCCACCTTATACATCATTCTTACCAACAAGAAATTGTGAAGAAAGGGATTCAAAAAATTGCAAAGCGAGGGAAAAGGAAAACAAGAGCTTGGTAGAGTGTGTGATATTCTCACAACTTTCTTATTTAGTCATATTTATCATCCTCATATGCATCACAGAGAGACATAAAATGAAGGACGACCCCCTCAACTTCAATGTCTTAAGCATCACCATTGAAGTCATTAGGTGAGTTTTTTTTTTTACTGCTTAAAAGCTTGATATAAATGTTTTGTTCTATTATGACCAGATTTAACTCAAAGTTGTCTTTGATTATTTTGTAGTGCGTATGGAAATGTGGGATTCTCTACTGGTTACAGTTGCGAAAGACAACTGAAACCTGAAAGTTCATGCAAAGACAAGTGGTTTGGATTGGTAGGAAAATGGAGTAACCAAGGGAAATGGATCCTCATTCTGGTTATGTTCTTTGGAAGGATAAAGAAGTTCAACATGAAAGGTGGCAAAGCTTGGTTGCTGTCCTAATGATGAGTCTGTTACTTAATATGTTTCATACAAGAAAATAGTGTGTGTTTTTGGTGATTTATAAGAGTGTGTAATCTAAATAGAAAAGACGATTTCGCATTTGCAGTGTAAAAATGAGGTCTCTATTGGCAAACATCAGTGACTTAGCAATAAACTATCTGGTAATTGGTATAACAATAACAGTTGTAAAGTATAATTGTCTAGTAAACCATTAAAAGACATAACATCCTATGATATACAAAATACGAAGACCACAGAATTCATTCCAAGAATCAAATAAGTTCCTGTGTTTATATAAAATATCAAATGCAAAGGCCCTAGCTAGGATGCAACATATCAATTCCCCCATCCAACATTTGTAATAAACAAGCGAAAACTGAGATGTGACTAACTGTTTTCTTATTTGATAAAAAATTTAAATCTCAAAAACCTGGCTCACATTTCTGTTTTATTGAACATGGTCATAATCGAATTATATCTCCATCATAAAAAGAACATCCATGATAGAAGTAATAACATACAACAACATAAATTCTGGCTGAGTTTCAATCTATTCAAATCTGGAAGGAACATTATCGGCAAACTCCATTACAGTCATCATACTGCTGGTCTCAGAAATACGAAATTCTATGGATACACATATATAAAGGAATACTACCGTAAAAATTACATGCTATTTGTAGATAGGCATCCTATCCTAAAACCAGAAAGTAGCAAACTCCACATTACTGTTAGTTTTCTGCTGCATAATAAATACAGATTACAAACTTCTTGCAATCAGGTTCCTAAAGAGTGAACTCTCAATACATAAGAACATCAAAATCCTATCAGAGGAAGAAATGCAGTTCATGGGAAAGTAATAAATCCGAACATCAGAAATAAAGTCAATGAGAAAACAAAGTATACATCCAGCACATCATTTCTCATTCTTTCATTTTTAAGAAATCAAAATTGAGGACTTTGAAATCTAAAAGAATTATAGAGCATGAGAAAACACAATATACTTTGAAAGTAAGAGGAACCTGACCAAGCATGAAATCAGTTTGAACCAAAAGAACAGAAACCTACAACATAAACCCCTATGAGGGGGAAAGAGATTTCAACTTCTTTGCACTTTTGGCAGGGTTCTTTATCTTCATCACCTTCCGAGCCTTCTTAACAGGTTTAGCTCTTGATTTCACCTTTTTACTTGCAAGAGTCATCTCCCTAATGGGACCGGGTGGCACCCCTTTCTTAAGAGCACTTCCTCTCGGGGTAACAGAAGGTGGTAATCTCAAACTTTGTGGAGGCAAAGGACTTTGGGGCTTCCACACTAAATTGCTTTTCATGGAAAACCTTACCTTCTTTGCACTCTTCTCCCCACTCTTAGCAGTTAGACAACCGTCAGCATCATCTTCATTAGTCGATTCTGGATTTTTTGATTGCTTCCCATCCATACTCTTTACTCTCTTCCTCTTCTTGGAGACAGTGCCATTAGTACCATTAGCCGTAACTTGAGGCAATTCACAAGCACTCTCAACATTGTCTTCCATTCCCACTTCAGCAGCAACCTTCTCAAACTGCATTTGGAGATTCGATATCACAGACTCATTAAATGATATCGAATTTGTATCATCACTTTGTTCATCAATAGAACCATTACTGGTTGCGCTTACTACATTCTCATCTTTCTTACCACTAAGACTAGATTCAGCATCAACATCACTCATAGCATTGTTTTTCTTCTTCTTCTTAGACTTTTTGTCCTTTGCGTCATTGCCACCGGATGCCTTTTTCCCTTTCCTGCACTTCTTCAAAACCTTATCGGCAGGGGCATCCACTTCCATCTCGCTACTATTAGGAACCAAATTCGGCAACTCATCTTCTTCCTCATCATCATTGACATTCACATGAGGAATCGAAACATCAATCCCAGAAGACTCCAAATCCTTCTCCAACTTAAGAAACTCTTCATGCAAACTAAATAACACCTTCCTATTCCCTTGACAACACTCAACCGAAGAACCCAATTCAAAAAACTTCCCCGAAAACCCCATCACCAAGGCGATTGTCCCCAACACCACCACCTCATCACCCGAATCAGCCTCCCCATCAGATTTCTTCACCTCCAACAATCTCCTTCCCATCTTCGACAACACATCAAACACATTACTTCTAATCTTCCCCACGAGTACCTTATCCTGAACTTTCCCCATAACTGAAACAAACGGTCCAAAAATTTCCTCAACCACTTCCTTCCTCAAAGGAAGAAAAGCCCTAATCTCCTCAATGAAAATCGACACGATATGATAATTCACACCATTCCCATGAAACTTATCATCAGATAACAAACTCCTATCCACTAAAACACCCATTAATTTTTTCACAAGCTCGACATCCCAGGAATTTTTCTTCATAATCTGGAAAAAATATCGCAAAAAATGCCTAATTAGCAAATAGAACTTATCTAACCTCAAGGCATCGATGCCGGTCCACTCACGTCGCATGGTGAGCAAGAAAGCCGAGAAATAGTGAATGGCGAGGGGGAGATCGAGGGAAGGGATGACGGAGGCGAGAAATTCGATGAGTTGGGTTTGAACGGCGAGCTTATCGGCGTGCCAAACGCAGTAGAAAAGGCCCTTCCAAAGCTTCTTCATGACGTCGTCGGAGATCTGCGTCTGGTTTGGAAGCCAGGTCTTTAAGAGGGCGTTTAGGGCTTTGTCGCGGATGCGCTTGTTGCAGGACGCTAGTTGCTTTATCAGTGAAGATCCCACTTCAGTTTCGTTCACTTGTTTCATTGAGATGATTTTTGAGGAAATTGAAATTCAAAAGGTTTGTGAAGAGAGACAGACAACTCATGCAAGTAGGAGATTTGTGAACCCTAAAGCACAATATCGGAAGCCCAACCGGGTCTAGGGTCTCGGACCGGGTTATTTTCCACTGAAATATTATAGTTAGATCCTTGACTTTTGGAATAAATAAGTTAGGTGTCAGTAAGTTTTGAATCATGGCTTTGGTTTATATGTTTTTGAAAAATTGACAAAAAGGTCCATTTTTTTAGTTATTCCGTCCCAAAAAATAAGACAAGATGGTTAGGGGTGTGCATCGGTCGGTTCGGTCGGTTAATCCTTGATTTTTTAAACGTAACCGAAATTTTCGGTTAAATAAAAGTGTGACCGATTTAACCAATTTATGACACATAACCATTAACCATTATATTTCGGTCGGTTATGGTTAATTCGGTTATTAACCAATCCAATAAATTAAAATTTAATATTTTTTTATAATTTTTAATTAGTAAAATTATATATGATGTAGGTCGGTTTTACCGATTTTTTCGGAACGTTTCAACCAGTCGGACCACTGACGCATTAAATTTTTTGGATCACTAATTCGATCACATATTTGATTCTAAAAATACCGATTCTAACTAACATTTGATTAAATATATCTATATTTAATTACATGCGAGATAAATATTTTTTA
The DNA here is from genome assembly GCA_019454045.1 of Zanthoxylum bungeanum. Taxonomy (NCBI): domain Eukaryota; kingdom Viridiplantae; phylum Streptophyta; class Magnoliopsida; order Sapindales; family Rutaceae; genus Zanthoxylum; species Zanthoxylum bungeanum. The sequence goes on from SKCR01047512.1 coordinate 802,006, forward strand.
AACCGTCGATGATTGTCACGGCCTCAGATTTCCTTCCAAACCTACCATGTTATAAATTTTAAGGGTCACGAATCCACCACGATGCAAAATCTACACATTTAAAATGTTTGTATTTTTACCTTTAAATTATTGAGAGAAATTAAAAAGAGTCAAAATCAAGCTGTTAATGCAGCTTGTCATTTGAATTTATCAATTTTATTTTCGGGTAGTATAATCAAATCAATATAACTACAACCAATTGAGAGTTTACATGCAGACTATCTTAACTCTAAAAAATTAAAGGATTCGCACGCGTTAATATATATATATATATAGTTTAATTTTAGTTAATCGGTCGATTCGGTTATACGAACTTCATAACCGTAACCGAATCAAATAACCGAAAAAGTTAAAAATTTTAACCGCAATAACCGATTTAACCGAATTAACCGAACCGTAATAAAAAATAAATCGAAACGGTTTGTTAATCGGTTAAAATCGATTAATGCACACCCCTAGATGGTGGCATAACCATGAGTCTGATGACTACGACTCGGCGACTCGCTCTCTTTGTGATAAATGGACTTAATGGGCCTAATACTTGCAAATCACAAGCCCATATTAATGGGCCTTCAATCCAATGGGAAGGGAGCCCTTGAAAGGTTTATATGATGATGTGATGCTGAGATAATCAATAACTAGTCAATGGTAAGGCTTAAAATATATTTTCTTAAAACGTGAAAAATCCGCAACTAAATCATCCATTCCAAATTTAAGTATATTATATTTCTTATAAATCTTGATTTGAGTAAGCACTGTCCAATTGATTCATGAATTGATGGAATCACGTGCATGTCTAACAAGTCTTGCATTAAATTGCCAACTTTTACAGCCTAGGTTTCTATAAATTGCCCTGTAATCATTTGTCCTTGCAGTTTTGCCAAAAGGATAAAACAGATAATTAATAAACAAAAACCAGAAAATGGTTTAACAGTTATCATAATAGGTGCTTTCTTCAGATAACTAATATAGCAATGGCACTGCAAGAGTCTCTTAAATGCTTTCGACCCTTTAATAAAACTCAATATCCCATATATAAAGTTCTCCTAACTTTATCCCTATTTTTCCCGATAATTTATTTTCCGGGTTCAAATCCATGAATAAGAGAATAGTAATAATTTCGAATTTTTAATATGTCAGTCAATTTATGGGACCCTGTTGTGATTAAACACACACGCATATATGTGATTTGAGAGAAAACTCTTCTTTTATATTACAAACAAAATAATTACAAAGCTTTATAACCCAAGCTTTACAAAAAAATTATCACACACCACTTTACACTTTTACTCTCTTTATTCTCTCACTTCTGTGATTTAGGGATTCTGGATTACTGAGGCTAGGGGCTCCTTTTATAGTGCACAAACCGCGTGAACAGTGCCACACGGTTTGGCACACGTTTACAGCTTGTCATAAGCTGTTTCCTCACTGCCAGCTTCACACAACACACATTTGCTTTGTGTGTGCATGTAAGCTAAGCTTGCTTTCGGTGGAAAGTTATCTTCATGCACATTAAGTCAACAAATCTCCCCATCGGTGAAGATTTCCCCAAATCTGAGCCGACCATCAATCATCCAAACCGGATCCTCCAAAGGATCCTCCCCTGGCTTGCTGCATCTGTATGACTGCCTACTTACCCTGAGTTGGGATCAAGCCAATCGTAGTTCTCTGAATCTCCCCACTCTGACTATGTGGAGAGTTTTGTCATCCCGGCTATGGCACGACAGATTTCAAGCTTCTCCTTCGGTAAAACCTTCGTGAACATATCGGCACTGTTGTCGTCGGTGTGAATTTTCCTGAGTTCTATCAGTCTTGAGCTCAGGACGTCCCGTATCCAGTGATACCTCACATCGATATGTTTTGACCTCGAATGAAAGGTGGAATTTTTACCGAGATAGATAGCACTCTGGCTATCGCAGAACAAAATGTACTTCTCCTGCTTGAAACCCAATTCATGGACGAATGTCTTCATCCACAGTAATTCCTTGCAAGCTTCTGTCACTGCAATGAATTCTGCCTCTGTTGTAGAAAGTGCAACGCATCTCTGCAACCTTGACTGCCATGCCACAGCTCCTCCTAAGAGAGTAATCAGATACCCCGAAGTAGACTTTCGGGTATCCACATCTCCTGCCATATCTGAATCGGTGTAGCCTATCAACACTGGTTCACTGCTTCCAAAACATAGCCTCATTTTGGATGTGCCTCGAAGATACCGCATGATCCATTTGATCGCATTCCAGTGTTCCCGTCCTGAGTTTGACATAAACCGGCTGACCAATCCAACTGCGTGTGCCAAGTCTGACCTCGTGCACACCATGGCATACATAAGACTTCCCACTGCTGAGGTGTATGGAACATGTTTCATTTCCTCCTTCTCTGTCTCAGTAGAGGGGCTATGTTGTGTACTCAATCTAAAATGGGTAGCAAGAGGAGTGCTAACCGTTTTAGCCTTGTCCATCTGGAATCTCTGAAGTACTTTCTCGATATACTCCTCATGTGACAAGTATAATCTCTTGGCTTTCCGATCACGGCTGATCCTGATGCCAAGAATCTGTTTAGTTGGCCCCAAGTCTTTCATCTCAAAAGACTTACTCAGTTGCTGCTTCAAATTATCAATCCTCGATTGATTCCGGTCAACTATCAACATATAATCTACATACAACAGTAAGATGATAAAGTCATCGTCAGAAAACTTCTGAACGAATACACAATGGTCTGAAGTGGTCTTCGTGTATCCCTGATCCCCCATAACTGACTCGAACTTCACGTACCACTGTCTCGGTGCCTGTTTCAAACCGTATAGGTTTTTCCTGAGTCTGCACACAAAGTCCTTTTTCCCTCTGACTCTGAAGCCTTCTGGTTGCTCCATGTAAATTTCTTCTTCCAGATCCCCGTGAAGAAATGCGGTCTTGACATCCATCTGCTCAACTTCCAGGTCGAGGCTTGCTGCTAATCTGAGTACCACTCTGATGGATGACATCTTCACAACTGGAGAGAAGATTTCATCGAAGTCAATGCCTTTCCTCTGATTGAATCCATTGAAAACTAGTCTGGCTTTGTACCGGGGTTGTGAAGTGTGCTTCTGTTGCTTCACCTTGTACACCCATTTATTTTTCAAAGCCTGTTTGCCTCTTGGAAATGTCACCAACTCAAAAGTGTGATTGTCATGCAAAGATTTCATCTCATATTGCATGGCTTCCTCCCACTTTTCTCTGTCTTCTGTTTCCACAGCCTCCTGGTAGCTCTCGGGTTCTCCCCCGTCAGTAAGCAGCACATACTCATATGCAGAGTATTTGGTTGAAGGTCGTCTCTCTCTGTCAGACATTCTCTGTGGAACTGTTGGTGTAGCTTCTGGTACTGGTGGTTGATCATGATCATCATCTCTGGGAGCTTCATCACTTGTACCCTCATGTCTGGGAACCCCATCTTCAACTCGTACTGGCACCGGTGTATGAGGTTCTGGATTCACATCTCTGTATTGCTGAGGCATTGTCTTCATCTCCTTTCTGATATCTTCTATGGTCTGGTCTTCAATGAAGACAACATCTCGGCTTCTGACGATCTTCTTCTCCACATGATCATACAGTTTGTAGCCGAAATCATCATGACCATAGCCAATAAAGACACATTGTCGCGTCTTTGCATCAAGCTTTGAACTCCCGTCCTTTGGGATGTGTACATAAGCTTTGCACCCAAAGACATGCAAGTGTTCATAATACACTTCTTTACCTGTCCAGGCTTGGTTAGGAACATTACCTTTCAGTGCGACCGCTGAGGACATGTTCAAAACATGTACTGTTGTGTTGAGTGCCTCCCCCAAAATGTCTTCGGCAGTTTGGCTTGTGACAGCAAGCTTCTGACCTTTTCGCACAAGGTTCTGTTCATTCTCTCAGCTAGGCCATTAAGCTGAGGTGTCTTCGGAGATGTCGTTTGATGTCTGATTCCTTGCGTCTTGCAGTACTGATCAAACGGACCTCTGTATTCTCCACCGTTGTCTGTTCTGATGCATTTGAGTTTCTTACCGGTTTCTCTCTCCACCAGGGCGTGAAACTCCTTGAACACTCCCAACACTTGATCTTTTCTCTTCAAGGTGTATGCCCAGATTTTCCTTGAATGATCATCAATGAATGTCACAAAATACAGTGACCCACCAAGTATTCATGTCTGCATCGGACCACATACATCTGAATGTATGAGATCAAGTACCTCCGGTTTCCGTTGAGGCGGGGAGCTCTGGAATGATACTCTGTTCTGCTTTCCAGCCATGCAGTGTTCACACTTCCATAAGTGTGAGTTCTTAATTCCGGAAGAACATTCCGCCTGCGTAGTATCTTCCATCCCTGTTTGGCTCATGTGACCGAGCTTTTTATGCCATAGCTCGGCTGCCTCATTGCTGTTAACTGTATTTATGCTACTATTTGAAAGCTTAGCATGCATCAAATACAGAGTTGAGTCTTTCTTACCTATTGCCACCACCATTGATCTTTTAGTGAGCTTCCAGAATCCGTCACTAAAGGTGCTGCAGAAACCTTCATCGTCCAGCTTGCCTGTTGAGATCAGGTTTAACCGGATGTCTGGGATGTGCTTGACTCCCTTCAACACTAGCCTTGTCCCGTTCTCTGTTTCAAGGCAGATGTCTCCAATACCGACGGCTTTAGACTGTCCGTCATTCCCCATCCTTACAGCACCGTAGTCCCCTGGTGTGTAAGATGAAAATAAGTCTATGCGAGATGTGGCGTGTATGGAGGCGCCACTATCTATCACCCAACTGGTCTCGTGGCTGGAAAGATTCACAACATCTTCTTCATATATTATGCAAGAAGTCTTTGGAGGTTTTCTCGGTGGTAGTAGCAACTCTTTCTTGTTAGAGTCACCATCTCTCCTGGACTGCTCGTTCTTCAGTTTGTAGCAATCCCGCTTCATATGGCCTTTCTTCTTGCAGTGATAACACTCAATATCTCTAGTTCTTGATTTACCTCGGTTCTTGTCTGGTCTACCTAGGCCTCGGCTTTTACTCATCCCTCTTCTGGTGTTCTTTTCTGTCACTAGAGCTTCTGAGGTTGAGGCTGATGCTGACTCCTGCATTATCGTCTTCTTTTCTTCCTCGAAGATCCTGGTCTTTGTCATCTCCATAGTGACTTTCCCATCTGCGGTTGAATTTATCACCGTAGATCTGAACGTTTCCCATGATTCTGGTAACATATTAAGGAGTATTAGGCCATTTACCTCATCACTGAAGTCTATGCCCAATCCAGACAGTTCTTTCATGGTTCCGAGGAAATCATTGATATGGTCCGCCACAGCTGTACCTTCCTGGTATTTCAAACCCATCATCTTCTTGATGTAGTACAGCTTGTTGTTGCCAGTCTTTGCTCGGAAAAGCTCCTCCAGCTTTCTCCATAAAACACGTGCATTTGCATCTTCACTGACATGGTTGACGATACTATCGTCGATCCACTGACGAATAGTACTGCATGTTTTCTGGTGAAGATTAGCCCACTTCTCATCGGTCATTCCTTCTGGTTTCTCCTCCAGAAATACCGATCCATCATAGTCCTTCACATACAGAAGGTCTTTCATCATTCCTCTTCATGTGAAATAGTTGGTACTCGTTAACAGAACCATTTTTCCGTTGCCCCCTTCCATCAAAAAAATTCTAGGCAGAATTTCAAAAAACGGACCTCACCGTTGCGTCCGGAATGGTCAAAAATGGTGGAAATGACACTTCGTTTGTCAAAATCCGACACATGGACCAATTTGCAAATTTCAGAAATTACAGGGGTCAAAATGCAATTCCAAAAATACAGGGGCCAAAAATGCAATTACGGAAAAGTTCAGGGACTAAGTTACAATTTCCAAAAAGTTCAAGGACTAAATTGAAAATTTCTGAAAGTATATGGGCTAAATTGTAATTTCCATAAAGTTCAGGGTCCTATTTGAAATTTACCAGACACCGCTGACGTGGCAGATGACGTGGCAGCTGACTGGGCTGCTGACTGGGCGCTGACGTGGCGCTGACTGGGCTGCTGACTAGGCGCTGATGTGTCGTCACGTGTATCGTCTTCTTCCTTGGAACGCGCGTGCTGCGACTGAAGGCGCGTGGGGAAGAGACTGTGAGGCGCGTGCGGCGCGTGACAGCTGCTGGGACCTCCGTTTGATCGCCGGAAAATACCACCGTGCGGTCTCGCCGTGAAACGTCTGATGGTATGCTCAAAATCGATTTTCGACAACTTTTGTCGGAACCGACTTTCCGAACCGAAGCTCTGTTACTGAGTTTCGGGATCCCTCCGAGTAACCTTAGCTCTGATACCACTTGTTGTGATTAAACACACACGAATAGAGGTGATTGGAGAGAAAACTCTTCTTTATATTACAAACAAAATAATTACAAAGCTTTATAACCCAAGCTTTACAAAAAAACTCTCACACCACTTTACTCTCTATTATTCTCACTTCTGTGATTTAGGGATTCTGGGATTACTGAGGCTAGAGGCTCCTTTTATAGTGCCCAAACCGCGTGAACAGTGCCATGCGGTTTGGCACACGTTTACAGCTTGCCATAAGCTGTTTCCTCACTGCCAGCTTCACAACACACATTTGCTTTGTGTGTGCATGTAAGCTAAGCTTGCTTTCGGTGGAAAGTTGTCTTCATGCACATTAAGTCAACAGACCCTAATTACTCTGTAATCATATTTTAACACTCTGCTTACAATAATAACAAAAAATAAGGAAGCCTTGGGTGCGTTTGCTGTACAATACAGAAATTAAATAGGGCTTAAATTCCACCAATTTCAAGCCCCATGTTCTGACTTTTGAAGCCATGCATATCTATATTTTACCTGCCGCTCGTGATAATGTTTCAACCAAACTGAGAAAATGACATTTATGATTTTGCATTTAGACTTTTCTTATTTGTTAATTTTCTTTGGTAGGTTATTATTAGATTTTAATCATTTAATATGCTTGATGTCTTGATGATGGCCGCTTCATGTCCCCTCCCCTTTTAGCCTCCGAGCAAGGCTCTGTTTGTTTTAGCTATTTGACATTCGTGCTACTAAAGTCTTTGGTAAACTTTTACATTTTGTCATTCACAACACATGATTATTTTCTATAGCTAATTAGGATTTGTTTGGAAATGCTACTTAATTAGCGTGTTTGAACATATTATTAAGAGATTTTAAATAATTATAAAATTTAAAAAGTAATTTTAATATGATTTTAAACACGCCCCCAATAGCTGTGATTTGGTGGCAAAGAGCTTAGGATTTGATTGTCAAGTCCTGAATTTGATTCCAGTAGATGCATTTTTTGTAAGAGTCTGACGCAGCCAGACGTTTCACATGTTTCGTTTAAGCTCGGATCAGGTGGTTTGGCGATGGAATTTCCAATATTTCAAAAAAAAAATGATTTCAAACAATTTCAAACGGACTATTAGTAGCATAATGTAATATTAAGGTTTCGGTTAATATTGTTTTGTAACAGCAATAGATCACCTAGTAAAGTGTTTAATAAACACTTGAAATTATGTTATGTAAAAGTGATTTTAACCTGCAGTTGTTTTTTCCTATACGACTCTTGTTCTATCAGAATTATATTTTCCAAATTTTAGAAATCATATTTACTAAATAATATCAGCTTTAATTTAATAGTTAAAAACGAATCAAATATGAATCCGAATATTAAAATTTATTTAATAAACAAATCAAATATATATTTTATTAATATTTTATTTAAATACGCTATCATTTTAAGTTACAACTTCTCATTACCAATTGTACGAGGCCCAACTTCCATCACACATTATTTAGCTATTTTTTTTTTTGTTGGAAATATCAATGAAAATTACAAAATTCATCAATATGAATTGCTCAAATACAAAATTAATCTCATTTTCATAAAATAGTTTTAATGGACAATATTACCCCTAATTTAATCTTAAAAGGGGAAAAAAAGCATATGGGCGCCCGTTAATTTTTTTTTAAATTTTTTTTATTATATAATTTTTTTAATTTAGTGTTATTTAATATCAATTTCACATAAATTTTTATATTATATGTAAAAATTGTCATTTAGTGATATTTAATTTTAATTTCACTTAATAATTTTATAAGAAAAAATCATAAGTTTCTTATGTTGGAAAAATGCTTATTTATAAGCATTTTGAGGCTCAATTTTAAACATAGTCCACTTCGTGTTAGTGGTTGTTATTGAATGATTCGGATACTCCTCCGTGAGTACTTCGAAATGGTATATTCATATGCTTAAAATGGTGCTTGGGTGAATGAAAAATTGTTGCTCAAAGTTCACAATTTTCAAGCCTTTTATAATTCCATAACAACTAATTTAATTAGCTTGGTGGTTACAAAGTTTAATCTCCATAAGTGCTAATCTAATTAGCTTGGTGGTTATATAGTTTAATTTCCATTAGTGCTAATTTAATTAGCTTAGTGGTTACAACAATGTGTAACATCTCCCATTATGAAATTTAATTGGCAAGTTAATTTCTATTAATTGAGATGTATTTTTCTTTTCCTATATAAACAACATCAGTTCTTGTTTTCAAGATATGAAATAGAAAATAGAGAAAGACATAGCACACACACGAAAGATCATTTTCTTTGTTTTGTTAAAATGAGAGTTCAAACACTTTGTGGTTCGTTGGATACGAGTCTGGTGGTGCCCTTTCTCGTACGTTTCCGTTGTATCCTGGGAAACAATCGTCTCACGTTCTACTGCACCTACGGTAGGGGACGAATTTGTTTTAAGGATATTGTTGTTTTACAACAAGCCTCGGGAAAGTTCTGATTTGCCTCAGCTTCAGCTTCAGCCTCAGCTTCATCCTCTGCCTCAGCATCAGCATCTGCTAACAGCCTCTGCCTCAGCTTCATCCTCTGCCTCAGCATCAGCATCTGCCAACAGCCTCCGTCTCAGCTTCAGCTTCAGCTTCAGCCTCAGCTTCATCTTCTGCCTCTGCCTGACTCAGCATCTGCCAACAGCCTCTGCCTGACTCAGCATCTGCCAATAGCCTCTGCCTCAGCATCAGCATCTGCCAACAGCCTCTGCCTCAGCTTCAGCCTCTGCCTCAGCTTCATCTTCTGCCTCTGCTTTCAGTCTCAGCCTCTGCTGTCAGCCTCTGCCTTCAGCCTCTGCCATCTGCCTCTGCCTCTGCTCATCAGTCCCTGCCTCCGCTTTCAGGGTCTGCCGTTAGGGTCTGCTCCGAGGATAATAATTATAATTGTAATTTTGTCATATTCGGATTTCCCAATTACCGTGTAATAATTGTTATCTACATCTTATTATTTATACCACACGTTATATACGCACAAATAATTAAATATTTTGTAACTATTTTTTTCTCTAAATACTCATTTAATCAAATACAATATATTTTTTTCTCACAACATACGGCTCAGCTGTACTCGCTCAATTCTCATTTATTTTAAGTGGACGCAAGAACATGCGTCTAGTGATGAAAATGGCCATCTGTTTGAGTGTTCATTTATTTTTTATATTATTAAATATAATTTTTTTAATCAAGTATCATATTATTTCAATTTCATGTAATAATTTTATAAAAAAATCATCATAAGTTTCTAATAATTTATACCACACATTACATACTCATAAAATGATTAGATATATTACATGTAACGTGTGGTATACCTAAGCCGTATGTTGTGAGAAAATGAAATATATTGTATTTGATTAAATGAATGTTTGGAAAAAAAATTATTTGTGCATATGTGATTTGTGGTATAAATAATAAGAAACTTATGATGATTTTTTTTATAAAATTATTAAGTGAAATTAAAATTAAATATTACAATATTAAAAAATTTACTTATAATTTTAAAATTAATTGAAATCAATATTAAGTAAAACTATATATTAAAAAAATTACATATAATAAAAATTTAAGAAGAAAAAAGAAATGGGATACAGGCGTCCATTGGCACCCACTCTTGCAAGCAGCAAGCAATAGTGGGCGCTCATCCGGACGCCCAATTGTTTTTTTTTTTATTTTTTGTGGTTAACTTAAGGGTAATTTTATCCATTTATATAATTTTTGGTTGTTAAAAATATTTTATGAAAATGAGGTTAATTTTATATTTGACCAAATTAAATTGGTCAATTTTGTAAATTTCCACATTACAACTTCTCATTACCAAACGTGGCCTAACTTATAGCACTTCATTTTCTCACGGATTCACTTATTGCATTTGAAAAAAAAAATTAGGGTTCAAACTAGTTTTCGGTAGCCAGCCCCAGAGCTATGGTTGGTTAGTTATTAGGTGAGTAATTGAACTTGGTAGGAAAGTAACTTCCAACTTGTATGTACATTTAGATGATTTGATAGTGAAATGCCCATTTATGCACAATCATCTACCCCCAGCTACATCACAATTCAGAAGCTTGCCCTTTAATAATTGGCACAATGTTTGCTTTAATACCATAATAATAGGATCATAAATTTTAATATATCCTTATTTTATGTGCATATTAGTTTTCGGGTAAGCACGTATACACATATAATGAAAAAGTTGGAATATTTATTTAATTAATCGAATCAGAATTATTTATTTAATCGAATATTAATATCAAATGATTATAGAAACAAAACTCATTCACAATGTCAAAAATATATGATACCTAATTCCTTTCCATAATTTAAAATTTTTAAATTGTCACTCTCAAAACTCAGCTAATAACATCCAAATTTTATAAAGAGATACTCACACAATCTCCAATTACCCACCACATTTACTAAATCTCATCTCCACCTTCTTATCTTCTCTTTATTATATCTCTAGGAGACTAGGACCACCTCACATCACATGCATATATTATATATATATATATATATATATCTATCAGATGACAAAAAGAAAAAGAAAAACCAATTTGCCAATAATTAATGGACTGGTTCTCTTGGTTATCAAGAAGCAATATTGAGCCATCTCTAATATATGAGTATGGCCTTGCATTTACTAGCAATGAGCTTCAAAAGGAAGATTTGAGATGCTTCAACCATGAGTTTCTACAAAGCATGGGCATATCAGTGGCCAAGCACAGGCTAGAGATACTCAAGCTTGCTAGAAAGGAAATTGTGGGTGGCCCCAAGAATTTTTCCAAGATTGTTTCAGCACTCAACAAAACTAGAAAGAGCATTGCCAAGTGTATCAACAAATTGATTTTTCAGGAAGTTGTTGAAAGTACCTACAAGCAATAGCGACAAAGAAACTCTATACCCAAGAGGGGGGGTGAATTGGGTTATCGCTACAAATGCGGAATTATAAAATCTTTGCCGATTTTAAGCTCTTATTACCAAGTGGGAGTTTTAGGCAATTTTCTCTATTCCAATTAATAGCCTATATGCAAGTTTTCTAATCAATAATATAAATATAAATAAACTTGCAAATAGTAAAAGAGTAGGGAAAGAGAGATACGACACCACGATATATAGTGGTTCGGCAAACCGTGCCTACGTCCACTCCCCCAAGCCTCGCTTGAAGATTTCCACTAGAATCGAGTTTTCCGTGGTTCACTCGTAACCAAGAGTTTTCCGCCAAGGCACACTCCGAACCTTTTACAAGATTGAGTTTTCTACGTAGGTGCACTCACAACCTTTACAAATTACCCAAACGATGGGATTTCACAAATCACAAGTGTTTTTGATAAAGAATAATTAAAACACACTTGGGCACTCACAAATAATAAGAAGATTGTGTGAGAGCACACCCAAGTGATCTAAGCTCACTAAATGATATGGAAGATGTGTGTGTGAGCTTGGATGAGTGTTTATGAATATGAAGGTGTATATCACTCTTTGTTTGCCTTAGAGAATGTATATGAAGGTTTTCTAGATCTCTAATCTAAGGCAAAGGAGTTGGGGTTCTATTTATAACAAAATGCAAAGTTTTCCCCAACTTACAGCGAGACCGGCGAGCAAACCGGCGAGGGGACCGGCATACCGGTCTAGGGCTCCAACGGTAACATAACGTTCAAAAAACTAGCCGTTGGACCGGCGAGCAAACCGGCGAGGAGACCGGCGAGGAGACCGGCGAGGAGACCGGCGAGGAGACCGGCGAGGAGACCGGCGAGGAGCTCCCTGGTTCCAGAGAGCATTATTTGCTCAGCTAAAACCGGCATGGAGACCGGCGAGCAAACCGGCATGGGGACCGGCATGGATCTCCCTGGTTTCAGTATGTGCATGATCAGTCAAGACTGACGACACTTGGTATTTTGGCCGTAACTTTCTCTAGAAAATTCCAAATCATGATCCGTAAATTTATACATAAACTAGACACATAGATCTAGCTTCTGTAAAAAATTCAGCTCCAAAAACATTAAGATGAATTTTATGGAATTTTTCTAATGTGACGTGTATGCAGAAAACGCACATCTGAACATGTTGTACTAAAAAGGCTCTAGAAAAAGTTCTATGCATCGGAATTATGTTCCGTTTGAACCGTAGCAAACTATAGACACATATCTATCTAACGGTATATTATTTGAAGTTTAATTCAACCGTTTGATAGTTTTTGGAAGATCATTTACCGATGCACTTGTGCATAGAAATTCATTTTTGTGCAAATAAAGTGCAAATGATTCTTTAAGCATTCTAATCCATTTTAAATGCAAGTGATGCAAAATGTATGATTCCTAAGAGCTTTAGATCACTTGAGTAAACTCACTTACAATAAAATTTAGCTCTTAATCATTATCTTCGATTTGCCGCTAGTCTTCATATTCTCGCTCTTCACCCCTTATGCTTCGACACTTTTTGTATTGCTTCGTGTTTGCACGTCGAAGTCGTCAATTGCGTTGACGTCATCAAAATCCAATTACGCGACCAATTCGCCAACAGTTGTGTCCATCAAGAGCTTGCCTGAGCCAACCCTTTATCAAGAGCCATGCAAAGGAACAATACTGACAAAGAATTACAAGACTGAAAAGGAGACTAAAGTGGAGAAGCCTGCAGTGCTCAAAACAAGAAGGGTTGCAAAATCTGGGCCATTGGATGGGAGAGTGGTTCAAGAGAAGATGATGGCAGCTAACAGAAGCTTGAAGCTATCAGGGCCTCTTGATAGAAACATGCAAGAGAGATTGGTGTTCACTTATAGGAGCCCAGTTTCATCTGGGCCTTTAGATGGAAGGATGTATGGTAATAGAAGCCCAAAATTGTCTTGTCCTCTTAATCAAAGGCCTCCAAGCCCAAGAGTTTATGCTGACTATAGCAAGGAAAAGTTGAGTGGTGGTGGTGGTGGAGGATTGGATTATCAGACACTGTGGGCTGCTCAGTTTCAAGATTTGAAACCTACTTGATATCTCATGCTTGAAGAGACAAAACTAGTATGTTTCTGGACCACTTCTTTCTTCCTTTTTGGGTTAATTTGTTTATGTGTATCTGATTAAGAAATGCCATAATATTAATATTATGCTGCATGGTATATTGACTATATTGAGGAATAGTTTTGTGGCATAAATCCCATGGTTTTAGAATTCATATCATATGGCTTCTTCATTTAAAGCAATTAGCTAAACTGGTGGAATTGCCATTATAAATAACACTGTTACTGTGGCACCAGTTCCAATTCAATGAGGTTGATCTTGCTTAAAGCTTACTAACTACTGCTTTAATAACTGACATAATGATCCCCTTTATTGAGACCTGAAAACAAGACCAACCTTCCAATATTCTAGTGACCCTGATTAATACAATACAAATAATTGGATCTCAAGCATCTATTGGAAAGCTCTAACATCTACTTTTATATGCCATCATTCATGAGAGTCCAAACATTCATGGGTCTAAACACAATTTTTTTTTTTTAATCGTTGAAAACTCTGCCGCCAAATCACTAGAGCCTAAATAGCTATAAGATGTGCTTATGCAAAATAACTCAGCAAAAAGTTCTGAAGCTCCCGGTCTTCGCTTCAACCATCTCACTTGTTTGAACTTTGCGGCAACCTGAAGGAACCCCCAGCATAGAGCATTTGATAAACAGGCCTTATCCTTATACTTAGAATAATGCTTAAGATACAACCAACACAGCATACACCAGCAAGGACAAAAAAGGTGATCCTGAAGCAATTCGGACCCAAACAGGAGATGATGTTTGAAGTTAACAGATCATACCCTTGTTGCTTTGCTGCTTCGCTATCATATATATATCCTGCTAGGAGACCAGAGAAAAAGAATGCACCAAGAGGATTCCCTAATGACATGAAGTTGGAAAGTACGCCGAAATGCTCTAAGCCGAAAAGCTCAGAGACAGTTGGGATCATGATAGAGAATTGAACACCATAGCAGATTCCAAGCAAAGCAGTTGCAGCATAAAGAGTACCATCAATAGCAGAAGCAAATAGAAGGTATGTAATGACCATAATTACTTGAGTGCATGTCATCCAAATTGTACGAGGGATTGTTTTTGTCCTGCAGGCAACAAAAGCTACATAAGCTTATGATGAAGACATACAAAATGACAGACATTAGCATTACAATACATTGGCTTTAATATGATTCAGCGATGCAAAATGTTTAGAGTGTGCACAGAATAAAAGCTCAACAACCATGACAAGATCAAGTAACAGCATTTACGAGTCCTAGCAGGAAAAGAACTGAATATAGCGTTTGGTTTGCTTAAAGATGCAAATGGAGCAATAAACTGTGAACTTTCAACATTCAAGCCACAAATTTTACAATAAGTGATCATTTCAGCATTTAGTAAGAGTTACATTCTTTAACATATGGATCTCCTAATGGTTCATAGCTGAAACTTTGAAATGTTTGGATATTCATTTCTTTGTTTGCCGGGAAAAACTGAAAGCTAAGAACCTGATTTAAAGTCTTAAAAATCTTGAAAAATACTTAAATGATACACATTCGTTTGTAGTTCAGATAGTACACACCTGACAAAGTGTTCAGAAACTATTCCTCCACCAAGTCGACCCACAAAGTTGCAAAAGCTGAATAAAGACAACAAAACTGTGGTGTCATGCACGCCTTGTGCAATCCCAATCTGCGCCAGATTATTGAGAACAGTTACCCCCGAACCAACTCCAGCAAAGTAAACCGAGAAAAGCAGCCAGAAATCTGCTTTGACTACAGCTTCTGTAAATTTGAAGTCCTCTCCTCTTTTAGGCCTCCTCCTCTTCCTCCTCACAGCACCCTCACCCTCAGCAAGAAGCATGGCCACCTCAGATACATCATCATTATCGCGAAAACTTCCCAAATCTGTTGTTGAAGAGGATGGATTCAGCAGTGGTTCGGTTTTGTCTGCATCAACTCGTGCCTGAATTAAACAGTCTGAGGACCCTACCGATTGGTCAAGTATCCCTGATTCGCTAGTTCTCTTCCGATAAATTGTCATCTTAACAGGTATCGCAAGAGGAGCCATGAGAAGGATAATCATTATAGAAATACAAGCATAAGAAATTGAGGCACTTAGAGGAAACATATGATATAATATTGTTGTTGTTAGAAGAAACAAGCCAAGCACAATACTAGCTGCTTGGGTAAAAAGAAAGTGGCAGGGTTCTGCCGAGTCTTCACCAGAAGCTGGAGTACAAGGCCTGACAAAATACATCATTAGAAGACATACAACAGGAACACCAACTGCAAGGACCAACAGTAGCTTAGAAGAGGAATTATTAAGCAGCGTGTTGTAAACTTCTGTGAATACAGCAGCACTGAGTCCCCCGTATCCTTTGAGAATGCCAGCAACAGTGCCTCGACTGGAAGGGAAGTTTCTCATGTTGGTTACAAGCACAGCCGTGCTCAACCAAGCGCTACTATTGGTGGCGATACAGAGTGCAATCCATAACTGTAAAATCACAAAGGATTAATAATATAATTCCATCTATTTTGGTTGAAGGTTTTCCAAGATCAATCTAAACTATATGAACCCGAAACTACTCTTGCGGACATTGATATCCATATATTGGTATTCTTAAGAACACTATTCTTCAAAAGAATAATATAATTCTCTGCTACTGGTCATAAACAACTCATAGCAACTAAGCCTCGATCCCAGACTAGTTGAGGCCGAGCTTGAGCAGTCTCAATTTTTTTAAAGGGTCTCACAATTGATTTAACAAAAGAATCAAACAATGATCAGCATAAATTTGAGAACCAGAGATGAAGTGAAATTGTAATTTCAGATAACAAAACTAGTTCAAATGGAAACAGATCATAAAAGCTTGTCTAACATCCATTCCATAGATCATCAAACAAGGCCTATGTAAGAGCAAATCTCCCTAAAGGTTCTACACTAACATACTCCTTCCATTTTTCGACCAAGTGATGTCAAATACAGTAGAATTTTCAATCAACTACTTAGTAGTTACTACAAAAAATAAATAAAAAATAATCATTTAAGGTACATTTGTAACTGTTTTACTTCTGCTTAACTTTTAAAGCGTGATTAGTAGCTAATATGTAGGACACTTTAACATGTTTTTAATTGAGCGGACGCACTTCAAGACAGATTTAACAAATTTTCGAATTAAACAGCGGCCCGTCGGTTGAAACCCCGCCGCCAAATCACTTGAGTTAAGCTCTTGCAAAAAATGTATTTTGGACTCGAACTCAGACCTGAGCAAAGTTGCACCCTTCAGGGCTAAAAAGTCGCAATACCTTAATTCTAAACAACCCTTAAACTACAGCTGATACAAATTTCAAAAAAAAAATTGAAATTTCATTATAAATCTGATCTGGAAAATAAAAATAAATAAATACTACACATGTACAAACAAAAACTCAGTGAAAGCCAGATGCAAAGGATACTTACCAACCAGTAAGGCAAAGAGTCAACAGTGCGGCTAACAGCAAGCCAGAGAACCCCATAACCAAAGAAGCAAGCAAGAGAGCCAAAGAAAAGAACAAGCCAAGGAGGGAACTTGTTGGAGGCAATACCAGGAAGCAAACCCACGTTTTCACCTATATCATTAGCAACACCAAGCATGGTGAGCTGGTGCTGGTTAAAACCAAGCACTGATTTCAAAGAATGTGAGTACAGAGGGAAATTGTAAGCATTCCCAGCTGCTACTTGAACCCAAACTGCAGCTCCTAGTCCCACCCATGGTGGCCTGCTTCCTGCTTTCAGAGTCACCATTGAATTTGTCACTTTTTATACTCAAAAAGTCTCAACAGCTCAAGAGCTTAGTAGTAAAGCAGCTTCTTGAATGCAGAGGATCAAATATAATTTTTTTTTTTTTTTTTTTTTTTGTAGAAACCAAGGAACAGGGAGAGAAATTTGTTTGTTAGGCGCCATGTGATGACATGTCGTTTGGACACCTCGCGCATCTGCTGCTTTGTATCTTTCCAGGTCCAACTTTGATGCTTACGACAACGACATCTAGCTCTCAAATTGAGGAAATTACATTTTAGCTCCTATAAATTTGCAAAAGAAAAAAAAAACTTATTTAAGAGATTGTTTGTTAATTGATTCTATTATTTAGAAGATATAGATTTTATAAATTTAGATAAAAAAAAATTAGGACAATATTGTGTGTTGAATATTTTTTAATTGGTAATACAAAGTTTATCATGCGAATTGTTTTTTGTTAGACATAATATATGTACAATTTAATGAGAGATTTGTAATTAATCATAAATATTTAGAGATTAAAAAATAATTAAAAAATAAAATTGATATTTTATATAATTGAGAATAAAATAATTCAAAATTTATCTCCCAATATTTTTAAAAAATGATTAAAAATTATTTATTTATGATTAAAAAAAATACTAAACAATCATAAAAAAACTGAAAGGGGTGATTAAAATTTTGACAGAAGAAAATGAATTGAGGAAATGGAAAAGAAGATAAGTCTAAATGTAAATATAGTAATTTTCAAAAATAGGAAATCTGAAAAAGAAATGGTGTAGAAAAGTACTTTCAAGTTATTAGGACATAATTTTTTATTTAAAAAACGTAAGGGGCCTAAATGTTATTTTTCTCCTTTTCCAGATGGTTATTGTTATTGATAATGATGAGTACTATTGATAAGATGAGGTGCCGCAAATGAGTACGTCCCCGTGCTGTCCGGTAGCCAAATGTGCAACTGCTACTCCACTACTGGGAAGGAGCGTGACCCACATGTGACATACTTTATGTCTCATCGGACTCTTCTTTCTTGTGACAAAATCAATAAAGTGGGTCCCCGTCTGAAAATAAAACAATATTAGATTTAGCTTAATTAAGTTTAATAAGATCACAGGAGGTGATTACGCCTGATGATTGCCAAATTCTTAGGAGCCACGTACATAGGATCTTAGCAAGCCGGATTTTGTTTGTCTGTACATTTGTTCGTTGCGTTTTGTGTCTGGTAACATCAAATGAAATCATGCAAAAATCCACCTTTCAATTTGACGATTTCGCGTTGGAATGTCTTATTTTAAAAAGTAATGATACATTCACACATACTTTTACTTAAAATTTTACAAACTCTCTCACTGTAACTACAGTGATTTATTGTAGATCACTGTGGCTACAGTGAGAGAGTTTGTAAAATTTTAAGTAAAAGTGTGTGTGAGTGTATCATTTTTGTATTTTAAAAGAGTGTGGTTTGTTAGTATATGATTTAAAATTTGTTTTTCAGATTCTGGGTTTGAATCCAGAATATGCGTTTTTTATAAGAGTTTGTGACAATCGAAGATTTTACCTACTCCACTTAAGTTCAGTTCGGGTGATTTAGCGGCAGAGTTTCCAACGTTTCAAAATAATAATAATAATAAGTCTTAGGCCGGTGGCATGCAACTTGAAACTTGAAATGGTTCAAAAAAATTCCAATTCTAAGACTACTTATTCATCAACAGTAGTTAAAACACTAGATGCATTTACATGGAAGTCCAGCGCTATTGTTTGAATGAGAAAGAAAATAATGGGTATTTCTCAAGAAGGAAATATCTTTAAAGGTTATGCTTGGTTGGATGGAATAGAATATGATGATTACTTTATTTAGCTGGGGAAATTTGTGATGGAATTTGAACTCATATTGCGTTTTTAAATCATAGGCATTTTACATTAGCTGACAGATACTATTAACAAATTTACAAGATTTTCATTTATGAAACCAACAAATTAATCTTTAGTTAGGCTTTCCTTCTGTTCTATCCTTTTAATTAAGTTGATTTTTATGCAGGATATTATACGCTTAATGTTCTAATTGTCTTATTTGATTGCTTAATTCCTCCAATCCACCCTAATTCCTCCAAGTTCATTGGTTTATATAGGATCATAATGCAAAGGTGTTGACCTCTAACAGACACTTGGTCCAAAATTGGAATGTCTTCCGGATATATGGTGTACACCTGACGTGATACATGTTATAATATTGCATTATGTGTAATCTCATTTGTTATTATGCATGCTAAACCATGCTTGCATTTAAAATAAGTGGATTGTCAATAAATTCCACTAATCTCTGACAGGTGTATGAAATATCACATCCTATGGGGTACTCATATTGAGGTCGGAATGCTTTCGATATATTCTGAGGATTTTCGGAGTAAATATACTCCGGAACAAGTCTGGACCGGACTCAATTTATTCTGGTGCTCCTCCACTCTCGAATGATATGATCACGGAGTGATGTCACTTCAGAGTAACATCAGGGGTTGGGACCTGACTGCTCTAGTATATCCTCGCCTCCTCGGTCTTCGGAGTTCCTCCAGACTTCTGGTTTGTGTTATTCTAGAATTGAGTCTAGGTTTCCTCCGAGGTCGCTTGACTTCAGAGATAACCATTGGCTCCTTCTGTCTACTAGTACAATAGTACAATGACATGTGTTTCATTTCTAGTGGACTTTCGTCTGTTTACAATAGTCCCCATGAGGAGATGTGTTGAGGAAGTTTCAACTGCATGTTGACATGTGTCTCTTGTAGTAGAGCTAATTATGAGCACCTACAATTCCATTAGTGCTTTTTTTTTGAAATTTTTTGAATGCAACGTATGTACCACGTCCTAAATATAATAACTCAATAACATTTTGTTACTCGTGCTAATATATTAAAAGTCGTTAAATAAATGGTAATTGAATTGCACATGTTCTTTATTTTTTAGATAGTGGTACCACGTCAATCATAATTTCGTTGCACTAAAAAATTACTTATTCTTTTGATTGCACTACCACCATTAGTATCGGTGACGACGTGATACCAACAACTAATAATTATATAACACGTGAAATTTATTTAATTATTTTTTACTATTTTAACACACATCACAATGTATCATTAAGTTGTTGCATGTGTGATATGAAGTGGTATAGCCAGAATATTGATACAATTGGGATAAATTTGGATTTTCACAATGAATTTAAATTCTATGTTAGAATAAGAAACTCTTTCTACAAATTATTATAAACAATGTAATACATGAAAACTACAAATAAAATATATATATATATATAATCCTTGAATGGGAGAAAAACTAACATGACACCTTTTCAGCTGACAATTCCCAAGAAGTGGAACTGTCTATAATTAAATTCCATCAAACATAATATTTCCTTTGTATCACTGCTGAGAAAATAGCAACAATAAGCTTTCTCTAATATGGCCTCTTCATCACCACCACCACCACCTGCTGATAGCAATTGTGCGTGCAGCAGAAATTACTATGAAAATTATTCATTTTTTTCTTTAAACTAATTATTGCTGTGTTAATTTGATGGCAGACGAAGTCAACGAATATCTGGGACTGTAAAGAACAAATTGGATTCGGATGCTTCAGCAGCCAGGATTACAGTAAAGAATGCCACAGCACTTCATGTTGCTGCAATTGTTATATATATATATATATATATATATATATATATATTTTTAAATCACTAGTATCATAATTGGGTAATAGATTTTAAGGTTCAGAAAAAAAATTAGAGTAAAATTTGCATTGAATTTTATTTTATCATCGGATTGTTATAACGTCAACGCTCATCCGACGCCCAACCAAACGGTAGTTTAATGTTCTTATCCATCCTCACTGCACGGCACGCTTTGCGGAAGCTGATTTTGTTTAAGTCCTGCCCAAGAGGTTAATTTGGGGTCTTGTTACATTGTTCCTATCCATAAAAGCTATGATGGTAGCCTTCAGTGCCACCATTTTTATATGGTGTTTTGCGATAAGAAAGCATGGATGCTTATTCCTGTGGGTGGCTTAGCTTGTTTGCCAGTCTCCTTATTTTGCATCCTTGCAATTTCCCCTCCTTCTGGACATGTTTTATTCCACATATGGCCCTGGCATTTTAGGTAAGCAAAGCAAACGAATGCTTGTTGCGGGTAACCGTAATCAGGTTATTAAAGACCCCATATTATAAACTAGAAAGCTTGAAACTATTGGGCGGCGTTAGCGCCCGAAAATATTTCTTTTTTTTTCTTTTTTTTGAGTAATGAGTAACAAAACAATGACAAAATTGCATGCGAAATTATCTAATTTTGGTTGCTATTTTGTACCATTTTATCACTATTTTATAAAAATATTACTTCTTTTTTTGTAATGAATAACTCATTTATAATTTGAACTGTCCTAAAAGAACACCATTAGACTTTGTGTATTTGATGGTTAAGTTTGGTGCAATAATGTTAGTTGGTATTTAATAGTTGAGTTTGTTACCATAATGTTTGTTTCATGTTATATTCCAAATTTCTCGATGTTTTTTTTTTTTTGAAATATGAATTTCATTTATAGATAAAACACCACAAAGATATAAATATACGGTCATATGAGCTCGCAAATAAACATGAGAAAAAAAAAATCAAGAATCAAGCTTAATCAAACAATTATGGCAACATAACTCTACGCACTATGAAATCTGCATAACTACTTGAAGATCAAATCTACAACTAAATCTATCTATGACCCTAAAAGTATTACGGAGTCAGCTAAATTTTCCAACCTCTCAAAAAGAGTTGGTGAACCCAAATTTCAAGACCAGAGGAGAATAACACATTGCACAATTTCTCGATGCTGCGAAATCTAGAATTTTCAATTTTGAAATTCGAGAAGTCTAGAATTAATCTCTGATCTCTTCAGCCATTCATTCATTGGTATCACGCTTGAATAAGCAAACCAAGTATCACATGTATTGTTCTACATCATCTATATGTAGTGGTACATAATGTGGAGTATATTACTGCTGTAGACATGTAGCTTTCATGCATGAAATTATAACAATAAATCGACTTCATCACAGTGACTAGATTCCATGATAGAAGTAGTAATATGTGAAGCTCCATTACAAATGAATAGAAGCACTACCAAAATAGATATTGTAATAACAATGCAATATTCATCTTTTGTAGCATAAACAGAATTCAAACTACAACAGCAAAGGGAAGTAGTTACCAAAAGCTGGAAAATTACAAACTGTGTTTTTCTTCATTACCACCATTATTATTAAACAGACAGATATTAGAAGAAAAATCACAGGAACTTCCTGTATGGTCTGCCTGCATCTTCATCTTGCATGTGCTGTCACACAGTTTAGCAAAAGATCAATGAGAATCCATAAACAAAGTCCGTAAAAGTAAAACAATATCGCAAACAAATATCCCAAGATCAAGTAATTTGATGATATTCAATCACACCTAAAGGAACTCAGTACTAAACATCTAAAGAAGAATCAAGCATCCATAAAATATATATATAACAATAGGTAAATTGTGATATGCACCTTAATTTTCTAATATGATAATTAAATCTCAGGCAGTTATATTGCTTGCACACTTCGTTTCAAAAGACTTGGTTATAGGAATGACAATTGGGTAATAATGCTCTTATCAAACTTATTCCGAAATTCTCTTCCAAAGAAATATGTCAAACCAAATGATTTAACTACACTATATCCATATGATAGTGCTACATGAATTAACCATCACTTGGGATGAGAAATTTGGTAAAAGTGAATAAATGTGTCAAACCAAATGATTTAACTACATTATGATCCATATAATAGTACCATATGAATTAACACACCACTTGGGATGAGAAATTTGGGTAATAGTAATATCACTTAGTAACAAAATTCCTATTAGTTCCTGTCCGTAATGGGGGGAGTTACATTTGGGGAGCAAAACCAAAATCTCTTTGCCAGATGACAAACGAGTGCTGACAGCATACCGTCAGTCAACCATAAAAAGACATATAACAAACTCAGGGGTAATCTTACTTGAAACTCATCCATTAGGACCATTAGCATCAATATTGTTTTGTAATTGATAAGCGAAACATGGAAGTAAATTCTTAAAAACCAAATAATAATTACAGTATTACTCAAATCAAAGTGGTCATATTTTTGATTCAGGCCACATATAACGCATCTAGCACAAATTTCTCCTTTTTTTTCCTCTGGTCTATAATTATTCATATGATTCTCGAAAACGACAATAAGACAATTTTCAATCAATCAAACAATTAGGGTTTCGTGACAAGATTTTAATTGCAATGCTTAGATCTAAGAAATAAAATTCAAAGAAGAGAGAAGAAATTACAAATTCTTTGACGATGCCTTTGTAGACGAAGATAGGGACAGCGATGCCAAACAAGCCAACGAGAGCCAAATTGCGGCGAGTCCACCTGAAATTGTGCTCCAAATTCTCTCTCGCTGATCCCCATTCCTCTATGAACCTGTTCTTGTTCGCCTCCATTCCTCCGCCCATTTTCGCTCACACTTTTCTCTGCTTGATCTCTCTTATCTCTGCTTCTGCTCTGTCTGTGTGTTGATTTTGACGCTCAAATTGTTCGGCCGTTTGGCTTCGAAAATATGCGTATTCTTCAATACGAACGGATTGAGCCTTCAAGGCCTTTTTAGTTGGGCCTGCTCGTTTCCACTAAAGGAGTATTCCTAAATTAGGAGTGTATCAATTTTTGGGTTGAGTTTAAAAAAAAAAATTATTGATTTTTTGGGTTAATCTGATCTGATCCGAAATTTACCAGTTGGATCATGGATTTGACATTAAAATCCGATCCGACATGATATTATAATATTTTTATTATTTTTTTCAAAAAATTATTATTTTTTAAAGTTTTTACTATTATTTCATTTATTTATTACTTTTGTTGTCTTGAAACTTTATATATATGATAATTTCGGGACATTAAATGACTAATATTTATATTTCAAAATAATTAATTCATTAAAAAATTTATTTTTTTGCCTACCCTATCGGATCTCACAAAATCAAAAAAACCCGACCCATAAACACCCCTAACTTAAATACCCCTCACATGTAGCTAAATACCCCTCATCCAAAATTCACTTTACTATATTTTGGGTTGTGTTGGTTGGTTGATTTTCTCAATTTAACTTATATGAATCTTGATTAAAATAATAAACAAAAATACATAATTGATGTCAATTATGATTAATGGTAGATTTGGCCAACGGTTCAGTCAGGTTCAGTACAGGAACCGAACCTGACCAACAGTTAACGACTTTAGAAAACTGAAACCCTAACCGAACCATTTCAAAATCGTTGGGTTGGTTGATTTTTTCAATTTAACATGTATGAATCTTTATTAAAATAATAAACAAACATATAAATAGATCATAATTGATGCTGATTATGATTTATGGTAGACCTGACTAAATTATACATGGCAAAAAAGCCCGAGGCCCGGCCCGGCCCGGTTCGGCCCGGCCCGGCCCGGCCCGGCGGGCTTTGGCCCGGCCCGAGGTGAAAAAAGCCCGGGCCGGCTTCAAAATTGGGGCCCGACTCGGGCCCGGGCCCGGGCCGGCTCAACCAAAAAGCCCGGGCCCGGCCCGGCCCGGGCTTCAAATAATTAATTAAATTTTTTTATTATAAAATATATATATTTATATTATAAATTTCTTATATTATAATTTTTTATAATAAAAAAATCGGGTCCGGACTTAAAATAAATAAATAAATATTTTTATTTATAAAATATATATATTTATATAATAAAATTTTTATTTTTATAATTTTTATATAATATAGAAATCGGGCCCGGGCCAAGCCCGGCCCGAGCCCAGCCAAGCCCGGCCGAGCCCGAGCCCCACCGGGCCGACCCGGCCCGGCCGATGACAGCCCGGGCCGGGCTTTTTTTCGGGCCCGGGCCAAATTTTTTTTTGCCGGGCTCGGGCCGGGCTTAGCAAAGCCCGGCCCGAGCCCGGCCCGTTGCCATGCATAGACTAAATCGAACCGAACCTTCCAGTTCTACGATTCCAGCCGGAAAAAACTGGCTCGTTTCCGATTTAGTTCTTTATTTTTGGAAAAAAATGATTTGATTTCGGTTCCGAACTGAACCGAACCTTAAGATTACGGTTCCATCCGGTTCGGTTCGGTTAGGTTTTGGTTTTGAGCCGGAACTTTGGTCAGGTCTAATTTATGGTACATGAACGAGATTATAGGAACATATATGCCTATTAATTTGGTTTGATAATCGATTGTATTTTGAATTTAATAAAATTAGTATTGGTCCGCACCTTGTGCGGGTTAAGTATATCTTTATTCTTTAACTATAATTTCATATCATAACAAAAATCTTAATAATGTTCTAGGTATTGATTTTGTAAATGATCTGAATCTAGTTGGTTGTAGAGTCTAAATGAGACAGTTAATTTACGTATACTTAATACTTATGTCTCTTTTGTTTATATATCAATTATCTACCAATGTTTCTAATTCGCATTAGAGTTTCTCTTGCGTTTTACCATCTCATTTGAAAATATATTCCTACTTATAAATAATTTTAAAAATATTTAATTTTATTTCGGATGAATTCCAATGAAATTTAATGTAATTTATTCAATTTAAGCTTAAATTTTATTGACCGTCAATGTGCAAAAACTAATAATCAATATTTGTATCATGAAGCACAACAAATAATTAAAAAATCATGAAAAAACTTATAGAAATAATTTAAAGTAAAATAACAAATTAAAATAGACCAACAAAATAATTTTTTTTTTTTTTTAATTTTATAATTTAATAATAAAGTTTAATTGTAAAGATTAGGTTGATTGTAATAATTTAATAGTGTTTTTTGTTTTAATGGGATACTATAACATGTTTTATTGTTATAATATAATTCTTATATAATTATAATATGTATTTTTATTGTAAATTTTTATAACTTTAATATGAAACTGCCACGTGGCGCGATAAAAAAAATTTAAATATCATTTTTGTTTATATATATTAATGGGCTTTTGCAATAAGCCCAACCCAGTCCACAATTATTTGGGTTGAATTTGTCTAACCGGCACTTTGTGCAAGTTGGATGGGTTTGAGTGTACCATAATTTACTCCACATGTCTATGGCTTTTAAACTTGAGAAAATAGTCTTTGTCACCCGCTAACGAGAGAGACCTTCGATTGATAATTTAGTGCATTAGTTTTTAATAAAGATAAAATAATTTTTTTTTAATTATAAAAGTTATTTTCAAAAATTTTGGTGGTTTTGATTGTATTTTAAGTAATGTTTTAGAGAATTAAAAAATTTATTTGACATCGATTGATAAAAACTTCAAATTTGAGTATTTGTTAATAAGACTTGAATAGTTTTTTTAAATAGTTATATTTTCTATAATACTCTTATTTACTTTAATGATATTATTTCATTTCTTTCATTACATAATTTAAAAAAAAAATATCCAATAAAAGAATTTTATAATTTTTAATAAAGCTATCTCTCACAATTAAACACTTAAACTTTATTTTTTTTTAATCAAAAGCTCTACTTCTAAAAATTCAAATAATAAATGCTCTATTTGAAAAAAAATTATCTATTCAAAAAATTATACTAAACGGACCCGTAATATTCACGTATGTTGTGATTAATAATTTTTTTAATTATTAAGTTATTACATACTATAACCTCGAATGATTTATTTTATTCATCCAACTATGACTTTGTTTATCCTTATCAGAATTCTCTCAATATTTTTATTGTCAAAATAAATAATATCTAATTGGCATATATGGCTGTTCCTTTACAGCTTCAATTTATTTCATGAATTGTGAATTTGTCTCCATGGCCAATGGACAAGATTTCATTTCATAGGTTGACGCAAATAAGACTTGATATTCATGATATGATTGAGCTACCTATTTGCCAATTCAAGTATATAGACAAAAGTCATATTGGTCCCAAATTCTTAATCCGAATCTCCTTTCAAGAAATAAAAAGAAAAAAGAAGAATTATGAGAACCTTCTTATCTGAATTTTTAAAACACTTAATGAGGGCCAATGCTTTTCAAACAAAAGTTATTTATTCTCCACTCCATAACACACTCAAAAAAAGCAATCGTTCAGGTTCCATATGTTCATATATTCTCTGGCGAAGTTACAGATATAAATTTAATTATGTCAAGTAATAAATTTAGGGAGACCTAAATCTTAATCATAAAAATATTTCTTTTAAATATTAAAATTGAATTATGATTTTTCAAAATTTTACATGGACTAGCACATTCTTTTGTATTGGGGGCACTTCACCCCTGTCTCCTAGGAATCAGCGCAATCCATTATGTTAGAAGTTTAAATTGTTGTTGTTTATTATTATTATTATTATTTACCTTTAAAACTTTAATCATAAACCAAACTTTAATTTCAGATGCTGACTCAACCATAACATTCCATGTGATCGATGGATGTGCATTAAAGTTTGAGGGTCTTAGGTTGTTTTTCATTTGTCTCGATCACATTTTGTGATTTTTATTATTCATATTTAATTAGATATAGATGTATATCTATATAGAACTATGGTGGATATTTGGTATTATTTAGCCACCCACCATTGCATGCATTTTGGAAAGTTGTAAAAATTAGGAATTTTCAAACACATATGGTCACACGATTATATATATATATATATATATAAAATGATATGCATGTTTTAAAATACGAATGTTAGCACCGAATGATAACTACTTATATATGTGAGTGCCCTTAAATGATACGGTGGACACTTAGCAAACATCGCTCTATATGGATGAAAATATGATCGATTAGTTTAAATATATAATTAGATATGGTAATGAGATTGCGTATGATATGAGATGTCAATATCTGTATCCAATCAATGTAGTTACAATTATTACAATTATTTAACGGTAATTGGGAATCCAAATATAACAAATATTACAATTATCCTCGAGCAGACCCTGAAGGCCGAATCAGACCCTGACGGTAGAGGCTGCGAGCGGGGCTGAGAGCAGAGGCTGGCGAGCAGAGGCAGAGGCTGATGAGCAGGAGGTGGTATATCATGTGCCGGGTGTATATGCCTTCTCTCTCACAGCAGGCGGGCCCCACAGCTGTGTGTGGGCCCGCCTATTGTGAGAGAGAGGCATATACACCCGACACATAATATAATTTTCGGATGAGCAGAGGTAGAGGCTGGCGAGCGGAGGCAGAGGCTGGCGAGCGGACCCTGACGAGCGGAGGCTGACAGAAAGAGTTAGACCCTGAAATTGATGAAGTTCTTCACTTTCCGAGGCTTGTTGATGTCAACAATATCCTTAAAACAAATTCGTCTCATACCGTAGGTGCAGTAGAACGTGAGACGATTGTTTCCCATGATACAACGGAAAAAACGTACGAGTAAGGGCACCACCGAACTCGTATCCAACGAACCACAAAAGTGTTTGAACTCTCCCTAAACAAAACAAAGAAAAACGAGTTGTTGTGTGATGTTTTATATTCCTCTGTTTGTAAACAAAATTCGAGTGTTGTTTATATAGGAAAACGAAACACAACTCATTTAAAGGAAATAAACATGCCAATTATATCTCATAAATGAGAGGTCTTTCACTTGTTGTAACCACCAAGCTAATTAAATTAGCTGTTATGGAAATTCAATTTTTGTACCCACCAGCTAATTAAATTAGTTGTTATGGAAATTCAAAAAGCTTGGAAAATTGAAGAGATTAGTAAAAATTCGGCTGGGCCGGGCCCGCACAATTTGGTCCGACATTCGTGTACGCAGGACACGCGGGTGCACACGAGCCAAGCCTGTTTGGATTTTGATTTGCACCTATACATGGCAAAAAAGCCCGAGGCCCGGCCCGGCCCGGTTCGGCCCGGCGGCTTTGGCCCGGCCCGAGGCGAAAAAAGCCCGGCCGGGCTTCAAAATGGGGGCCCGACTCGGGCCCGGCCCGGCTCGGGCTTAAAATAAATAATAAAATATTTTTAATTATAAAAATATATTTATATAATAAATTCTTATATTTATAATTTTTTATAATAAAAAAATCGGGTCGGGCTTAAAATAAATAAATAAATATTTTTTTTAATAATATTAATTTATATAATAAATTTTTTATTTTTATAATTTTTTATAATAAAGAAATTCGGGCCTGGCCAAGCCCGGCCCGAGCCCGAGCCCGACCGGTCCGCCCGGCCCGGCCCAAAAGCCCGGCCCGGGCCAAATTTTTTTTTGCCGGGCTCCGGGCCGGGCTAGCAAGCCCGGCCCGAGCCGGCCCGTTGCCATGCATATTTGCACCCCCATGCGCGCACGTAGAGAGAGCCTATATCCTTATAACTCTTACCCATCTACTTATGAGCAATCATATATAAGCACAATTTTCCCTCTATAGCTTTCCCATATGGGACAAGCTAACTTCTCTTTATTTTCCAACACCAATGGGTGAACTTTGAGCAACAATTTCTCTCTTCACCCAAGCACCATTTTAAGCATATGAATATACCATTTCGAAGTACTCACGGAGGAGTATCCGAATCATTCAATAACAACCACTAACACGAAGTGGACCATGCTTAAAATTGAGCCTCCAAATGCTTACTCATAAGCATTTTTCCAACAATCCCCCACATGAATGAAATTGGCGAAAAACGTCAAATAAAATTATTTTATAAAACATTTTATTTTGACCTAGAAGAGTTCAACAACGGTTCAACACCTGCATAGGATAGGATACCTCACAGCCTATGAACCTTCCCTTGTGAAAATATATCTCATTTACTGGCTGACAGTGGACGCGATGTCATTGAACTGTACTGCCGTTCATGTAAATGAAGAACATATATCACACATATATTTTACCTAACACATCTGAGTTCTCATTATTATGTTCATTTTGGCCATGAACATTAACCTGGTTCTGCAAGAGTTTCTAAGAATTGTGCCCCCTACAATTCCCTTTGAAGCGGCCCCACTTCTCTCTCTCACATAGGTGATATCTTATTTAAGAGTATCTCGTAATACTCTGCTCGGATTCCCGACGCATAAGAATCATTAAAAGCTTTTGCTTAACCTCCATCCATACGAGCATCACTATTTCATTTCACCATAGGAATGGACTAGAAGGTAACCCCCACAGTGAACCAATTATGTCATTTACGAGTAGGTTGTCCCATTGAACCTAGATCTTGGGATCTCCAGTCAACAAGGTTGGGTTTTCCTTCGTAATAAACATTTATCTAATGGGCTTTAGTCTCATTCCCCTTGATGATTTCACAACCAACTCTCTATTTAACCCTTTGGTTAGTGGATCCGTAATGTTATCCTTTGACTTTACATAGTCAATCGAAATAACTCCAGTAGAGAGTAATTGTCTAACAGTATTGTGTCTACGAGGAATATGTCTAGACTTACCATTATACAGATTGTTATGTGTCCTTCTAATTGCAGATTGACTATCGCAATGAATGCAAATTGCTGGCACTGGCTTAGACCAACTTGGAATATCCTCTAGAAAATTTCGAAGCCCTTCTGCTTCTTCAGCACAATTGTCTAATGCAATGAATTCTGATTCCATTGTAGATCTGGCTATCACAATCTGTTTGGAGGATTTTCATGATATAGCTGCACCTGCTAGTGTAAACACATAGCCATTAGTAGACTTTGAGTCTTTCATGTCAGATATCCAATTAGCATCACTGTATCCTTCGACTACAGCTGGATATCTATGATAGTGCAACCCATAATTACGAGTAAAACGTAAGTACCTAAGTACTCTCACTATTACTTTCCAGTGATCAACCCCTGGATTACTCGTATATCTGCTGAGCTTGTTTACTGTACAGGCTATATCTGGCATTGTACAACTCGATAGATACATCAAACTCCCGATCACTCTAGAGTATTCTATTTGAGATATATCATCTCATCTATTCTTTGATAGGTGTAGACTCACATCTAAATGAGTTCTTGCCACAGCAGAATCATCATTGTTGAATTTACCAAGAATCTTGTCCACATAGTGCGACTGATCAAGAATAAGTCCATCAGGGCTTCTCGAGATCTTTATTCCCAGAATGACATCTGCTAAACCCATGTCTTTCATGTCAAACTTGGATTTCAGCATATTCTTGGTAGATTTCACCATTTTAACATTACTCCCGACAATCAATATGTCATCAACGTAGAGACATAAAATGACATAGCCAACTTCTGTCTCTCTGACATAAATGCATTTATCACACTCATTGATTTTGAAACCATTTGCCAACATGGTGTCATCAAACTTTTTATGCCACTGTTTCGGGGCTTGTTTCAATCCATACAAGGATTTAACTAACTTACATACATTCTTTTATTGTCCTGGAGCTATAAAGCCTTCAGGTTGTTCCATGTAGATTTCTTCATCTAAATCTCCATTCAGAAAGGCTGTTTTTACATCCATCTGATGTACCTCAAGATTGCGCAAAGCTGCAATCGCTAGTATCATCCTTATGGAATTTATTCTTGTTACAGGAGAATACGTATCAAAGTAATCAAGACATTCACGTTGTCTGTAACCTTTAATTACAAGTCTTGCTTTGTACTTGTCAATTGGTCCATTTGCCTTTATTTTCTTTTTGAAAATCCACTTGGACCCTAAAGGTTTACATCCTGGAGGAATTTCCACTAACTCCCAGGTGTGATTTTGTAAGATGGATTCAATTTGACTATTGATGGCATCTTTCCACAAAGCACCATCAACTGACCTTACAGCTTCGTTATAGCTTTGAGGATCATTCTCTAGCAAAAATGTCAGAAAATATGGACCAAATGATTTTTCCGTTCTAGCTCTTTTGTTACGTCTTGGTTCAAGTTCAACAACTTGTTGATCCTCTGGAACATTTATGTGTTCTTGGTCCTGACTATCATCAATGATAGTCTCATGTGCTCGTTTGTGCACATTTGAATTCGAATTAGTTTTACAGGGAAAAACGTATTCGAAAAAGGATGCATTCCTCGACTCCATTAAGTATTCTTGTGAATATCTGGTACATTAGACTCATACACAAGAAATCGATAAGCATTATTGTTATGTGCATATCCTATGAAAACACAATCAATAGTTTTTTGTCATATCTTCACCATCTTAGGTGGAGTGACTACCTTGGCAACACACCCCCACACTCGTAGGAATTTATAGGAAGGTACTCTTCTTTTCCACATTTCATAAGGAGTTTTCCCTACTTCTTTCCGTGGTACCTTATTTAAAAGGTAATTAGCTGATAAGACAGCTTCTCCCCACATATTCTGAGGTAAGCCAAAGCTGATTAACATAGCGTTCATCATCTCTTTCAAGGTACGATTCTTCCGTTCCGCAATCTCATTGGATTGAGGTGAATAAGGAGCTGTGGTTTGATGTATGATTCCATTTTGTTCATAAAGTGATTCAAAAGGAAAAACATACTCACCACCACGATCACTTCTTAACTCCTTAATTCTTTTATTCAGTTGGTTCTCAACTTCATTCTTATAGAGAACAAATTTCTCTATAGCTTTGTCCTTGCTTTTCATCAAATACACATAGCAAAATCTTGTGCAATCATCAATAAAGGTAATAAAATATTTATTACCGCCTCTCGATTGTATTGAATTAAAATCACATACATCGGTATGAATTAGATCAAGTGGTTCAGAGTTTATTTCAATACTATGAAAAGATGATCTAGTTAGTTTTGCCTCAACACAAGTATCACACTTATGTCTATTATCAAATTTAAAATTGGGATGTGATTCATGTTAATTAATTTTCGCAATGAATTAAAATTAACATGTCCTAATTTACCATGCCATAGATTAGAGTACTCAACAATATAAGCAGAAGAACTAGCTTTATTGATATTTTTGGGTTTAACAACCATTACATTGAGCTTAAATAGCCCATCAGTTACATAACTTTTTTCCCACATACATCCCATTTTTAGTCAAAACTACTTTATCAGACTCGAACACCATCCGGAATCCATGCTTGTTCAGAAGCGATCCAGACACAAGATTCTTCCGTATTTCAGGTACATACAGAACATTATTCAAAGTCAACTCTTTCCCCGAGGTCATCTACAGAATCAACTTTCCTTGACCTTCAATCTCAGATGTTGCTGAATTTCCCATGTATATCTTTTCCCCATTACCAGCAGGCTCAAATGAAGAAAACATGCTCTTGTCCGAGCACACATGTCGAGTGGCACCAGTGTCAATCCACCACTCTCTTGGGTTAGAACCCACCAGATTCACCTCAGAAACCACAACAGAAAGGTTAATGTCTGAAACATCTTGAGTCATGTTTTCCAGCACATTAGCCTCTTGTTTATTTTTCTTCTTCGGCAGTCTGCACTCAGAAGACTTGTGACCCATTTTGTCACAGTTGAAGCATCATCCTTGAAATTTGGATTTCTTGGAAACTCCTCCTTTATGGCCCATTTTGGACCCTTTGTTCTTGAGGTTCTTGTTCTTATGGCCATGTTCGACAACATTTGCTTTGGCCTCATGAGTCATTCCTCTCTTGTCAGAACTCAGTTATCTTCCTCAATTCTCAGCTTAAGAACCAAGTCTTCAATGCTCATTTCTTTTCTCTTATGCTTTAGATAATTCTTGAAATCTTTCCAACCAGGTGGTAGTTTCTCAATTATCGAGGCTACTTGGAAGGTTTCACTTAAACTCATCCCCTCAGCATGAATTTCTGCTAGAATAATATGCAGTTCTTGTACTTGGCTTAACACAGTTTTGGAATCAATCATATTAAAATCTAGGAAACGGCCTACGACAAATTTCTTAGTACCGGCATCATCAGTTTTTATATTTTCGATCTAAAGATTCCCAAGCCCTTTAGTTGTTTTCATTCCGGCGTACACACTGTACAAGGAATCACTTAGCCCATTCAACACATAATTCCGACATAGGAATTCAGAATGTTTCCAAGCATCGATGGCACTGATGACTTGGATATCAATCTCACCCTCTTTGGGTACATGAGCATCTTCCTTTAGAAACCTCGCAAGGTTCAACGTGGTCAAATAGAAAAACATTTTCTGTTGTCACCTTTTGAAATTCTGACCACTGAATTTTTCAGGTTTTTCCGCAGCAGGATTGACATGGCTCACATGTCCAACATGTTGTCTAGCCATAGAGGCAGCAACACCTTGGCCATCCACATCGGCTGCCATATTAAGCTCAGAGGCTGAAGCAAGTTGGCCAGCCGAAGAGGCTGACACTGCACTTTGGTCAGCCACGGGGGCTGCCACAACATTCTGGCCAGCTGAAGAGGCTGCCATATTCGGATCGACTGTGTTTGGAATGATTTCCATATCCATAGAGTCGAATTTGTTTTAAGACTGTAATTACAATTATTACAATTATTTAACGGTAATTGGGAAATCCAAATATAACAAATATTACAATTATCCTCGAGCAGACCCTGAAGGCCGAATCAGACCCATGGAGCAGACCCACGCACGAATCAGACCCTGAAGGCCGAATCAGACCATGACGGTAGAGGCTGCAAGCGGAGGCTGAGAGCAGAGGCTGGCGAGCAGAGGCAGAGGCTGATGAGTAGAGGCAGAGGCTGGCAAACGGAGGCAGAGGCTGGCAAGCAGAGGCAGAGGCTGATGAGCAGAGGCAGAGGCTGATAAGCAGAGGCAGAGGCTGGCGAGCGGAGGCAGAGGCTGGCGAGCGGAGGCAGAGGCTGATAAGCGGACCTTGATGAGCGGAGGCTGACAGAAGAGTTAGACCCTGAAATTGATGAAGTTCTTCACTTTCCCGAGGCTTGTTGATGTCAACAATATCTTTAAAACAAATTCGTCTCATACCATAGATGCAGTAGAACGTGAGACGATTGTTTCCCAGGATACAACGGAAAAAACGTACGAGTAAGGGCACCACCGAACTCGTATCCAACGAACCACAAAAGTGTTTGAACTCTCCCTTAACAAAACAAAGAAAAACGAGTTGTTGTGTGTGATGTTTTATTCTCTGTGTTGTAAACAAAATCTGAGTGTTGTTTATATAGGAAAACGAAAAACACAGCTCATTTAAAGGAAATAAACATGCCAATTATATCTCATAAATGAGAGGTCTTTCACTTGTTGTAACCACCAAGCTAATTAAATTAGCTGTTATGGAAATTCAACTTTTGTAACCACCAAGCTAATTAAATTAGCTGTTATGGAAATTCAAAAGGCTTGGAAAATTGAAGAGATTAGTAAAAATTCGGCTGGGCCGGGCCCGCACAATTTGGTCCGGCATTCGTGTACGCAGGACACGCGGGTGCACACGAGCCAAGCCTGTTTGGATTTTGATTTGCACCCCCCTGCGCGCACGTAGAGAGAGACTTTATCCTTATAACTCTTACCCATCTACTTATGAGCAATCATATATAAGCACAATTTTCCCTCTATAGCTTTCCCTTATGGGACAAGCTAACTTCTCTTTATTTTCCAACACCAATGGGTGAACTTTGAGCAACAATTTCTCATTCACCCAAGCACCATTTTAAGCATATGAATATACCATTTCGAAGTACTCACGGAGGAGTATCTGAATCATTCAATAACAACCACTAACACGAAGTGGACCATGCTTAAAATTGAGCCTCAAAATGCTTACTCATAAGCATTTTTCCAACAATCAATTCAATAAATTGGATATGAAAATTGAACTCTTGTCCGACCCAAACATAACGAGCCCATGTGTGGTCCATGTTCACACATGAATTTTACTTTTACTAGTACGAGATTGATCGCGATTTTATACCGCACGCAAACGCACATATCGCTTAAATAATACATTGACTAATAGTCAGATATCGTACTCACGTGAACTTATTAGTTTTCTTATTAATACCAAGACTAACCTGCTTAATTTAACTAAATTATTGGTTACGAGAGAGATTGATTAATCTAAAATTTAATTGAAAAATTAAATAGAGAGCAAACAATAATTTTATAGATAAACTTAATGTGCGAGAATAACCTATGGTTGTAACTTCACCTAAGTATACACACAATGAGTTCATATATTTTTCATTCAATTGGATTGTTATGAATTATTAACATAGAACACTAAATTATTTACAAACATCTTTCGATGGTCAAGTAAATATATTCGGATTTAAACCAATTAACTATATGTCTACGTTAATTAATTTAAACCAATTTTTTTTTTTAAATCAGTTCCATATCCGGTCCTAATATACCGAGCCACTATGAGCCCCCATCCTACATGGGATTTTTGATATCCCAATGCTCGATTTTATCCGACTACAAAAACTACCCAATATTCAAAGTTTAATGGATAACAGTTAATGTTCGATTTATAAATTAAGTAATCTTAATTGATTTTGATCTATTTCATATTTCAGATTTTGGATATATATAAAAGTTTTCGTATATGAGATATCAATATTCATATTCAGTTCATTCAACAAATAAATATGAAAATTGAACTTATTCTCGACCCAAACATAACGTGCCCATGTGCGGCCCCCCGTTCACATATGAATTTTACTTTTAATAGTACGACATATCAAACCCGTTCTCAACCCATCCAACTATATATATATATATATATATATAATATATATATATATATATAATTGTATCCATATTCGGTCCTAACGTACCGAGCCACTATAGGCCCTAATCCCATAAGAGATTTCTGACATCCCAATACTCGATTCTATCCTACTAAAAAACTATCCGATATTCAAAATTTAAATAGATAACAATTAAAGTTGGATTTATAAATTAAGTAATCAGAATTGATTTTAATCTATTTAATATAAGCTTTTCGTATATGAAAAAAAACGATCGAATACATGGGCATTCCTATCCTTATGACAGTCGCAAATGAATAATTGAGTGAGACAACTGAGGTGGCTTGTGGGATCAATGTAGAAAAACATATTGAATTGGCATCCATTATGGCATTAAATGCAACTTGGCCCTATTACTACTCTTGATTATGTCAATCCACAGACTCCTTAATCATTTATCTCACATACATTGTATAGTTTTGTGGCTTTGATTGCATTAGTCATCAATCAATGATTAGATAGATTTGTATCTTCATGTTGATCAAGCATGAGGAGGGAGATAGAGTGTGGGTTCAGTTGTAATTTCATTTCCTTCTGTTATTACTATCAACAAAAACTTCCGCTACCAAAAAGAAAGTGTTTTTCATGATACCCCTCCACTTTCAACTCTTTATTATTGTTTCTTACTCCTTTGCTTTTTGTGGATTGATGGATAGATATACATAATGGGAACACAATCTTCACGGGGGGCCATTCGAGTATCGTTATTTGTTGGTCTAATTTTCATTATTTTATTTTAATGATATGTTTGTTTCGTCGTAAAATGATTTTTTTTATATAAAATATTTTTAATGAAAATCATTTCTGAAAATGAAAGTGTTTTTTATAATATTTGACTTTCGTCTGTAAATATTTTCTGAAATGTGTTTTATGATGTTAGGTGCGTCAAATAAATTTTTTCAAAAAATATTATCTATTGCTTAAATGTAATGATAGCAAAAAAGCTCAGGTATGGTCCGGATTTACATTATCTCATAAGACCCAGGTCCATAAATACCCGTCCATAAAAAAAATTCAGACTCGAGTTGTAAAATTCTAGACCCGTACGAATCCGGACACAGATATTTTCGAAAGCAGGTCTGATCTGAATCTCTCCATACACAAAAGACCTAAGTGTGCAAAAAATTTCCATACCCATGTAGTGAAATATGGGAACCGTACGGATCCGAACCTAGGTATTTTTGGATTCGAATTTACATAGACCCTAAAGACCTGGGGCTGGAAATACTAATGTTGGAAAAATTTGTAGACCCATATAGGAAATCTGAACCTGGATTCATGCGGTCTAGATTTTCGAGATCCAGGTAAAGAATTTTAATTATTTTATACAAATATAATTGAAAAAGTAAAAATCTCGATATCTCGATCCGATCTAGGTATATCCATATCAATCCAGTTTCAAATTTTCATGACCCATGTGTATATTTTTATTAATTTTATAAAAATATAATTGAAAAAATTAGTTTAAAAATTTTGTATTTTTGGATCTGGTTCAGGTGTACCCGGATCTGGATCCACGCAAGTATAGATTTCCGGGACAATATCCAAAATTTTATTAATTTTATACAAATATAATTGAAAATATATTGAAAAAAATCATATTTGTGGATCCGATTCGGTATTCGGATCCACACATGTCCAGATTTTCGGGATACAGGTTTAGAATTTTAATAATTTTATACAAATATAATTGAAAAGTATTTTTAAAAAATAAATTTTTAGAACCAGGTAATCTCATATCCATATCCATGTGGATCTGAAATTTCGAGACTAAATGCCATAATTTTATTTATTTCATACAAATATAAGTGAAAAATAGTTAAATATGGATTTGGTCTAGGTATATCTGGATCTAGATCCATATGGGTCTGGAATTCCGGGATCAATGTCCATAGTTTTATTAATTTCATACAAATATAATTGAAAACATTAGGAAAAAATATTGATTTTCGGTCTTGTCCAGGTATATCCGGATTCAGAATTTTGGGACTCAAGTCCATAATTTTATACAAATATATTGAAAAAAAATAAGAAAAAAAATTCAAATTTTTGGATCCGGGTATTCAAAAATTCACGCGGGTTCGAAATTCTGATACTCGAGATCATAATTTTATGTAAATATAATAAAAAAGGTTTTAAAAATTTTGAATTTATGGATCTGACCGTGGTATATTCGGATCCGCACGAGCCCACAATGACAGTACCCGAGTCCATAATTTGATACAAATATAATTTAAAAATAAAAAATATATGGATTTCTGAATTCTCCATGCATGTTCATATTTTCAAGACCAAAGTCCATAATTTTATACAAATATAAATGAAAAAATAGTAAAAATCTGAAATTCTGAAATTATGGATCTCG
Source organism: Zanthoxylum bungeanum (assembly GCA_019454045.1). Taxonomy (NCBI): domain Eukaryota; kingdom Viridiplantae; phylum Streptophyta; class Magnoliopsida; order Sapindales; family Rutaceae; genus Zanthoxylum; species Zanthoxylum bungeanum. Next base: position 841,212 of record SKCR01047512.1, read on the forward strand.
TCCGGATATACTTGGATCTGGACTGAGTATACCTATATATGGGTCCATCTGTCCATATATTTTTTCCGAATCTGGATACGGACCTAGAACCACCAAACACACATCCCAACCCAAATCCATGCATATCCGGGTCCAAGTTCGAATTTCGTCATTCATTGAAATGAGTTATGAAAATTTTGGATAAAATGAAAAGATTTCATAAAATGGCATACGAATTTATATTCAGTAAGTCATTTTTCGGAAAATGACTTAACATTTTCATTGACCATCAAATAGTTTACATTGACCAAAATTTTCATAAATGTTCCAAACATCATAAAAGAAGAAAAATATTTTCCAAAAATCATTTTACTGCCAAACAAACAGACCCAGAGTCTACATGGGAAAGACTTATAAAAGACGATACTATATATTATAGATCTATTAAATATTAAATAATGTTAAATTATTATTGTGTATTATTTTCTCCCACAATTCTTCTCCGCCTTAATACAATATGAGTTTCGATCAATTAATATCAAAGTATACACTATATAATGTATGAACCGAAACCGAATAATTGTATTCGAATAAAAAATAAAATAAAAACTAGCGTAATCCCAACAAAAGGAGGCGTGCTTTCTTAAAAACTGAGCTATTTAGTGGTAGCCGATTAGCCGTAGGCCGTGGCCCCCGATGTTCTTGCTTCGTTTATTTTTGTAGATTCATACGAGATTTCTTTTTTGTATTTTAATCGGAGACGTCAATTTCTCACTCACTGTAGTCTATACGTCACCGATAAAAAAAAAAAAAAAGAATTTATAAACAAATTAACTATTATTTATTCCTTAATAGTGCCACGTGGCGAGTGCTTGTGCTTTCCAAGTCCGTTAAACCCGCCGTGTTTTTGGTCGCCAGGTCTTCACGCTCACATTTCTTTCCAGGGTTATTTCATTTTATAATTCTGTATCTAATTTAAAATAACATCTGGCTCCCTGATTTGTTACAATCTCTTAACTAAGAACATAGTTTTTCCATTTTAATCCAATAAGTCATTAGTTCATTTGAAATGATTGGAGTACCTTATAAAGTACGTACTCCCAAATCCCAATAATTTCATCCCAAGTTAAATTTTGTAAAATATTTTATTGATATTACTTTTCATTCATTAGATGAATGTCTTCTTACTTGGAATGGTACTATCAGACTACTAATTATAAAGTATAGTTTGACTATATATATGTATGAGATAAATCTCCCATATCATCGTGGTATATTTGTCCACTTTAGATATTATAAGCAAGAGTCCATTTGCTCCCCCACACATTTATTCTCGTATGAAGTCTGCACGTGGATGGTTGTTATATGCACAATCCTCACCAATGTCATCATTGCACGGGTTTATTACTATAATGGTGCATTTACGTACTCGTAATCGAAATGAGATGGAATCGGAATGAGCTGGAATGAGAATGGTAAATCAGAATCAGAATATGTTGTTTACTTAACTGTAGGAATCGGAATCAGAATGAAACAATATTACCATTGATGTGTTTACCTTGTCCAATAATCGAAATGAATTGTTAAAAAGTTACAAAAATACATTTAGCTATAATTATTTATTAATTTATTATTTTATTAATTTTTATTAATTTTTGATGTATTAAATTCATCAATGTTAAATTATTATTTTATAAAATATTAAATATTATTTTATTATTAATTATTGATTAATAATTTTTATTGATTATTGATTATTTAAGTATTAATTAATTATTACTTTATTAATTAATTATTAATGTATTAAATTACTAAATATTAAATTATTATTTTATAAAAAAGTTAAATATTATTTTATTATTAATTATATTTATTATTTATAAATTAAGTATTAATTAAGTAATACTTTATTAATTAATTATTAATGTATTAAATTAAGTAAATATTAATATATTCTTTTATTAAATTATTATTTTATTAAAATAGTAAACATTATTTTTTATTTTTTATTAATTATTAATTATTAATACATTTTATTTATTATTTTATAAATTAATATTAATTATTTATCTTATGGATAATATTGTAATTTCTCATCAATAATGGGAATGAAAATCTCATTCCCATGGGGTGGTGGGAATGAGATTCACATTCTCCATTCCCAAATTTGTGGGCCTCACTCTCATTCTCATTCCTATTTTTATTCGATTTTATGAAGTAAACAACCTTAATGTAAATGATTCTCATTCCTCCATTCTCATTACCCTCAAGTAAACACACCATAAGAAGCTTCCACGTGTATAGTTGTTGGCAATGTTTTCATAACCAGATCGGTGATCTAAAAAGTTCAACGGGTCACTAGTTTAATCGGTTGAACCGTTTTGAAAAAATCGATACAATCAACTGACGTCATTATTAGTTTTATTTAATTACAAATTATACATTTTAGTTTTTGGTTTAAAAAATTAAGATATATATGAATCGATTCGGTCCAGTTCGTCGGTTTTAATTGGTTTTAATTTTATTGAGAAAACCGAATAACCAAGTGAGCCCTATCATATAATACATAAAGCAACAAAAATGTGCCACATTGATAGGTACTAATTTTAGTAAACAGGACAATGTAGTACTCTTCTATGTTCTTAATAAATCAACTAGATTCTTTTTTTTTTTTTTCAAAATTATTAAACTAGTATTTTTCTATGTTAAATATATTTGCCTTTGTAATGAACGTAAGTGATAAACAACACGTGCTTCATACGGAAATTCCATAAAGGAAGAAACCTTTTGTTTACTTACACGACTATTTAATTCCATAAAAATGTTATGTAAATGTATGATATGGAATGTGGTCAAGCTAAATGTTTATTTTGAGAAAAGACCTTTATTTGCCAAGTACAATGAACCCTTTGCACCAATTCAATGTGATGTCGTTTTTTTCCCATTTTAAATATTTTCCTAACTCTCATTATTAATAGAAATTTCCACATTTCGACTTCTAATTAAAATCCTAAATGGGCCCCTGATTACAATATGATCGGAGCCAATGCTACTTTGACAGAATAAATTATTTCACAAATTTGACTAAATCAAAAACACTGTCATTTCATTTAAGTTTTAAAAATACACAAAATAATATATATATATATATATATATATATATGCTGAGCTAATCTAATTAGTTCGGACATTAATATTTGTTAGCGACTTGGTCGCATGATCGGTTGTAATGGATTTTGGTGACGTCAACGAGAAAGAAGATTTCGACGCGCAAATACGAAGTAATACAAAAAGTGTCGAAGCATATGGGGTGAAGAGCGAGAATGTGAAGACTTGCGGCAAAACGAAGATATATTGTGAAGTCTTAGCTTAAGATTTAATTTGTAAAGTGAATTGTAATATTCAAGTGTCTAAGCTCATATGGATCATGCACATTCACTTATATGCATTAGGATCATGACAAAATGCTTTAAAACCTTCATTATTGTGCATTTTAGTATGAGGCCGGCATACTGGTCCCTTACCGGTATGCATACCGGTGTCATGCTCTATTTTGCATGCTCACTGGAACCGGTATGGACCTTACCGGTCACCATACCGGTGATCCAACGGCTAGTTCCCTTACTGGAACCGGCAAGCCCTAAACCGGTCTCCATACTGGTTACCATACCGGTCAAGCTCTTATTTGTGCACACACTAGAACCGGCAAGCCATAAACCGGTATCTATACCGGTAAGGCTTTTCTTTGTGCACACACTGGAACCGGCACGGACCATACCGGTCCTCATATCGGTTTCCATACCGGCATAACATATACTTGTGCAACGGTAATATAGCCGTTAGTATCCGTTGAAAACCTAGATCGGCATACCGGTTTCCATACCGGTCACGCTATAAGTTGGGGAATGATTTGCATTTTATTATAAATAGAACCCCAACTCATTTGCATTTGGTTAGAGATTTAGAAAACCTTCATACATATTCTATCAAGGCAAATATAAGAGTATCTTAAATCTTCATATACTAAAACACTCATACAAGCTCACACACACTACACCTGAGCTTAGAACACTTGTGATTTGCATCTCACACAATCTTCATTATATTTGTGAGTGCTCAAGTGTGTTTCAATCTTCTTTAAACAAAAACACTTGTGGTTGTGAAATCCCATAGTTTTGGGTAAAGTGTAAAGGTTGTGAGTGCGCCTACGAATAAAACTCAAAAGTGTAAAAGAGTTTGGAGTGCGCCATTGCGGAAAACTCTTGGTTGCGGGTGAACCACAGAAACTCGATTTTAGTGAAAATCTTCAAGCGAGGCTTGAGGGAGTGGACGTAGGCACGTTTGGCCGAACCACTATAAATTGCGGTGTCGTATTTCTTTTTCCCTATACTTTTACTATTTGCAAGCTTATTTACATTTACGTTTATTGATTAGAAAACTTGCATATAGGTTATTAATCGAAATAGATAAAATCGACCTAAATGCCAATTTGGTAATAAGAGCTAAATATCGGTAAAAATTTATTAATTCCGCATTTATAGCGATAACCCAATTCACCCCCCTCTTGGGTATAGAGATTTCTTGTCGATATTGCTTGTAGGGAATTTTAATATTAACGTTAATGTTAGGGCACTCATAATTTTATTGGTAAACCCTAATTCAAAATTTTGTGAGTATGATGATACCTATATAGTTAGAAAATGATTGTAAAAGACAAAATAAAGCTACAAATATTAATGTGTTAAAGAGCAATGGTATCACTATTATTAATAATATCACAATTAACTTTTTTCTGAAAGAAAAAAGAATATCCCAATTAACTTAGCACTTCAAGTTACGATTTTAGCTGATTTGTAAAACAAATAGGCCAAATTCATCACCAACTTCAACACATTTAGTTATATAACTCTCGAGATGAATTTAGATTCGGTGCTAATAATTTAAATATAATTAAATTTTAATCATATCTTATTATTAAAACACACACTTATTAAAAGATTATAAAAAATTTAAATAATACAACTCGCTCTCAATAATTGTGGTCCCAGCAACAGTGTTCAGTCCCCATACAATCAACGGCCGAAACGTTCCGCCATCAACTGCAATCCATTTTGGCCGTTGATCAGACCAGGTCAGCTCGGCACACGGTTGTTGCGACAGATCGCCAAACAAATGGGCCCTACCACTAACGTTTCCAGGAAACACGGCCACAGCTCTTGCACTTGAACGTGATTGGCTAATAATATATTAGTTTATGTTTAGCAAATTGTTTTTTAAAAAAAATGGAACAGTGAAATAATATTATATAACTCACGAGTTACATAAATAATAACCGTCTTTACAACAATTTTACGACTACTACTATTTTTTTTTTAAAGAGTAGCCCCAATAATAAAACTAGGAGTTAAAATCAGGTCCGCTTTGAATTTGGTTTGATTTTAAAATCGTTCAATTTGAATATTTGAAATCATTCAATTATAATTTTTCGAACCAAATCAAATCGAACATAATTAATTTTGATTCAGTTTGTAAATTTGGTTTTGATATGTGTTTTCATATAAATTTTTCTCTTTAAAATGAAGTGTATGATAGTTTACCATTGACGTATTCACAATATTTATATTTAAATTGAAACCTTGAGTTCTAAAACTTGAAAGCATGAGATTTGTATTTTAAAGTTAAAACTTTGTCATTTTGAATTGAAAAAGCATGATTTCAAAATTTCAACTCTCAAACCATTAGGTTTTTCATGTTCACCCAAACCGAACCATAAACTGATTGGTTGAAAGAGTTTAAACCATTCGTATAAACCAAACCAAATTGAAATTCAGATTATGGTTTGATTCGGGTTAACCCTAACCCGAACCGAATGTTAACCCTAAATAAAATTATATTCGGTAAAATTTGCACAAAATTGCGTTATCTCAAACCTTTAACTTCAAATTTCACTCAAAAATACAATCCCCATAATATTCTTCTCATTTAGTGTTATTGTAAAAAAAAAACAAAAACAAAAATGGCACACATAGCAATATTATTATAGTGCTATGTCAAATTTAATGTGGTATTCTTCATACGTGCCAAAAATGAAGCAGATGATAATACAAGATTAAAGATCAACACTATGAGAATCCCCATTGAGGGTCATATTTGGCTCTTGATTGGGGATGTTCTAAGATTTCCTTGACATTTGTGATTAACGAGAATTTTTTTCCATATTTAATCAATTCAAAATTTGATTTTTTTTTTTTAATTTGATTTGTTGTTTTGAAAATGGTAAGGTGTGGGTAAAATTTGATTTTTGGATTGAATCTTAAAAATGGATAAAACTTGAACTAATTATAAACCATGTGAAAAATTAATAAAATCGAACCAAATCATTTTTTTATTACTTTATATATTAGAATAGAGAAATTGTTTTTTTTTTTGTTTTTTGTTTTGAATTTATTTATAAAATATAACCAAACCAAAAGTTATCTACTCCTATATAATGATTAGAGTAACAAAAGTTCTTTTAAATTTATTTTATTCTAAACTAAAAGAGGTTTTGAATAGATATATGGACTTTCGTGCCCTTATGAGGTGTGGTTTGATGGAAAATGACTTAACATCTGATAACCAGGATCTGAATTCGAATTCAGAAAATACATTTATTGTAAGAGTATGAGACAGACATGGATTTTACTTAGTCCAATTAAATTCAGGTCCGGTGATTTAGCGGTTAAATTTTCAACGTTACAATATATATATATATATTGTAATTTTATATTTACAAATTAAGGAAATTTAATGGAACTGTAGTTTTGAGAATAGTGTAGATTTAGTAATTTTGGAAAATAAATACTTCATCCGTCCCTTTTTGATAGGCCGCTGGTCATTTTCCAATAAAATAAGGGAACATCATTAAAATATAGTCTTTTCCTAATATACCCCTCATTAATACAACACACAATCACACTTTAATTCAATTATTTATACTCCCAATAATAATTAAGGGTACTCTCAAAATAAGAAAATAGGACTATGTATGGACCAAAACTGGGCTGAGGGCAAAACCGTATTTTCACCTCAAACCCAACAGTATGCAAGGCCCGAAAGTAAAGACCAAACCCAAAGAATTCAGTATTATTGGATTACAATTAAGCCAAAAGCTTAAGGACAAAATCTCTTAATTATATCAACCACATTTCCCCACTTTGCCTAACACAAGACATATTCTCACATGCTCAAAACTTTTTATCAAGTGTCTGGGCGCGTTGTGGGACTTACGCCAGCTGCCAAAGATGATCATTTTCATCTATAAATAACAACGCAATTCAAGACCAAGAGATTCAAGCTTCTCCACTCTCATACAAGCCTATATTCTCTGACATAAGCTTTCAGAATTCCTCATTCTCTAAACACTTGTCACCGCCCTCACGGCCACCCAAAGAAAGATAAGGTAATAACGAGCCTTGCTTTCACATTTTACTTGTTTACTGCTCATTTTATACTATTAACTTGAGAGTCGGAGTGCCCCCGGCACCCACTACATCGGTGGACAGTCTGCTACCCGCTCACTCTACCTTTGTTTTGCAAAATCGCTAGTGCCCTCAACCTATAAATTCTGATTGTGGACCTCGGTCGAAATCCAGCATCCACATACTATAATTTAGGACGTCCAAAAATAGAAATGTGGCATATCAAAAAGGGACGGAGAGAGTAGATAGGAACAGCTGATTAAGTACACAAATACAAAGTATGAATAGAAATGTTTAAAAAATGGAAGAGCTGTCCACATCGCACATGCACATTGGGCCCACAACAGCCGACATGTTCACCAGTAGCCACGTCAGCTAATAATTTTAGGCCTGGTGGGGACTTTTGTTGTTTTTCGTTAACAACATTAATAAATAATAATTAATGTAATTAAAGTTTATTAATTTTCACTTTTAATAAGAGCATTATTGATTAGTAGCACAAACCACAAATGAGGTGGCCGTACGTAGTGTACGCATGTGAGGGCAGCCGTGTCCAGCTCTCAGCTACAATAATGCAAATTGCGAAGCATTTTCAAGTTTCAAGATCCATATTAGAGGCCAGGTCATTAATCACCCTACCAATTCCAATTATTATTATTAATTTTTTTTTTTGCAATTATTAAATCAATGAGCTACAGTAATTATATATTTTTAATTCTAATACCATTTCAGATGTATTTAATGATTTGAGAGAGCTAGAGGTGACATAAAACTCAGTGGAAATTCATTTTTAGTCCATATTTTTTTTTATTTTTTAAATATTCTAGGTATTTTTTAATATAAGAAATTTGGGTATAATCAAATTATAAATTACCAACATTTTTTAATATTGCTTGATGATAACTTAATTTCTTTTTACGAGTTTATGTAAACGGTTTATATTCAATTGGAATATAATTGTATTATATATTTATAGGTGTTTAAAATTGACGTTGTTATAATGGACACATATTAACACGCAAAGAAATCATTCACACACACATCTCCTCAGTGAAGCTGCTGCAAACAATTGCAACCCCACTATAATACCGCAATAATCTATTCAAAAAGCCACGAAGACCCCGGAAGAATGTTACTCCGGGGTAGCATCACTCTGAAGCCCATGAGGACCGGAAGATAACACACCATAAATATCCGACATATGAGTTATAACACTCCCAAGTACTCTGGAATACTATGGAATTAGGATGATCCGAAAGATCATTCCGGAGTAACCTATAATATGTTTAAGGACATGATGTCACCCAAATCTCTATGCCCAACATCAATCATGATGCATGTATATCTCTGTCCGATATTTCTATGATAAATATCTATGTCCGAGATTAACAAGCTGTAATAGTAATCCGCTTAACTCAACATGAGAAATTAATTAAACACGCAAACCGACATTTGTATTGCCACCTAATGTTTCAGGATACACCATAATAGGTGTAAATCATGCATATTAATAAAAAAAGAAGAGATTTTTTCTTACATGAAAAAACACTAAACATTAAAAAAAAGGAGAAAGAATTAGAAGGAAAAAAGAACTAATAAGGGACCCATGTGTGTGAAGGCCCAAAGAATAATAAAAAGACTTCAGCATAAAGTATAAAACCGAAATCAGAATCGTGACCAAACCGAACCCAATGAACTAAAGACCCAAAGAAAAAGAAAAATACTTCCGCATAAAACGCAAAATCGAAATTTGAACTGTGACCAAACCGATTCAAGCGAACTAAAGGTAATTTTTTATTTATAATATCACTTTTAACTTCTCACACACCGAATAACATGATTTAAGAAACTATTTAATTAAGTGGTTGAATCATTATCTCCTGACATAAAAATATCTTCTTGTACATTATTAGCACCGACGATGAGAAATCTACTAATCCACATGAGATGTATTTATTACCAATGACATACAGTTATGTATAAGCAATTTCTAAAATTGACTTTGAGAGACGAAGCTAATTAAAGCTTATTGAAAAAAGAAGTTGGTTAAAAAAATGAACATGTGCATGAATTTGATAATGGGGATGGGTAATTGGAAAGTGAAAAATGATGGTGATGGTCAAATCTGTGGGTCAATAAACACATCATTTTGTCTTCACTTATTGTGGGTTAGTCGATTGTGAAAATTAAAAATGACAAAATAACAGAGAACCCCTAAATTTTAATATAATTACCAATAACGATATAGTTTGTAATTGTTTCCATACAATCACAGTGTATTTTTTTTATTTTCTTACTTATCAGTTATGGTACATCCAATCCCCAGTCTTTCACTTATAAACAAATTAAATAATAAATTTTTTTAATTTTAAATAATTGTACATTCAAAATGATTGAATCTTATTTCTTTTTCATCAAGAAGTGACTTAGGGAAAGAATAGGAGGAACAAATTCAAATACAACTTTATCATATAAAAACAAATAGCCGGATAGAGTATAGACTATAGACTTGAGGGATCCCGTGTAAGAAGAATAGCATATATGTCTTTCTTTGTAACGTATTTAAAATTCAAGGACTCGCATGTTATTTATTCAATAAACAACAACAGTAACAGATTAACCATGGTTAAATAAAAAGAAATAAAAACTTTAAGATATGGTTTATATTCCATCCAACTTTATATTTTCAAGAGAAAAAGGAGAGAGAGATAGAGGAGGACGAAAATGTCTGTCTGCGTAGTGTAGGGAAATATAGGGGGCAAAGCTTCAGCATTTGGTCTCTGTGAAACTTAACAAAATAAAAACCACTAATTTCATTTTTTTTTTTTTAAAATTTAATCTATTACTTTTCTTTTTGTCCCCCGATTTTCTCTGGCCACTTGTCTCCTCACTTTCCGGCCACTGTAGCCGGGAAATCTACGCCGGAAAATTTCAACTCATTTTTCGTAGACAACTTTTTTGTAAAGGCACTTTTTGGCGTTTCATCCAGCTGAGCTGATCTTGAGCTTACTATTTTGGAAAAAAAAATTTAATCTTTCATCTCCTTTTTAGTAGCTTATGTTATAGATAGTGTTTTGATTTGTTAATCAATGAGACAGTGAAATTACCGGATAAATTTTCCGAGAAGGTTGTAATGAAGACACCGGCGAACAGTGCCGGAGCTACCAATTCCGGCGAAGGTCAGCTATTCTCTCTCTCTTCTCTTTTTTTGTCTCTCTCTATATATATGTGTGTAGTTTAAAGAAAACAAAAAGAAGAAGCAGCATAGAAAGAATCGGTGGATCATGTTTTAGGCTTTTGTTGTTTCTTCGTTTGTCTTTATTCTAATTACAAAAAAAAAACTGTATTTGATTTTTCTCTCACTGGAAAAAAAGAATGGCTTTTTGGGGATTTCATTACTTTGGCGAGTGGGAGGGTGACACGTAGCGATGGTGTGATTTTACAGGTGTAGTTGGGGAGAAGAAAGGAATACACACAGAGCTATGGCACGCATGCGCAGGACCGTTGGTGAACTTGCCCGTGGCTGGGACCCACGTCGTCTACTTCCCACAAGGCCACAGCGAGCAGGTCCATTCCGTTCCGTTGTTGCCTGATAATGGTTGTTTGTTGGCTGTAAATAAGAATTTACGGATTAGATTGTGGTAATTTTGCTGATGCGAGCTTTTTGGCGGTTTTAGTAAAATACCATCTTACCCTGAGTTAAGGCTATTCACTACATAATTTGGTGATTTCTGATTCAATAATATATACTCTTGCATAATTGGAAAGCAAGGTTTGTATGTAAAAGTGACGCATAATCATAACTAATTGTCATGTTTAATATATTAATTGAATTTTTATTATATATTATTAATGTGTTAAGTGTACTGATGGCACTTTTATAGTTGTATGGAAGAGTTTTTTCACATGATGTTATTGTTAGTCATTATCGTTACCATGTATTTTTTTTTTTTTTTTTTTTTTCCATTTTTAATAGCATTTTCATTTCTAAGTTGTGTAGTTAGTATCATGAAAATTGATGTTTACCGTCATTAAACAAGGACTAGGAGGGTAGAGATTAATTATTACTTCTTGTTTTAGACTTCTTAGTTAAAAAAATTGTTATGATCTTAGAGTAATGCAAGGTCAGTTGAAAGGCCTGATGGTTTGTTGTAAATGGATGCTTTGTGTCTTTTTTAAGTTCATGTTTTAACTTGGGATTGGAATTTTTGGGTACAGGTGGCAGCATCTATGAAAAAGGACATTGATGGTCAAATACCAAACTATCCAAATCTTCCATCAAAGCTACTATGTATCCTTCTCAATGTCACCTTGCATGTATGCGCTTGACCTTATTTAATTTTCATTTTTCTTACCCAACGACCTAATTCATATGGTTGTAATTTACAGTCAATTGTGTTTTCAACTTTCATATGTTTGATTTTGTAGGCTGACACAGAAACAGATGAAGTGTACACTCAAATGACCCTCAAACCTGTTCCTTCTGTAAGGGCTTGGTTCCTAATAACTCTACAATCTTCATTTTGTAATTTATCTATGAACATGCCATTGGAACACCTTATAGATTATGATTTTTTACTTTAGGTTTTCTATCAAATCAGACAAAGCTACTATATCTAAAACAGCAATGACATAACTAATCCCAATGCCTAGAAAATTGACCTCAGCACAATTTTGAGTTCCTGACTCAATCTTAACCCCCCCATTATCTTGTGTTCAGTATGACAAGGAGGCATTGTTGAGATCAGATCTTGCACTGAAATCAAACAAACCACAAACAGAGTTTTTCTGCAAAACTTTGACAGCAAGTGATACGAGCACTCATGGAGGTTTCTCTGTTCCCCGTCGTGCAGCTGAGAAGATTTTCCCTCCTCTTGTGAGCAGCTTTTCCTTATCTGAAAATTCACCATGTACTTTCCACAGTTCGGTCTTAATTCTTGTTTTCGTGATAGGATTTCTCAATGCAACCACCTGCTCAAGAACTTGTGGCCAGGGATTTGCATGATAATGTATGGACCTTCCGTCATATTTATCGGGGTATGTCCATTTTGCAGCCATGATATTTTACTTGTTGAATCCATAAAGTGCTTTTTCTATTACTTTGCGACCTTTTCCCATTATAAGTATCCAACACCAATTCTTCATTTCTCTTGACTCAGGACAACCAAAACGGCACTTGCTTACGACAGGTTGGAGCCTATTTGTTAGTGGAAAGAGGCTTTTTGCTGGTGACTCTGTTTTATTTATTAGGTAATGATAATTGACTGAGATTCCTTGGAAATTCTTTTTTTTTTTGAGATAGTTCACAAAATGTTAGCTTTATACATATAGAACTCTTGTTGCATCATATGATCACACTTTTATAGTTTCAACACACTATGTTTGTAGGAACTGATAATCCTTTTGTTGGTTTTTTAATACTTAATATTTGTGTGCAGAGATGAAAAACAACAGCTACTCCTGGGCATTAGGCGAGCTAACAGGCAACCTGCCAATCTATCCTCATCAGTACTGTCAAGTGACAGTATGCATATTGGAATCCTTGCAGCAGCAGCACACGCAGCTGCAAATAATAGTCCCTTCACTGTCTTTTATAATCCTAGGTCAGTTTAGTTTTTCTCATTTGTGGAACTACCATATAGTTTTGGTAATTTGGGGATGAAGAAAAACCATTATGGAACAACCGTATGCTAGTGTGCACCTCAATCAGTTTATGTAGAGTGACTTAAGTTTCTATGTACAGAGAATTCACCCTAAATAACATTTTTCTTTTTTAATGCAGGGCTAGTCCTTCCGAATTTGTCGTCCCATTGGCCAAGTACTACAAAGCAGTGCACAGCAATCAAATCTCACTTGGCATGCGCTTTAGGATGATGTTTGAAACAGAAGAGTCTGGAACAAGAAGGTAGTTGTTTATGACTAAAACTTTTTCTCCTTGTGATTTTAGTGATGGTTTGGTGAGAAAACACTCAAATAATAACCTCTAATTATTTCAAATTCAAAAGATGAATTTAACATTTGAACCTCTCGGTACCTTACTCTTAATAGTAAAATATAGCAATTACTTTTAAATTCTTGATCTGGATTCACACGTGTTAAGATGCTAGTTGGCCTTCCTGAAATTAAACAAAATCGTCTGCAAAATTTATCCAAGTATATCTGAAATAATAATCTAAAAGGTGTTTGATCTGCAGGTATATGGGTACCGTTACAGGTATCAGTGATCTGGATCCTGTTAGATGGAAGAACTCCCAATGGCGCAATTTGCAGGTTGATACCATGCCATTTTCAGCAATTTAAACAATATCATATTTTTATTTTGACTGTAATCAACCCATATCTATGAGTAGGTTGGTTGGGATGAGTCTACTGCTGGGGAAAGGCGCAGCCGTGTCTCAATTTGGGAGATTGAACCAGTGACTGCTCCATTTTTCATATGCCCTCCTCCATTCTTCAGATCCAAGCATCCAAGGCACGAAGGTATTGCCAGTACTAGATGTCTATTGAAGTCATTATTTTATTGGTTATGACATGACTTCCTTTCCTAGTCCGTGTTGTCGTGCACACCCCTTGCATTGGCATTCGCTTGGTGCTTGTCTATTGTGTGTTATACTTTCCATTAAGGGAGCATATGGATGAGTTCTATAGGCATTCCCTTTATGATTTGATGTTGTGTTAGCCTTCCATTAAATGGTCCTAATTAGCTGCCCTTGATAAAAGCGGATGGAATTGACTGATTGCCTAATACATTAAATGAAGATGAACGGTTTTTTTTTAAAATAGATTCTCTCTCGACCTCTTTGGGTCAGTGTTTGACCTTAAAAGTATCTGGTCCATGAGATGTTATATAATGCTGGTGTGCAGCATGGGCTAAGTTTATGATTTGAACTCTTCAATGCTTCTCAGTCTATTCCTGCCATTTAGAATATCTTCCCCTGATCCAATAGAAAAGGCTTATTACTGGACTGATCCAATAATGCAGCTGACGATGCGTCTGATTTCGATAATGTATTCAAGAGGACTATGCCGTGGATTGGCGATGATTTTGGCATGAAGGATTCCCAGGCTCTGCCTGGCCTAAGCTTGGTCCAGTGGATGAACATGCAGCAAAATCCATCCCTAGCAAACGCCATGCAGTCAAGTTACATGCATTCCTTACCTGGGTCCTCTCTGCAAAACCTCAATGGAGCAGATCTTTCACGTCAGTTAGGTCTGCCACAGTTACCTCAGCAAAACAACTTGCTGTTTACTGGCCAGAGTCTACCACAGCAAGTGCAACAGATTGATCAGCTTCCGAAGCTGCCATCCCCAATGAACCCATTGGGCTCAATTATACCACCACAGCAATCATTGGGTGACAGTACTCAACAGTTGAGGCAAAATATGATTAGTCAAGCTTTACCCTCTGGTCAAGTACAGGCTCTTCAGCATCAAAATCCTGTCCAAACTAATAATATTCTTCTGCAGCAACCATCCATTCAAAACTCTCAGTTTCCAGTTAACGTTCCTCAAAACCTGCAGCAGCAGCAGCTGCAACAGCAACATATTATGGGCCAGAACCAACAGCAAAACCTTATGCAATCCCAGCTTCCTGATCAGATAAACCAAAATTTACAAATGTCTGACAAGCAGATTCAGCTTCAACTGTTGCAGAAGCTTCAGCAACAGCGGCAATCACTTTTAACACAGCAGTCTGCACTGCAACATTCTGCTCAACTTACTCAACTCCAAGATCAGCAAAGGCAGCTTTTAGATGTGTCCCAGAGCTTCTCTAGATCTGTGACCCCCACCCAAATGCAGGAAATGCCTCGGGTAACACCTACCTCGCTTCCTCAGTCAAACATTATCTCACAGCAGATAGCAAAGAGCAGTGACTTAAACAATGTTCAATTCTCCCATCCTCCTCAGCAGCCAAAGCTTGAGCAACAGCAACCTGGCATACTCCCTCAAATGCCTGGACATTTGGGGCACCCCCCAACCCATATTAACACTCAAGTTTCAACGGCTGGTAACAGTGTATTGACTGGAGCTGCAGGAGTAGGGAAGTCTGTGATTTCTGATGATAATCCTTCTTGTTCCACTTCACCTTCCAGTAATAACTGTCAACCCTTGATTCCACCAACAACAAATAGTCGGGTGCACCGAAGTGCTGGAATTGGAGAAGTGGCTCAGTCTGCTGCGACACTTTTGAGTCCTAGTGCTTTGGAAACCATGCCATCTGATTCTAACTTTCTCAAAGATTTGCCATGCAAGTCTGATTTTAAGGCTTCAGTGAACATATCCAAGACTCAAAACCAAAGTTTTTTTGCCCCACAAACATACCTAAATGGTGCAGCTACCCAGATGGAATATTTGGACACATCTTCTTCCACAACTTCAGTTTGCCTTTCTCAAAATGATGTCCATTTACAGCAGAACAACAATTCGTTGTCTTACAATCCACAGTCAATGTTAAGAGACACAAGTCAAGATGGGGAAGTTCAGGTTGACCCCAGGAGTAACATTCCATATGGGACTAACATTGATGGCTCATTGGGATCCATGAATCCTGACCCATTGCTTTCAAAGGGCATGATGGGATTAGGGAAGGATTTCTCCAATAATATATCTTCTGGAGGGATGCTTACTAGCTACGAAAATTCCAAAGATGCTCAGCAGCTCTCTTCATCAATTGTTTCACAGTCATTTGGAGTTCCAGATATGGCATTTAATTCAATCGACTCCACAATCCATGACAGCAGTTTCTTGGACAGAGGTCCTTGGGCTCCGCCACCCCAATTTCCTCAGAGAATGAGGACATATACCAAGGTCCTAATTGCTATATTTGAATTTCAGCAGATTGATCTAAGTTTTTCCCACTCCTTTATAAAAGTAGTCAAGGTCTTAAATTTAATACATTATTTTTATAGGTTTATAAACGTGGAGCTGTTGGGAGATCTATAGATATCACACGTTACTCGGGTTATGACGAGCTGAAGCAAGATCTTGCTCGTAGGTTTGGTATAGAGGGGCAACTTGAAGACCGGGGGAGGATAGGCTGGAAGCTTGTGTATGTGGATCATGAGAATGATGTCCTGCTAGTCGGGGATGACCCGTGGGAGTAAGCCCTTTTCTTCCTTTCCAGTAGTTGAATTTTGATATTTAACTTTAAATTATTGTTTTAGTTACATTGATTAGCCCAGCCTTCTGCTTAATAATTATAATTTAATTCTGTTGAAGTATGCCAAAGTTCAAGCCTGAGCTCTGAGTTATCATATGTTTATCTCTATTATTGTATTTCTGGGACCTGATTAACTTTCGTTTACATAAAACTGTAAAACTAAGAAAATTTCTTCGCAGAGTACCATGTCATGGTATTATTTGATCAAACACCTCTATATTGAAATCTTTGCGACCGATTCCAATCCTTATGTCAATTTATTTGATTTGCCTAATACATTATCTGGTTTGGGGTGTTTCAGGGAGTTTGTGAACTGTGTCCGCAGCATTAAGATCCTATCTCCACAGGAAGTGCAGCAGATGAGCTTGGATGGAGATTTTGGAAATTCTGTCCTTCCCCATCAGGCCTGTAGCAGCTCTGATAATGGGAATGCTTAACAGTAGCCTACCAAAATGCTAACAGTTGCTCAGCTTTTGGACATAACAATATTTTTGGGGATTCTGTTCATAGTTCATATCGTTTTGCTCAATGGCGTGTATATTGCCACCTCTGGGTTTTGTTTCTCACTTCACAGCTCGCAGATGGAGCAAGCAAATGAAGCAATCGACAATGTTTTGGCAATTACAAGACCATTCTTAAAAGTTCAGTACAAGCTTTTTAAGTTAAGGTCATAAGTGGACCAAACTTGAAGTTTAGTGATGATTCCAGCTTGGTATGTCCTTGAACTAGTGGATTAGTTGGTGCCATTTTGCTTTTGATATTCCCAGTTTGGTGACTTGTAGAAAGCAAAAGCATCAAAGAAATTTGTATGGCCTAACTTTGACTTCTGACTTTTTACTTTTGAGAGTACAAATGTGTAGAATCTACAATTTTTCAATGAAATTGGTCATCTCAATTTCCCAAACTTGTGTTTAGACATACCAATCAAATGTCAAAAGAAAAAAATGCACGTGAGTGGTACCATTCAGCTCTACTTCTCAATCACTTTCTTTATTAATTCAAAATCCTTGATGAAGCATAAACATGAACAAATTTTTTGAAAAACAGATACCGTGTATGAAATTGAACAAGTAAATGTAACATCCTCCCTTGGAAGTTTAACTCAAATCATCCGATCTTCTGATCAAAGACAACAGTCGAATGATTAGCAATGTGCAAGCTGAACTGCCCTCCTTTTTCACTCACATCAATCTTTTCCATGCCTTGTGGAGCTTTCATTTCAAAATTTGTCACCAATTTTGCAATCACAAGCCCCAAGATTGGTAATGCAAGTATGATCCCAGGGCAGCTTCTCCTTCCCACACCAAAAGGCAAGTACCTGAAATCAACTTTGCCACCACCAGCAACAGCATCAGTGCTACATTCCTCTTCCAAGAACCTCTCCGGCCGAAACTCCTCAGGTTTTTTCCACCATTTTGGGTTGTTAGCAAGCCACCATGCATTCACTACAACTTTAGATTCTTTAGGAATTGTGAAGCCTCCAAGTTTTGCTTCTTCAAGATTCATATGGGGCACCAACAATGGTATTGGAGTGTGCAATCTTAGTGCCTCTTTCACCGTGGCTTGCAAGTATGGTAATTCATGCAGGTTTGATTCTGTAACTGGGTTTCCTTTAAGGACTGTCGAGATTTCACTACGGATCCTGTGTTGAACCTCTGGGTGATTGACCAATTCAGCTATTGCCCATTCCATGGACCATAGAGTTGTTTCTATTGCTGCCACATTTATGTTCTCAACAATGTAAAGAACATTTTCTTCAGTGATCTCCCCTTTCATTTGAGCATCAATTATGTGATCAATTGCACAGCTTATCTTGTGCTTCTCTCCATTGGCAGCCATGATTTCCCTGTAACCAAAATCAAAATAGAACATGATAAAGCCGAAAAAACGAAAAAGAGTTCACACGTTTTAAAATAAGAATGGACCTTAATTTTACCTTCTTTTCTCGATAAAATAGTTGTTAAAGAAAGCCAACCTCCTACTTTGCAAGTCTCTGCATTTATTCAAGTACCCTCTTAGAAATGGCCTAAGCAAAGGAATAAAATCTCCATAATTGTACTCAAAACTTTGAGCCAAGCGACTCCTTTCAGAATTAAACCTAGTGGCTTCAATGAACAAAGGGTCTTCTTGCGACTCAAATTTTGCATCAAACATCATCCTATACATAATATTATATAGCATGAGTTGCAAACGCTTCCTAATAACAATCCCTTTTGAGCTCACTCTCTCATAATCTCTCTTCAAGTCATGCACAACGAGGTCCATTTCCTCCTCCCACATGTTACTATAATTGTTCACAACTTTGTTAGTGAAAAATGGTAGTGTCATAATCCTACGCATTTTGCGCCAATGCTCACCATAAATTGTGAACACCATGTCTTGTCCATTGCCTGTAAATATATCAAACACAACGTTGCGTGGGCGTGACCCGAATTCTACACCTTTTGTGTGTAATACATGAGTAGCTAGGTCTGGTTCTGATACCACCACTAAGTTTTTTGAGCCAAGTTTTAGGAGGAATATGTGACCATAAGTTTGTGCCATTGAGGCTAGTAACCTATGGTTAAGGTCATTGCCAACTTGGAGCCAATTGCCAAATATTGGAATAGAGATGGGACTTGGAGGGTAAAGGGTTTTGGATGATTTGAAAATGGAGTGCAAAAAGTATATTGTAACAAGAATTAGAGGCAGGGTGATTGATATAAGATTTAAAGATTTGTTGAATGAAAGAAGTAAGATTGTGAGAAGGGTGCCAAAAATTGGAATTGTAACAAGATTGGCCATGTTTGAAGAGAGGATGTGTTTGAAAGTTAAAAGAGGGAATTGGGGTATTTATATATGAATAGAGATGGTGGTTGGTAGGATCATTGAGTTGGTGGGGTGCCAATGGTTTAAAGAAAATCCATGGGTTTTCTTGAAACCAAGGTAGGAGTATGAGTTCAAACTTTTTATTGAGTCAAAATTGTTGGTGTTGTTGTTAGGTTTAATTCCTCTTAAGATCCACAAATTGCTTATTAGCTGACTTCTCTGGTATTTCATAAGAGCTTTAGCCAAGGTCTTATTTTATCTTTTTATTTTTAGTAGTGCTATTAACACCTAGCATTTTTAAAAACACAAATCTCAATTAGAATTCGGAATCCTATACGATTTGATATAATATTCATGATAATTTTTTTGTCTCGATTTTATAAAAATAATATCTATTCATTACTTAAAAAATCTTAAATCTTAATCGGGATCTCGTATAATTCGATATGAAATTTGAGATGATTTAACATCTCGACTCAAAAATTAGATAAAAGTTCAAGATGAGAGTGAAGATCGAATCAACAAATCTCGGCCTGACACTTCTGATTGCCAACCCTTCTAACACCCATGTTCTCTAGACATTTACTACAATTTTCCAACTAAAATTATATTAAATGACAAAAATGACCCTAGTTACACCCCAAGTACCCTCATCAGCATTGGTTTGTGTCATAGCCTCCAATAATCAGTCACTCTAGGCGGCTCTAAATGACTTCCAAAATTGATAGTTTCTGTCATTTCTAAGTTCTAATAGGTATACAGTATATCATACACCCCACCACCAAAGCCAACCACGTCATCTCTTTGACCATGCCTGCTCCCGGCTAACCTATGTGCCTGAGAATTGCTCAGTAATGCTAGAAAAAATGAGTGGTAATAGTAGATTCGAACCAAAAGTGTGGCCCAATAAAAGTGAGTCCGATCCAGTAACGTTTAGGGCTCAAAAAATAAAATCTGATTTTATGGACCTGGGCCTTCTAAAACGAAGAGAAGCCCAGCAGGAACCTGGTAAAAAGTAAAAACAATACACTCTCATAATAAAAAAGGTCTGAAACGTATAACAAAAATTTGGAGACAAGTTCCCTTCACCACAGCTTTCAACTAATTTCATTTCTCCGTTGAGAAATTGTGCTAGTAGTATTAGTTGGTATTTTTTAGATTAACTAACATTCTACTCATTGACAACACGACGTCGTACCAAGTCATGGGGGCGCTTCAATTTTGCCAAAATCTTTACTGTCAGCCCAACGATAGGAAACACATATGTAAGCAAGGTGGCACGTGATGATTGGTCCACGTAATAATAAAAAAAATAAAGAAGAGGAAGCGTAGACAAAGTCTCGAGAGCAAGCAAGCCACTTTCGTTTTTCAATTCCAACCAAAATAGGCGGAGCATTCAATCAGTGAGTCACCTCGTTTCTATCGCCCACTCACCCCTTCAAAATCTCATCATACCCACTCACTGCAAACATTACAGTTGCTGCTTCAGATCTTACCCCCACATTGAGTCGCACAATGGACGCCTCCATGACCATGAGCATGACCAAATCTCTCACCACTTCTCCCGTACGTTATTATTGTCATGTTAATTTCTAATCAAAGTTTATGTGACTGTCAATTATTTATTTATTTATTTTTTAAATTAACGTTCAGGGTTTATTTGTTGGGAGGAGTAATGGGATTTTGCCTTTGAGGAGTTCGCAATGTAGCTTTATAGTGGGAAGTAGGATGAGCTTTCCGAGGCAAGTAGCCGAGGCTTCTGCTTCTGGTGTTCGAGCCGGTACAAAGTTAAAAGGGCGTGCTAGTAGTGGCAGTGGCAGTGGCGGCGGAGCTCTCAATGTGACGTGTCGTCAGGAGAAGATTCTGGTAGCCAATAGAGGTGAAATTGCTGTGAGGGTTATTAGGACTGCTCATGAAATGGGGATACCTTGTGTTGCTGTTTACTCCACCATTGATAAGGACGCTCTTCATGTTAAATTGGCTGATGAATCTGTTTGCATTGGTGAAGCCCCTAGCAGCCAATCGTATGTTCCCTTTACTTTCTTAATAATAATATTAATCTTTTTTATGGTTTTGTTCACATTTATTCATTCAGCTGTGTCTTTTTTTGCAGGTATTTATTGATCCCAAATGTTTTATCTGCTGCTATTAGCAGAGGGTGTACAATGTTGCATCCTGGATATGGCTTCCTTGCTGAGAATGCTGTTTTTGTCGAAATGTGCAGAGAGCACGGAATTAACTTCATTGGCCCAAATGTAAGTTCTTTCCGTCAGGGAGCCGCACAGCATAAATAATTTCTATTAAAGGTGTTGATTTTCTTAATAACAAAACTGATGCAAATATGGAAATTTGGTAGAAGTTAGTAGAGAATTTTCCTTTTTATTGTTGTTCTGTGACATGGAATATTTAGAGAAAGAATTGGTAGTAATATTTAGTTCATGAAGAATGTACTAAAAGCGATGCTTGTAGTTATTTCCTGCACCCATAGTTGATAAAAAAAATTTGAATTTTTGGTTTGGCAGCCTGACAGTATCCGCATTATGGGTGACAAATCAACTGCCAGGGAAACAATGAAGAATGCAGGTGTTCCTACCGTACCAGGGAGTGTTGGATTGTTACAGGTATCACACTTGGCTTCAAGTAGTGATAAAGAATAAATTTTGTGAATATTTAGTTAATATTGTTGTGTTAATTGTCATTGCAGAGCACAGAGGAAGCTATCAAGCTAGCCCATGAGATAGGATTTCCTGTGATGATCAAGGTCAATATTTCCTCTCTGAATATTTTATGCCTTGTTCTGATACAGCTTGATAGCAAAATGTTAAAAAATGTAAAATCTTATGAAAGATTGTGGGAGGGGGTATGCAGAGATTCAAAATTCTGATTTTCTCCGTAGTACTTATATGCAATCAAATGAAATACAAGACTGAAAATTAGTTCATTCGAGTTTATTGACATGAAAATTGTTTTATTTATTTCAGGCAACAGCCGGTGGTGGAGGGCGTGGAATGCGTCTTGCTAAAGAACCTGATGAATTTGTTAAGTTGCTTCAGGTATGGCCCTTAATGTGTGTTTCTCTCATGAGGTTATTTGAGTGTTGTCTTCCATTTAAAATTTCAAATTCTTGTAAATTTTTCCTCTCTAGCTTTTAAAGAACAATCCTTTTCCATTATTCAAATTTTGAGCTTAGATTTGGTGTCCAGCGATTAATCTTTTTGGGCACTCTTTTATATTGTTTTATTAACACGTGTATGCTTTTCTTATTCTTTATGAAACTGGTAGCTAATGTCGTTTGGGAGGGCTATAAAGACTTTGATGAGGGTAGGGGTGGGAAAATTAACCGAACCGAATCGACCCGAACCGAACCGAAAATATCGATTGGTTCGGTTTTTCGGTTTATGTTCAGTTTATGTTTGCATTAAACCGATCGGTTTGGTTTGTAAAATCGTGAACCGAACCGATCGGTTTGTAAAATCGTGAATCGAACCGATCGGTTTAGGGGTTAATTCTTCTAAAAAACAGTTCGGTTCAATTTTGAACTGAACCAAATCAAAATCGAACCCAAATATTAAAACCGAATCAAAACAGTTCCTATTGGTTCGGTATTTCTTGAACCGATCGAACCGAACCGACCTTTTCCCACACCCCTAGATGAGGGTTTCGGTTTGAAACAAGTGTATAAATGATTTTCTCAAAACTCTGAGAGGCAATAATGATGGAAAGAAGTAAAACTTGAACCAGAAAAAACATTACAATTGCACTCTAAAAAAAAGTTACAGCACATTCAAAATATACTTTTAGTCCCTTTGAATGACAATTTTCTATGTGAGAAGTAGAATATCCAAATTGTACCTCTGGCTCTATGAAAGAGGTAATATCAATTCAATTTAACAATATTTGATTGTATGCAATCAATGATTTTCTTCTTACTTTCTCAAAATCCTTAAGTATGTCATTAGAGAATCTATAGCTTTTGGAAATGAGATGAATTATTGCTTACATCTCTCTCTTTCCATTTAATTTAATAACTTCTTGCTGCTGTTGCATCTTTTAAAGTTGGTATTGATGCTTGTTCAAGAAACATTTGATACTTGTACCAATATTTTGCTTCCATATAGTAGTGTTCCATTCATGGTCTTGGCGAAGCTGATATTTTATTCAACAAGGATATGGATATGCTTTGTCCAAACTTCGATTTCATAGCAGTTTCCATCATTCCTCTTGTTTAAATAATTATGTCACATTTTTTTTCCCAATCATGTACTGCGAGGTAGATAACATTCAAATTGTACTATCATATTTTTTCAAGAAAAAACTTTTATGCATTTTCTTGGTGAAGTTTGTGATGATTTGAGTTTGTAATTTATTTGTTTCACAGCAAGCCAAGAGTGAGGCTGCGGCAGCATTTGGAAATGATGGAGTTTATTTGGAAAAATACATTCAAAATCCAAGACATATTGAATTCCAGGTAATTAACCTGTGTTCTTAATTCTTATAGTATTTCATTATAATTTATTTTATCGAAAAACTTGCACCTAGGATCACTGCTATAAGTTTATCTAGGATAAGACTTACAAAGATAATCACCCATGTAATTAGTTGTAAGGAATGTGAACTGGGAGGACATTTTAGTTGAGTAG
Source organism: Zanthoxylum bungeanum (assembly GCA_019454045.1). Lineage (NCBI taxonomy): Eukaryota > Viridiplantae > Streptophyta > Magnoliopsida > Sapindales > Rutaceae > Zanthoxylum > Zanthoxylum bungeanum. The sequence continues at coordinate 865,259 of SKCR01047512.1, forward strand.
GTCAGACCATTTCTAATGAATTTTCATTTGAGTTGGTAGGTTTTAGAGCAACTCTTTTGTACAACTGGAAATTGGAAGAGAAGCTAAATCATGTAATGTTCAAATCTTATCAATATATTTATTAACACAGTTCCATGTTGACTTGTACCATACCGTTAGTGTAAAGCAAAATTTTTGTTTTTATTTTTTCTCTGTTCTAATTTATTTTCTGAAAAAATATACTGTACCATATTGTTTTTACAGGTTCTTGCTGATAAATATGGTAATGTTGTCCACTTTGGTGAACGTGACTGCAGCATCCAGGTACTTTACTTATATAGACGTCAGATTATGATTTTCAAGCCATACCTAGAAATTACTCAACATAATTTCTCTAGTTGAACTTCCCCTTATTTCCTTTAAAAGAAGAATGGAGGTACATTCCTTTCCCCAGGGTTCTCCTTCTCCTACAACCTTAAGCTTGTTATGGTGTCAAGGTGTCTACTTTTTTATATTTGAATTAAAAGCTTCAGAGTTTAGACTTGCCAATTGTTTTATTCTTTGGGGGCACTTTCTTTATCGTATCATATTTTTTTTTTTCAATTCTTTTTGTTGCAAAACTAGCTTAGTGAAGTAACATGCTGTTGAATACGACTTATTCAGAGACGTAACCAGAAGCTGCTGGAAGAAGCCCCCTCTCCTGCATTGACCCCTGAACTGCGGAAAGCCATGGGTGATGCAGCTGTTGCAGCAGCAGCATCCATTGGTTACATTGGTGTTGGAACGGTTGAGTTTCTTTTGGATGAAAGAGGTTCCTTTTACTTCATGGAAATGAACACTCGTATCCAGGTAGTCCAAGTGCTAGGGACTGGTTACTGAATACATTGTTCATTAAAACTTCCACATTTGGGACTATTATTTATAACACATATACTAAATAGCATTTTTCTTTTGGTGAAAAACTCAGGTTGAGCATCCTGTGACAGAAATGATTTCCTCTGTTGACTTGATTGAGGAACAAATTAACGTAGCTATGGGAGGAAAACTCCGCCATAATCAGGTATCCAAAAGGGATATTTTGAAAAGAAAAAAAATACTCACCATAATGCCAATATTATAAATTCTTTCTGTGTTTCTTTAATCTACAGGAAGATATTGTGCTCCGAGGACATTCAATTGAATGCCGTATCAATGCAGAAGATCCTTTTAAAAACTTCCGACCTGGGCCAGGTATGTTTGTATCATGTGTGTATGTGCACTGGATGTGTGCCATATTTGCATGCATTGTATCTCGTGGTTCGCTCCTCGTGTGCCAGCTTTTCCTGTATCTTTGGTTTTCTAACTCATCATACCTTATTGGCTAACGGATGGGGTTTGACAATGGAAATGAGAATCTCTTTTATCCATATCAGGATGTAATCAAGGCTAATCTGTAAGCAAGGCTAAATGATTTCACCGTGATATGACTTTGGAATTAATTGCATTTTCTAGTTTGTCTGTTTCATTAGGTTTTTGTCTTCACATATTCTTTTCTCATTGTTTGTAATTAGTGTCATAGTGCATCCTTTCATCTCTATTAACCTACAAGGTTTTTTGAAACATGAGAGAGAAACAACGAAAAAGGTCGGGGTAGTTCTTTTTCTCACATTCTCCAAATTACTCATATTACTCTTCTTGAAAAAACAGGGAGAATAACAGCATACTTGCCATCTGGTGGCCCATTTGTCAGAATGGATAGCCATGTTTATCCTGATTATGTGGTTCCTCCCAGTTACGATTCCCTTCTTGGAAAGGTTTTCTATATTCTTCCCTGTACCTTCTATTTTTTTTTTTTTTGTTTCTTGCTGTATGTATTGTGTATGAGCAGTTTATGTCATCATGCACCGACATGTCGTGCTTATATCTATGGGTGTATTCCATTCAATTTGCTCAGATTTATGTGTGGTTTTATGTGTTTAATTAGCTCATAAAAATTATTTGGGCTTTGCCCACCCTCCTACCTTTCTAGGAAAAAAAAGCTCAAGTTGTTCAGTGCAACATGTAGGTTCGAACCTGGCTCACATGTAAGTGCACTTAGCAGTCACGCTATGCTTTAAAAAAATAGTTCTAATCAGATCCACATGAACAAACACAAAAAGGCTACCACCTGCAAAGCTCCCAACTACAATTAAATCTCTATCCGACTGTGATGATAGTTTTTGATCAGTAAACATTTTATTTACACTTAGTTTATGCTTTACACAAAAGGTTAAATTTGTCTGGACACTGAACAAATGATATTTATGACAAAATAAGAAACACAGTATATGAGAGGAATAAGAAATATTAATTATGGCTTGGGGCTTAAAAGTGAGAGATTTATGTACAATAGCCATTTTCACTCTTTGACATCTTATGTTGCCTTCTTTGATGTTTCTTGTGGATACAACTATAAATACAGTATAGATAAGTAGTTTCCGTATATAATTTTTTTCCTTTTACCCCTTTTGCCTTGGCGCTGTGTTTTTTTTTTAATCTTTCAGTCAATATCCTATTGCTACTGTGCTAATTTCATAATATGAAGTTAGTGTGCTAAGATATCAAAGTAATTGACATGGGTCTTCTCACTAATTGAGCAAACTTGATATTTCATTGTAGCTTATCGTATGGGCTCCAACAAGAGAAAAGGCAATTGAGCGCATGAAGAGGGCTCTTGATGACACTATTATCACTGGTAATTCTATATACTTTGGAAATAGGTGTCTTTATTTATTATGTGCTTCCTATAGAAAAATGAAGCTTAAACTGTGAAAATCATTAATCTCTTACTATGATAATAATAGTTGGTGAAAAGGTTTATGGGCAATTTTGCTCTTTTGGCACTATACACCTGTAAAATAATTGTCTTCCCCTGTAGGAGTCATATCCTTTTGTACATTGCATTTTGGTCCATATCGGCGCAATCTTTCAAAGTTCAGTTTGATCCATTATATTTCCCAGCTAAATCTTTTAACTGTCTTTAACTTTTAACTCTTCTTTCCAGGAGTTCCTACAACCATCGAATACCATAAACTTATCCTTGATGTTGAGGTAAGTAAACTATTATTTGCATGTCCTGTGCGTCGACTTTGGGTTGAATTCACTAGATCTGCCTAATGTGCCAAATTTTGCTTTCTAATCTCAGGACTTCAGAAATGGCAAGGTTGACACTGCTTTCATTCCAAAGCATGAGCAGGAGTTACAAGCTGTAAGCAACTAATAACTCTGAATATAAATATACTTATTGTGTTACTTATTTGTTCATAACAGTTCCTTACTCTAGAGAAATGAGTGGAAGTTGACCCTAAACGATAGGGCTCATTTTTAGTTTTAGGTCTGGCAATTTCTGGTTTTCAAGGGAAACCTGTGTTGTTAGATTACAGGATCTTTTATCATATATTCATGATCCTTTAATAAACACTTCTATGTTCCTAAAAGTCAAAACCGAACATAAACATGTATTATATTATCATAAAATGCCACATCACTCCATCCCCTTTCCATTCAGAAACTTCTTATTTACTTTGATCTTTTGCTTGTGCTCCTACAGCCCCAGAAAATTGTTCCGGCAACACCTGCAAAGGAATTGGCTAACGCAACTGCTTAGATCTCTTCTGGAATTGCAACCACATACAGCTTTGGTGAATCACAGTTGAAAGGCAACCTTTCTTTTTCGTTAAAATTACGGGTATTATTAACCACATTGTATTGTCCTTTTTTAAACATCTTGTAAAATTCTGTGTCCGCTGCATAATAACAATTAGAAATTTGCTGGTAAAAAGTATTATGTAATTAGATGCAACTGGTGAACAAGCAGAGGTTAGAAAACTGGCTAATGGGTTTTTCAGTGAGGTTTTTGTTTACAATAAAAAAATGTACTGATGGTTTTGAGTAATCAGTCTGAATGTTGATAAACTGTTGGTTGCTGCAAGATTTAAAGTCATAGATTATGTTTGAATTGATAGAAATAGATGGTTTATAATGGAACGTAACCTAATGGAATGAAGAGTAATGTATTATAATTTTTTTTTTTTGAAGATGAAATTCATTTATACATAAAAACATCATAAATATGTAATTACACGGCCATAATAGTTTAAAAATAAACTTAGGATATCCTAAGACTCAAACTAACTTAGGATAAATCCTAACATAAAACAATATATGTAATATATATTTCCTTGTTTGTTTCATGATTTGTCATGGTTTCATGTAATTTGGTATTAATTCAAATTATTGTTTGTTTTGACTTCCATGCTCATGGTATGATACTATGATTTCTCATTGTAATCTCATGATTTGAAAACCATAAATTTTATAGAGTTTTTTAAACCATGGATTTGGTGATTTGCATGATTTTATAATTTTGTATTCTTAAAATATTCTTAATAAAATTTTAAAATGTCAATTCTACCATATTAAATATATTATATTAATAAAGAAAAATAGTTAAACTCACATCTCGATTAGGGTGGTTCTTTCTTGTTAGTTAGCTCTTTCATTGAGTAAACTTTGATTACTATTCTGCCTTGATAATATTTTTTTTCCATGTTTATATAAATTTTCTTTTTGTGCTTACCATAATTGTTTATACCATTTGTATTTTTTTAATTTTTGGTTAATGACATGGGTTTTAATAAGAAGTTGAAGTCATATATAATCGTTTATACCATTTGTATTTTTTTTTAATTTTTTTTTAAATATATTTAGAACTATTTAAATTATGGATTGTGCGATTTTCATATTAGATTATTTGGGATGATATTATGGATTGTACGGATTTAAATTCGAGGGAGAGAGTTTTTCGCTAGAGTCTTTAATGTATCGTAACTTTATTTGGATAAAAAATGAGAGGTTAATAATATAATGTTTTAAAACATTGTTTGGTAAACAAAAATTAATGGAATATAATATATTTGGATATGTTTTAAAGATAATTATATCGTTTTAGATTATAAAAGTAAAAAATAAATAAATATTTTAATGTTATTTTTTAAGGAGAAAATTCATTGGTACAAATAATGTTATTTTAAAAAATAATTACGTTTCATTTTCAACCCTCCGATTTAGTTTCAATGACTCAATACTTTTTGTTACTCTTTTTCATTCTATAGAATTAATTTTCATCACTCCAAACATTGGTTTGTAAATATTTTAAGTTACATTTAATTTCATTTCATCAATCCAAACATAATCTTAAATAAGACGATCGAAATGAGAGTTTTAAATTCTCTTTTATAGTAATCATCACTATTAGATTTTAGGCAAAAATGCAAAACTGACCCTCTAACTTTCACGTTTTTTCATTTCAGTCCTCTAACTTTCAGTTTTGTCAATTCAGTCCTCTAACTTTCAATTTTTGTCAATTCAGTCATCCGTTACTGTTGCAAAAACGACGCTGTTTAACGGAGGACTGAATTGACAAAAATTGAAAGTTAGAGGACTGAATTGACAAAACTGAAAGTTAGAGGACTAAAATGAAAAAAACGTGAAAGTTAGAGGACTGAATTGAAAAAACGTGAAAGTTAGAGGGTCAGTTTTGCATTTTTTACCTAATTTAATTTAGGCCATATTAAATTAGTTTTTTTTTCCTTATTTTTTTAAATAGTAAAAGAAAAATGAAATAGGTTATAACTGTTAAGAAAACTAATTTAATATTTTATTACTACTAATAATAATATAAATTGAAAACAGATTCCAACAATTTAGACAAGTAATTAGTGAGCTAAGTAACAACTCATTCATTTTTTTTTAAAAAAAAAATTTGTATTCATTCAAGAAATAATGATCTGATGAAGGTCGATCCTGAACAAGAATTATCTTCAATATTTCCGTGAGACATTAGATATTTCTGTTCAATTACATTAAAATTATATTTATAAATTACATTGTCAAAATTATATTTATAAATTACATTGTCAAATCAAAAATTAAAAATTAAAAAAATACATCACTTATCTTTGAAATGTAATCTCTAAAATTACATTTTGAAATGTAATTATTGGAATATAATTTTTTCTTGTTATCATTAAAATTTTATTTATTAATTTTCTTAACAGTTGTAGCCTATTTCATTTTTCTTTTACTATTTAAAAAAATAAGAAAAAGAAAACTAATTTAATATGACCTAAATTAAATTAGGCAAAAAATGCAAAATTGACTCTCTAACTTTCACGTTTTTTCATTTCAGTCTTCTAACTTTCAGTTTTGTCAATTCAATCCTCTAACTTTCAATTTTTGTCAATTCAGTCCTCCGTTAAACGGCGTCGTTTTTGCAACAGTAACGGAATTGTAACGGATGACTGAATTGACAAAAAATGAAAGTTAGAGGACTGAATTGACAAAACTGAAAGTTAGAGGACTGAAATGAAAAACCGTGAAAGTTAGAGGGTCAGTTTTGTATTTTTGCCTAGATTTTATTGGTCGAGCTTATGGACTACTGATTTAAGTCAATACAATGGACCAATAGTATATATTATTTTTTAGCGAAAAAAAATAAATATATAAAATCAAATTAACATTTAATGATATTGTTGATGGTGTTTTCAAGCGCTACAGCATTTAAGACAACACGACAAGGACAAAAAGGTAAATTCTCTGTCTGGTTGAGATCATGTAGCCGACCCGACCAGTTCATGTGAAGACCGACCACATTGGTTCAGATGACCGAGCACTATAGAGGTCGGCAGGAACGCTCTCAGCATAAAAGATTGTCATGGCCGACCTCATTAAAGACCGACCAGATGACGGACCGCGTTCAAGATAACAGCACACCATGCTTATGGATAAGATAGAGAAAAACATCCTACTTTCACAAGGAGAGAGAGTCAGAGTCCAAAAGGGAAGACAGAAGAAGAAGGCAATACCGGATCAGGAAACCCTACAAGAAGAGAAGATTGGGTTCAAATAGGATTTCTTATACAAATAGGAATCTGATTTCTGTATTATTATAAATAGAAGGGTAGAGCATGTGTAAAAGGCATCTGAAAATCATCACAAGAATAAGAGATTAGTGTCATAGAGCTCTGATTTGTAAAAGCAAAGAGGAGATCTAAGGAGTGAATTTGAGTAATAAAAAAGCACCATCCTGTTCTTGCCTTTGGACGTAGGTCGGATCCCAAAATCCGCCGAACCACGTTAAATCACCTTGTCTGATTGGCGTATTCTCTTGTTTTCCGCTAAATTTGCCTTTGGTCCCCCATAACCAAACAAATTCACAGTTGGAGGAGGATTTCCTCGGGAGTGATATTCCAATATTACCCTGAGACCAAAATCCACCGTCAACAGTTGGCGCCGTCTGTGGGGAACTTCACAAAAAGCAGTTCACGTGATAAGACAAATGGCGGAGGACGGAAATCACCAACCAGGAGGTCCGGCAATAGACTGGATGAAAAGAATGGAAGATGGGATGAGGACTATGATGGATCGACTAGAAAGAATGGAAGGAATAAACAACGAGAGAGCTGAAACCGAGGCCGGACAGAGGAGAGAAAAAGGGAAAAGAGTAGTAGATGTAAGTGAAGACGAGGGACCCAGAAAGAGAGGCCCCTATGGGATAAGATCTGTGGTGGTAGGAAGATCAGAAGACACGTGGGAAGAAGAAGAGGAGGAACAGTCGCCCGACCCCTCCTCCGACAGTTTTTACAACTCCAAGAGGGAAGATAGAAAGTATAACGAGGACGTACAGGAGACCTCTGGGTTCAAAGAACGCCACTCCCGGGGCGACAGGCGAACAGAAGAACACAGGAGGCGGCACGGGGGCACAACCCGCGAAATAAAATCTTGGTTGAAAAAAGAGATGACCAGATGGGGAGAAAGCCTGAAGATCGGGGCGGGAGACACCCGAGACGAGGAAGAGGGGTCTCCCCTTGCGGAAGAAATAAAGGCAGCACAGTTTCCGAAACGATTTAGCATGCCGACCATGGCACCATACAAAGGCCACTCCGACCCAAAATCCCACATTGAAAACTTTGTCCTCCTGATGGAAGTACAGGGAGTAACGGGCGACGCCATATGCAAAGTATTTCCCTTAACTTTAGGGGCCCTGCCATCCTATGGTATAGAAGTTTAGCCCCGAGGAGCATTCAGAGCTTCTCCCAACTTAAGAAGTCGTTTATCCGGCATTTCAAAGGAGCCTGCACCCCTAAAAAAACAATAGGAGAACTAAGGCTCATGAAGCAAGGAGACGACGAAACACTAAAGAGCTTCATTGAAAGGTATCACAACACTGTACTCGAGGTCGGAGGGTACGAATCCCAGGAAGCCCTGGAAAGTCTGAAAGGGGCCCTAAGAGTCGGGAATTGTGGATCCACTTGAGGATCCACGAGACACCAGACTACGCTGCCGCACTAGAGGTGGCCAGGAAGTACGTTCTACTAGAAAGCGAGGAGAAGGTATCCCGGAGAGGAGCAACCGCCAGAGAAAGAGTAACCAGGAGAGAAGACCATCGGCGACCGGAGAGAGAATTCCGGAAGTTCAATCCAAGACCCAGAGAGTTCAAACCGATAGCACAAAAGGATCAAGGCAAAGGGCCCGCAACTCAAGTGAACCATGTGGTCCGAGAGGGAGCGTATATTCCCCTAAGCAAGCCGCCAAGGAAATCATCATGGAGATACGGGAGAAAGGTCTTTAATAGAACCCGACCTCAGGAGGTTCCCCCCAGACAGAAAAAACAAAAAATCCTACTGCCTGCACCACAATCTAAAAGGACACACAACCGATGAATGCAAGGACCTGCGGGAACAAATGGAGGACCTGGCCCGGAACGGGTACCTGAACAATTACATAGACCACGAAATCATGACCGCCAGACAAAGGGCAAGGAATCGAGAGGTGAACGTCATCGCGGGAGGGGCAACGCTGGCCGGGGACTCTAACCGGTCGAGAAAAAATTATAGCCGAGCACGGGGGACAGAGGTGCTAAAAACAGAAAAAATCTCAAACACCCGAGGAAGTCGGTCGACACCCATCATGTTCACCGATGAAGACGCTCAGGGGGTGAGTTTCCCCCATGACGACGCACTAATAATCAAAGCAATAATCGGCGGCACAGAAGTAGACAGGATCTTGGTGGACCCCGGGAGCGCAGTGGACATAATTTCCAAAGAAACTTTGGAGAGCATGGGGGTAGAATGCACAGCTCTAACCAAAGACATCACCCCCCTATACGGTTTCGGGGGATCAACAGTCATCCCGCTGGGAAGAATTCAACTAGAATGACGATCGGAGCCGCCCCCAAAACCCGAACAATCATGATAAACTTCACTGTGGTAGACTGCATGAGCAGTTATCAAGTCATTGTCGGCCGCCCCTTTATGATGAGAACCAAGGCTGCAATGTCCTGCTATTACTTGAAATTGAAATTCCCCACACGGGAAGGGATCGGGATCATATGCGGAAGCCAGAAGGTAGCCGCAGCTGCTTTGCCACCTACTCACGAGAGACCCTCTGCGTGGAAAAAAGCACCAAGAAGAGACAGAGGGACGAGGACGACGAGAACACGAAGGAAGACCCTGCTCCTCGGCCAGATGGAGCTGCACGGCTCGGAGCAGCCGAAGAATTAGAAGAAGTAAAGCTATTCGGACCAAAAAAACATAAAAATAGGGGGAAGCTTAGACCAGGCCCTAAGAAAAGACTTGTTGGAATGTCTGCAAGGGTACCCCGACGTTTTTGCATGGGGACACGATGACATGCCCGGAATCGACCCAAAATTCGTAAGCCATCGCTTAGCAGTGAACCCATTGCACAAACCAGTAAAGCAGAAGAGGAGAATATTCAACCAGGAGCGGTGCGGAGCAGTAGCAACCAAGGTGGAAAAATTGCTGAAAGCCGGTTTCATCCGGGAAGTAAAATACCCAGAGTGGGTGTCCAACATAGTACTGGTGAAAAAATCTAACGGAAAATGGAGAATGTGCGTAGATTTCACCGACCTCAACAAAGCATGTCCAAAAGACAGCTTCCCCCTCCCAAATATAGACCAACTGGTGGATACAACAGCCTGCCAAAGGCTGCTAAGCTTCATGGACGCTTTCTCGGGGAACAATCAAGTCAAGATGCACCCTGCGGACGAGGAGAAGACCACATTCATCACTGACCAAGGGCTGTACTGTTATAAAGTAATGCCTTTCGGGTTAAAAAATGCAGGGGCAACTTTCCAGAGATTGGTGAACAAAATCTTCAAACCACTCATCGGCACAACCATGCTGGTATATGTCGACGACATGATAACTATGTCCGAAAAACCAAAAGACCATGTGGCCGACCTGAAGAAAACTTTCGAACTCCTGAGGAAACACAGTTTAAAGCTCAATCCGGAGAAGTGTGCATTCGGGGTAGCCTCGGGAAAATTTCTGGGCTACATGGTAAGTTCACGAGGCATTGAGGCAAACCCGCAAAAGATACAAGCCGTGCTAGACCTGAAATCACCCCGGACAGTTAAAGAAGTACAAAGCCTCACAGGAAGAATCGCCGCACTCAACCGATTCATCTCGCGAGCAACCGACAAGTGCCATCCTTTCTTCAAAATCATCAAAAAAGCTCAAAAAGGGGTCGACTGGACACCCGAGTGTGAAGAGGCCTTCCAGCACCTGAAACAATACCTGGCACAACCCCCTCTCTTAGCCAAACCCCTCCCAGGGGAGACACTATATCTATACTTGGCCGTCTCAAAACACGCAGTAAGCTCGGCACTAGTACAAGAGACCGACCATGTCCAGAAACCGGTTTACTACATCAGTAAAGCCCTGCTGGACGCAGAAACACGATACCCCACACACGACTCATTGCCCTATCCCTAATCACTGCGGCCCGAAAGTTACGACCCTACTTTCAAGCCCATCCTATCAAAGTATACACGGATTATCCCCTGAGACAAATCTTGCAAAAACCTGAGGCCTCAGGGAGACTATGAAGTGGTCGGTAGAAATAAGCGAGCATGACATCTCATACCTCCCGAGAACAGCGATAAAAGGACAGGCCTTAGCAGACTTCATAGCAGAGCTCACAGAACCACAGGTCCTGGCCGTGGAGGAAAGCAGTTGGGAAATGTCTGTGGACGGGTCCGCAAGCTCGCACGGATACGGAGCAGGGGTAGCACTAAAAAGTAAGAAGGGAGAAGATAACTGCTCGCCCCAATTCGCCTTCAAAACTACAAACAATGAAGCAGAGTACGAGGCGATACTGGCCGGACTAAGGCTGTGTACGGTAGTAGGAGTCCATGATGTAGTGATCAGGAGTGACTCCCAGCTAGCAATACAACAGCTAAAAGGAGATTTTCAAGCCAGAGAACCAGCCATGGTAGCTTACTTAGCCGAAGTAAAGAAGTGGGTGGAGAAAGTGGGAAACGTACTCTTCAAACAGGTCGGACGGGAAGACAACTGCGAAGCAGATTCCCTGGCCATGCTTGCCTCTTCAATGAAGACAGAAAACCCCAGGGTAATCCCTCTTATATACCTCCAAAAGAAGCATAGGGGAGACAGAGGTGGACGTACTAGAAGAAGAAAGCAAAGATTCATGGATGCAGCCGATCAGGAGATATTTGGAAACAGGAGAAACCCCTAAAGATAAAAGGAGGCCAGGAAGCTGAAATTCAAGAGCACCAAGTTTTCCCTGATTGAAGGAGTACTCTACCGGAGAGGATACACCGTACCCCTCCTAAGATGTTTAGCACCAGAAGAAGCAGACTACGTACTCAGGGAGATTCACGCAGGCATCTGCGGGAGCCATGCCGGGGGAAGATCAATCGTCCCTTCAAAGCCTTGAGGCAAGGGTTTTACTGGCCAACCATGCACCAGGATGGCGTGAGGGTGGCGAGGAAATGCGAAGGTTGCCAGAAGCATGCCAACCTCTACCATCAGCCGGCAGAGCAGCTAACCACCATATCCCCCCTGGCCCTTCGCACAGTGAGGGCTAGACATCATAGGGCCGATGCCGAAAGGACGAGGCCAGGCAAAATATGCAATCGTGGCCATAGACTACTTTACCAAATGGGTAGAAGCAGCCCTTGTCCACCATCACAGAAAAAAAGGCCACAGAGTTCCTGAAAAGAAATATAATCTGTCGGTTCGGAATCCCCCAAGCGATCATCACCGACAACGGAAAGCAGTTCGACAGCAGGGGATTCAGGAAACTTTGTGAAGACCTCCGGATAACCTTGAAATTCGCCTCGCCGGCCCATCCCAAGTCGAACGGACAGGTTGAAGCCACCAATAAAATCATCAAGTCAAACCTAAAAGCTCGGCTCGGATCAAGCAAAAGCCTATGGGTCGAGGAGCTACCGGAGGTACTGTGGGCACACCGAACGACCTTCAAGGACTCAACAGGAGAGACAACCCTTCTCCCTATCATACGGATGTGAGGCCGTCATCCCTGCAGAGATCAATATCAACCCACCGGGTCCTCCACTTTGAAAACGAATGGAACAAAGAACTTATCAAGAATCACCTCGACCTGATCGAAGAAAGAAGAGAACAGTCAGCAGTAAGAGCAGCCATCTACCAACAGAGAATGGCCCGATTCTACAATAAGAGAGTCCGGACCCGCTCCTTCCTGCCAGGTGATCTAGTGCTAAGAAAAGTGACTCTGAACACCCGACGACCTGAAGAGGGTTCGTTAGGTGCCAAGTGGGAAGGACCTTACAAAATCATTGAGATGGTAAGACCAGGGGCCTACATCCTGGTGCATCTGGACGGCACGAGGTTGAAGAAACCATGGAACGCCGAGATGTTAAGAAAGTACTTCCCATGAAGATCAACTTTCCTTTCTTCCATTTTCTTTCTTTTTTGCAGAAACCGGGCAAAACAACGAACCGGAACAACTGTTGTAAAGAGGGCAGCACGCCCCCAAGCATGAATAAAAATTCATTTTCGGGCAAAACCCTTTGAAAAAGCAAAAAAAAACCACCACCAAATCTATCTTTGGACTGGGGACGTAACATTCCCCCAGGGCCAAGTAATTCAAACAGCTCGGGGTCGGGCGATGTCCCACCGAGTCTGTCTTTGGACTGGGGACGTAACATTCCCCCAGGGCCAAGAGATTGAAACAGCTCGGGGACGTAACATTCCCCCGGAGTCTGTCTTTGGACTGGGGACGTAACATTCCCCCAGGGCCAAGTAATTCAAACAGCTCGGGGTCGGGCGAATGTCCCCCCGAGTCTGTCTTTGGACTGGGGACGTAACATTCCCCCAGGGCCAAGAGATTGAAACAGCTCGGGGACGTAACATTCCCCCGGAGTCTGTCTTTGGACTGGGGACGTAACATTCCCCCAGGGCCAAGTAATTCAAACAGCTCGGGGTCGGGCGATTCCCCCGAGTCTGTCTTTGGACTGGGGACGTAACATTCCCCCAGGGCCAAGAGATTGAAACAGCTCGGGGACGTAACATTCCCCCAGGGCCAATAATTCAAACAGCTCGGGGCGGGGTCGGGCGTGTCCCACCGAGTCTGTCTTTGGACTGGGGACGTAACATTCCCCCAGGGCCAAGAGATTGAAACAGCTCGGGGACGTAACATTCCCCCGGAATCTGTCTTTGGACTGGGGACGTAATTCCCCCAGGGCCAAGTAATTCAAACAGCTCGGGGTCGGGCGATGTCCCACCGAGTCTGTCTTTGGACTGAGGACGTAACATTCCCCCAGGGCCAAGAGATTGAAACAGCTCGGACGTAACATTCCCCTTCCCCCCCGGAGCCTGTCTTTAGACTGGGGACGTAACATTCCCCCAGTGCCAAGTGATTCTTACAGCTCGGGGACGTAACATTCCCCCGGAGCCTGTCTTTGGACTGGGGACGTAACATTCCCCCAGTGCCAAGTGATTCTTTCAGTTCGGGGACGTAACATTCCCCCGGAGCCTGTCTTTGGACTGGGGACGTAACATTCCCCCTTCGCCGTGCCATGTGAAGTTCTTCTTTCAGCTCGGGGACGTAACATTCCCCCGGAGCCTGTCTTTGGACTGGGGACGTAACATTCCCCCAGGACCAAGTGATTTACTCAGCTCGGGACGGGTTACGTCCCACCGAGTCAAACTCCTTCGATTTGGGGAGGAAACATTCCCCCAAAATCAAGGACCATTACCCAGCTCGGGGTCAGGTTAGACCCATCCGGTTCATAATGACCCCTGAAGGGTCTCATATTGTTCGGACAACAACAAAAACAAAGGAGGGAAGAAATAAGAGAAGACATAAATATACATGTGTATATAAAAATATAGTGTTATTACACAAAAAGTTGAAGTGTACATAGGGCCCCGGTAGGGTTACCCTTTTCATTCAGCCCGCACATGGGCAGGAATTTCTTCCTCTAATGGTTCAGGTGGCGGAAGAAGCGGCTCGGCATCAGGAGGAGGAACAGCTGCTTCATCCTCGGCTGCACGACAGACCTCTACTTCAGGGGCGGGAGGAGGGATCTCAATGCAGTCTTCACCGGCGGCCGGAGCCTCAGGACGTTCTTCGCAAGAAGCCTCGGAAGCTGGAACAACCGAAATAGGGGCGGGATCCATCACCTCCTCAGGAAGGGAAGAGAGCCACTTCCTAAACTCCTCCTCGGAGATATCCCCCTTGCAATAACTGATGGCTGCACGGATGGGGTCCATGTTCAGATTTGGCAGCACCATCGGAATCAGCTCAGCACAGTCACCAACCCCCTCTAGGCGGATAGCCTCCTTCTCGGCCTCAAGCTCACCCTCCCTCTTCTCGAGCTCGATCTCCTTCTCCTCGAGATCAACCTCCCTATCCTCAAGCTCGGTTTTCTTCCTTTCAAGACTATCTCGGGTCCGAGCAACTTCCTCATCTTTGTTCTTCGCCTTGGCCTCAGCACTTGCTACCTTCCCCTTCAGAACGCCAATCTCAGATTGGGCAACCTTCAGGTCCTCCCTGGCATTATCAGCAAGTTTCCTTTCTAGCACAGCAGCTGCTTTGAGAGTCTTGTTCGTTTTGAAACTCTCAACAGCGGCCGCCTCGAGATTCTTAATCACCTCCTCCCGGTCAGCTAGCTTTGCCTCCACTTCGGAAAGGCGACTTTGAAGCCTCTGGGCCTGACCGCCCTCGGACAGCAGGGTCAGAAGAAGACCCTTGTTCTTGGCCATAAGATAGTTGGCCTGCACACAAAAAGGAAGGAAGGAGTCAAATACAAGAAAAAAGAGAACCAAGATCCGAAAAACCGAGAAGGGAAGTGAAAATACCTTCGCCATCTGAGAACTCATCTCAGCCACAACACCTTCAGGAGATACATCCTCATACCTCGAGACCTCCTCAGGAGGAATCACCTCGGCCAGTTCATTGAAGGCCGGCACTAAATGGGAAGTGGCCTCCCGGATGTTTTCCCCCAAGTCATCCACCCCGAGGACCACAGGGCCCTTCCGTTTTTTAGAGGAGCTTTCAGAGGACTTCCTCCCCCTACGGACTTCCTTCCTCTTAACCCGAGCAGTTTCTTCCTCCCTCCTCTGGACCAGCTCGGTCTCCTCGGCCCCAAATGGACGCCTCCTCTTCCTAAGAGGCTTTGGCGGACTGGTAAGATGAGCGGACCCCGATGATTGTGCACCAGGAGAAGAGAGACCCCGAGCAGCAGGCTGGACATCTCCTTGAGACACCCGCTCAGCCCCAACAGCGGCAGGCTGTGCCCGGGAAGTTCCGACATCAGCACGACCGGCTTTCTCCATGGTACCAGCCAATTTCTCAAGAAACTTAGGCCTCTTCGACATGCCTGCAAAAGAAAGAAGGAAATCAGGGACCGAGCACATAACAAAGATGTCAAAAAAAAAAAAAAAAACAGGAAAGATCATTAAAACAGTCAGCAAACTTCTACCTATCCGACCTGCGACCTCCGAAGGAGCAGCCCGGACAAGGCCTGACTCAACAAAGGCCGCACTATTGACCAGATCCTTCCAGTGGGCGGCGTAATTCCGAGCCCAGGATACCCGCCTCCGAACCTGACGAGAAACCTTGGGAGCATCTCGCCAACAAGCTGGGAAGAACCAGAGAAGTTAAAAACCTTAAAGAGACTAAAGAGCAGGAAACAGAGAACGAGTGAAGGGACATTAGACTCCTAACCTCCAGCCCTGAAAATATCCGGCACCAAGGTCTCCCCTTCATCTGAAAACAGGGACCGTCCCCAATCCCCGGTAGCCCAGAACCAGAGATCCTTGAAGTTCTTATTTGAATCAGGGAGCTTCTGGACGATATTCATAGAGCTATTGTAAGCAGAAAGGTAATACCAACCATGATGAGCCTTTGGGTTGGCCTTCAGACGATACACCCTCTTCATCTCTTCAAAAGAGGGCTCCCCAAGCCCTGCCCGATGCCAAGCTGTGTACAGCCCGGCCAAAATTCTCCAACTATTCAGACTTAGCTGACAAGGGGCGATTTCCATCTCAGCCAACATCCAAGCGAAATAGGCTGGATCGGCAACCGTAGCCCGCACTCAAAGAAGATAGGAAGGAGTGCTACCGAGCCTTCGTCGGGTTGGCTGGCATGATCCATAAGGCCGGGAACTTCAAGGGCAATATCTATCGGAATATTATACCGCTGACGGAGAAGGGCGAGGTCATCCTCAGTTATCTTTGAAGGGCGGTTCATATCCAGAGCCGACGACCCAAGTTCACCAGGCTCTGGGTCCTTCCGAGGAACCCTCTGATGGTAGGAGTCATTTTCGATTTCAGAAGCCGTAGGGCTAGTGTCGAGGTCCTCTACACTAGGTGCCCCTGAGCCCGAGGAGAGCTCTTCAGCAGGAGGGGTTGAAGCCTTGACAAGCCTTTCGGAGGAAGAACTATGGGCAGACATCCCTGACACCCAGAAAAACAGAGAAGAGAGGGGAATCAGTCTATGAGGAGCTACCCACGGTGTCCATGCTAAACTAGATTGGGAGTCTCTAAAAGGTGCCCTGAAGCAAGACCCAGCAAAAACCACAAGTCTCTCCCGAAGCGAAATAAACAAACAAAAACACTGCATGAAGAAAAAGAGAAGAAAGGTCGCTCAGAAAACTTACTTGTTATTCTCAAAGGCAGGAGGTTATACGGTGCGGTGATGCTCGTTCCTTAGGTGCTCGGCAACAAAGAGAAAAGATGATGGCCGCGGATGAGTTTCAAGAACACGGAGTTGAATGGATCGCTAAGAAATTACAGAAGAGAAGCAGATGATTGCCGAAAAAAGATGGAACAGGGGAAGCCTCCCCTTTTTATATCCGTGACCAGGATGCTCGTGACCATTGGATCTAAAGAAGAGCCCGGATGAACGCCAAGTGTCACCTACGAGAGGTGTCTCCCAAAATTGAACAAACGGCTGAGATCAGCCCACAGTGGAGAGTACCTATACACAGTCGATTCGTCCTCTCTTCTGGCGGGAACCCAGGGATGTGTGACAAGTGTCGAGCATTGGAAGAAACCCTAAAGTTGATTTGATAGGCATTTAAAGAGACATGATGGTTGCGCGTCTCGAGGAAAGATGATTGAAACGGCAAGAAAATTCCTTCTCACATCTTGGGACGACTACCAGCATAGACAATCAGCACACCCTCTTCATATAGTTCCCGGCACCAACTCACATACTCGTTGGAACCGAGAACTAGGGGACAGATGTTGATGGTGTTTTCAAGCGCTACAGCATTTAAGACAGCACGACAAGGACAAAAAGGTAAATTCTCTGTCTGGTTGAGATCATGTAGCCGACCCGACCAGTTCATGTGAAGACCGACCACATTGGTTCAGATGACCGAGCACTATAGAGGTCGGCAGGAACGCTCTCAGCATAAAAGATTGTCATGGCCGACCTCATTAAAGACCGACCAGATGACGGACCGCGTTCAAGATAACAGCACACCATGCTTATGGATAAGATAGAGAAAAACATCCTACTTTCACAAGGAGAGAGAGTCAGAGTCCAAAAGGGAAGACAGAAGAAGAAGGCAATACCGGATCAGGAAACCCTACAAGAAGAGAAGATTGGGTTCAAATAGGATTTCTTATACAAATAGGAATCTGATTTCTGTATTATTATAAATAGAAGGGTAGAGCATGTGTAAAAGGCATCTGAAAATCATCACAAGAATAAGATTAGTGTCATAGAGCTCTGATTTGTAAAAGCAAAGAGGAGATCTAAGGAGTGAATTTGAGTAATAAAAAAGCACCATCCTGTTCTTGCCCGTGGACGTAGGTCGGATCCCAAAATCCGCCGAACCACGTTAAATCACCTTGTCTGATTGGCGTATTCTCTTGTTTTCCGCTAAATTTGCCTTTGGTCCCCCATAACCAAACAAATTCACAGTTGGAGGAGGATTTCCTCGGGAGTGATATTCCAATATTACCCTGAGACCAAAATCCACCGTCAACAGATATAAATTCATCCATTCTAATGTTGATGTCTATATTATGTAAATGTTGCAGTTTTTGTTCTTGTCTCTTTCATTAATGAACAAATTAGGTCACCGTATTCTCTGATGAGCATGAAGTTCTTGCGCAAAGCAAAATGAAAATGATCGTGTACATGTTTAACATAATAAATATTAAAATGAAAATGAGATGTAATATATTAATTAGCTTGTGTTCCAATAATTTCTTCTATTATATAAAGTGATAATGTATTGTACATCTCAATGTAATGAAAAATAATTATGTAAGGTAATTTTCGGATCTATATTCAACTCTTTTTAACAGAAATTTTACAAACATGCATGTTTCACACTTTTACTCATTACTATTGATATATCTATGAATAATTTGTACAAATTATTTTGAATAATCTAATGTAAAATTACACGTACGGTTGTATAAAAATATACACACTCGTTTAATTACTTTATTTTTATTATTTTATATTTTCATCCAACTAAAAGTGTAATATTACATCAGTTTGTGTAAAATATTTTGCCAAATTTGTTAAGTCCCGAGAGACATGGCTTGGTGATGTAGGATTCATGATCTCATATTGAGGTATTGAGTTCGAATCCAGATAGTACGTTTCTTGTAAGAACCTTGGACAGTTAAAGATTTTACCTGCTCCGCTTAAGTTCGGAAAGAATGGTTTGACGGCGGGATTTCCAAACGATTTCAAAGGGAAAAAAAAGTGTAAAATATTGTATAGTTGTGTGTATATATATATGACTAAGATGTGCATTAATCTTCGACGTCATAAGTGATTAAACCTCAGCTAGCAAGTAACATTGCAAAATTAAATGTAACAAATAATAAAGATTATAATTGAAATAAATGACAATTTTACAAAGAATAATTAGGCTTGACATAATTTCACCCCTCAGAAAAATCTAAAGCAACACAGCCTTAACTTAATCACTTGATGGACATAAATTGATAGCTACAAAATAATTTCTTTTAAAATATATTTTCTAATTTATATATCAAGAAACAGGGGGAGCTCTATATAACGCCGGAACAGTGGCAGGGAAAAACATTTGCCTCACTCCTTCCGCTTTGATTATGGGAAAAAGAATTTCTGACGCACCCTGCAAAAAAAAAAATTATGAAATTTTTATCAAATAAATAAAATCCAATTACTAATTTAATCTTTAATTGTAAAGCAGACAAATTATCGTTTTACTCTATTAGCATGTTGTAAAACGCAAATGTTTGCACTTTAAAATTTTCATAATCAAAAGATAAAGATTAGGGATAGCTAACGGTTAGGATATGATATGAGGATATCAATATTTATATTTATCCGTTCAATAAAGGAATATGAAAATTGTCTCATTCCCGCACTTAATATACTGGATTCCACAGGAATTGTTGCCATCCCTATGAAAGTCGAAAGATATAGATACGTACCCATATTAGCTTAGCTGCAATCCACAAGCGTTTAGGCGAAGGGAATGGTAATAACAAACGACCAACACCAAATATTGCCATGGCAAAGAAATGAAAAATTAAGTTTAAAGGGCGAGGGTTTAGGCCTGAGAGTAAAGCCATAGCTCCCGACGTGTAAAATCCTCCGAGCCCTAAATAATCAAAACTTGCTTGCCGCATTTCTTCTCTTGCTTCATCAGACGATGCAGAAAACACTTGATAAACAGAATTTGCCAAAGTATTTGAAAATTCGATTTTAACAAAAGTTCTGACCCTATGCGGAATTACAGACAATAAGCAGGACAGTCCTGTTACTGCTACTATGGAATTGCAACAGGCAAATTAACAGGCAACATAACAATAAAATCCACAATATTAATTCAGTACAAATAATAAATTGCGGAAAAGAAAATCAATCACACAAAATTCAACACAATGATTTTGGTGACGAAGTGGAAAACTCTTCCGAGTAAAAAACCACTCCGGGTATAGGCTACCACCCGAATCCACTATATCGAGAAAAACTTACAGCGATGGTCAAGACCTATGGTGGCAACTCCACCGACTCAAGTACCTCAATACTGCAAGAACTCAAGGCAACTCCTCAAGCCCGCGACCCACGGTTTTCTTCAGAACCTCTGAAGTCTCTGAGTGGATTATTTCACCAATTGACGCCGGAACTCCGACTACCAAACTTCCTCCTAAAGAACTCTAAAGGATTAGGGAATTTGGGTTAAGTTGTGTTGAAGGTTTAACAAAGATGGAATCACACCATTAATGAAGAAGACAAGAAGATGAAGAAGTCTTCAATGGTGGATTCAAATAAGGTTGAAAGCTTTGAGAGATTTAGGCTCAAGAAATAATTGCTTCAACTACTGAGAATGGCGGCTAAGGGTTATATTTATAGGTAGGGTGAAAACCTAGGGTTTTGCAGGCCAAAAACGCGCTCAGATCGCAGTCGCGTTCGAACGCTACACGAACGCGCTCTTTCTGTGAAGACTCGTTCGAACGTCAATCGAACGCACAACGAACGAGAACTCTCTGGAATGATCTCGTTCGAACCCAACAAGAACGAGACTCGAACATTTGCTCTCTGGAATTCCCGTTCGAACCCAATAAAGAACGTGCCACTAACTCCACACGTTCGAACCCAATTCGAACGAACGCAGCACCAACGCCACTCGTTCGAACACTGCAACGAACGCACCACGAACGCATGTCTGATGCACAGCAGCCAAAACCCAGTCCAATTGCACAAAGATCTTCACGACATATTACAACTCAATTGAACTTATTTTGACACGGACACATGCCAATAAAAATGGAACTCACAATCTCCCCCTTTGGCATTCCGTGACAAAATACTACCTAAAACAAAGACTACGGTAATAGACCCAAAAAGCAAATAGTCAACTGTCAACCATCAAAACAGTGACTTATTACAAATGGACTCGATCTAACACCTAACAAAGTAGTCTTGGAATTAATGCCACCTGAAACATCCACAAACAACAAGATACCGTGAAAAGCATTGGGATTATCAAGTAAAACATAAAGCAGGTAAAAATCTCATGCATGTACAAGTAGAAATCCCTCTCCCCCTTAATCTTAACTACCCCCTTAATACAGAGATATCTAAAGGATATTCTACGACTCTCTCCTATATATTAAGGCTCTCCCCCTTAATATATTACTCTCCCCCTTTTTGTCACGAAATGACAAAGGGTAAAAGAAACAGGAAAAATAACAGGAGAACAGAGAGAAAAACACATGCAAGAGCATAAACAAACAGGAATTACTCCCCCTCACTAACAGACACATAAAGTTAGCAAAAATAAGACACGGGAAGCAAACCAAACTCAGAAAAGTGCACAGGAAAGAAAAAAAAATAGGTATGCAACAACATGAAGCACACACAGGCACATACTGAGATAAATGAAAAATCCTGTCAAAAACTGACTGAAACAACATTTCAAGCTGATACAATGATACCCAGTCAGTATTCAGTTGTTTATGACATGAAACAATATGCATCATTTTGAAAGTGGCTAAATACAACACTTATGCATATGACATAAACACCAAAGCATATAAAGCACTTGCGTGGAAAAATAAAGTGCATAACGAATCAAGGCTTAAGACCTTATTTTATGAGCTGGACACAGCCAAAGAAATCCATCTCTAAACAAACCAAGTCCACAAAATAAGTGTTCAAACCCATCACCACTAGGACCTGAAAATAAGCAACATTGGTTGCATGCTATAATATTTACCCCAGAAATATCATGAGCTCATATTTAATAACTCTTTCGAGTGAAGGGTTTTTGCCCTTATCTTTTGAATTTGGCCATTTTGGCTCTTTTGCACTTGAGTCTCATTTTTTTTTTTAAATATATTTCTTTTTACTTTTACAAGGGGATAGCAAGGTCATCTAGTCAAAGGTCACACTATTGAGCAAACAGGATATGATAGAAATTGGATTGCTATTCCAAAAACTCATACATGCGACCAAGCCTTGATAAATTAAAAACGTGTATGTGGAAGTGCAAGCACAAGATATACCAAAGGTTTTTATCACACACACTCATGTATATAGAGCATCAAGAAAAATAAAAGCATATCATACATGCATAATCATATATCCTACATACCAGGATCACATGTACATGCTATTCATGCTCTAACAAGCCATAAAAAAAATTTTGGTCTTTTTAAAATATATAATTTTTTTTTTTAATTTTTCAGTTTTAAAGCACAAAAAAAAATAAAGACACAAAACAGCTTGTAAAACATCCAATGATACGTGGAGTTGTATCCCGAGTGCAGATCATACTACCGTCCATTCGGAATCGGCTATGAAATTTATGTCCGGGTTTCCATCCTATATACCAAGGGACATATAACAAAAACAAGACACACACACACCCATATGCTGTGAAAACAAAATAAACGTGCAAAAAAACATAAAACACACGCACACACACATGCAATGGGAAAATAAAATGCATCTTTCAAGCAGAGTTACACCGAAGTGCACTCTCATCATATCCATCAGGACATGCAGAAGTAGATGGGAAATCATCTTGCTTCCCCACCCAAACCTTTCTAGGAACCTCATCCACTTGAGAATTCCTAGTCAACAAAGAAAGTTTCTCACTAAGAAATTGTGTTTGTTTAGTTAGTGCAGAAACTTGAGACATTAGATTTGACGAATCAAATCTAGGAGACACACTCTTAGGCCTTCTTTTTTGCTTATGCAATATGAAACACTTAGGCCTAATATGTCCAGCCTTGCCACAGTGGTGGCACACAGGCACAAACCTCGGACGAGAGCGAGGTTTACCCACAACACCTCTAGATCGAGGTTGGGTCACAAGACGAGGAACAAATGGAGGAATCACATGACTACACTCAATAGGCTTTTTAACTAAGTCACATTTAGCTGCAACAGGCACAGCTTTGGAAGAATAAGCCTTATTGCAGTTAGGCTCAGAAATAATACCAAACATCCGGTCCACCTTTTTATTTCCACTAGAAAATGCAGACAACTGAGTTCTAGCATCTTCAAGCCCAGTCTCTAAAATTTGGACCCTATCAACTAGGCCTTTGTTCCTCTCCTCTAGGTCATCAACAATCAAAAGGCTTTGCTCAAATTTAGCTTGAGCTTCATTCTTTTCTAACTCAACTAGTTTCAGCCTTTTATTGACCTCTAAATTTGTCTTCTTAATAGCTAAACTCTCTTTAAAAAGTTTAGCATAAGCTATCTGAAGACTGTCCTCATCAACTGACTCATTGTGAGAGGATTCTGAACCAGAATCTCTAAAATACTCGTTCCTCTCACTGGTCACACTAGCAGGAAAGGCCATATAATTGCCTTTCGGAGAATCATCACCTTCAGAATCACTAAGGGATGCTACCATGGCTTTCTTGCCTTTAGCCCTAAGATATGTGGGACACTCGGATCTAACGTGCCCATATCCTTCACATTCATGGCACTGGACACTACGGGTTCTATTATCCATATCCCCTCTAGATTCTCTCCTGCTATGCCTTCTCTCTCTAGGCTTATTCTCCATATCCCTATCACTGTTATGGCCACTCTTCTTAGGTTTAAGAAATTTCTTAAACTTATTTGTAAACAAGGCCAAATCACAATACGTGAGGGTATCACAATTTAAGGGTTGACTATGTTCCATAGCTAATGGGTCAAGGATCGAGTTCAGGCTCTGATACCAATTGAAAATTCGATTTTAACAAAAGTTCTGACCCTATGCGGAATTACAGACAATAAGCAGGACAAGTCCTGTTACTGCTACTATGGAATTGCAACAGGCAAATTAACAGGCAACCATAACAATAAAATCCACAATATTAATTCAGTACAAATAATAAATTGCGGAAAAGAAAATCAATCACACAAAATTCAACACAATGATTTTGGTGACGAAGTGGAAAACTCTTCCGAGTAAAAAACCACTCCGGGTATAGGCTACCACCCGAATCCACTATATCGAGAAAAACTTATAGCGATGGTCAAGACCTATGGTGGCAACTCCACCGACTCAAGTACCTCAATACTGCAAGAACTCAAGGCAACTCCTCAAGCCCGCGACCCACGGTTTTCTTCAGAACCTCTGAAGTCTCTGAGTGGATTATTTCACCAATTGACGCCGGAACTCCGACTACCAAACTTCCTCCTAAAGAACTCTAAAGGATTAGGGAATTTGGGTTAAGTTGTGTTGAAGGTTTAACAAAGATGGAATCACACCATTAATGAAGAAGACAAGAAGATGAAGAAGTCTTCAATGGTGGATTCAAATAAGGTTGAAAGCTTTGAGAGATTTAGGCTCAAGAAATAATTGCTTCAACTACTGAGAATGGCGGCTAAGGGTTATATTTATAGGTAGGGTGAAAACCTAGGGTTTTGCAGGC
This sequence comes from Zanthoxylum bungeanum, assembly GCA_019454045.1. Taxonomy (NCBI): domain Eukaryota; kingdom Viridiplantae; phylum Streptophyta; class Magnoliopsida; order Sapindales; family Rutaceae; genus Zanthoxylum; species Zanthoxylum bungeanum. The sequence continues at coordinate 889,969 of SKCR01047512.1, forward strand.
CAAAAACGCGCTCAGATCGCAGTCGCGTTCGAACGCTTACTAGAACGCTACACGAACGCGCTCTTTCTGTGAAGACTCGTTCGAACGTCAATCGAACGCACAACGAACGAGAACTCTCTGGAATGATCTCGTTCGAACCCAACAAGAACGAGACTCGAACATTTGCTCTCTGGAATTCCCGTTCGAACCCAATAAAGAACGTGCCACTAACTCCACACGTTCGAACCCAATTACGAACGCAGCACCAACGCCACTCGTTCGAACACTGCAACGAACGCACCACGAACGCATGTCTGATGCACAGCAGCCAAAACCAGTCCAATTGCACAAAGATCTTCACGACATATTACAACTCAATTGAACTTATTTTGACACGGACACATGCCAATAAAAATGGAACTCACAGTATTGATCGTAGATGCCACTGGCTGCATGAATTAATAATAATTAATAATATTATATATACATGCAGTAAAATTAAGAGTACGTATATATATTTGGCATGTATTGATTCAATTAGATAATTATGTTAGGGTACCTTGCGTAAGGTGTAAAATGATTCGAGATATTTATGAAGAGAAGGAACATGATGGAAATGTTGTAGAGGTTTAATAAGATTTGTAAGCACAAGGACATCAGAAAGGGCCACAGTCATCCCGCCGCCAGTTAAAGGATGACGCATGTTGAAAGCGTCGCCCATCAAAATGGCTCCAGGTGTAGGTTTAGGATTTGCTGGCATGCTTCTATTTGTCATCGTTCTGATATTATTACCTTTATCAATTTTACACATGAATGCATCACGAAGCTCAACTGGCACCTGAATCAAAAAACATCCATCACATAATAAATAAGCCCCTTTAGTAATTTTATTTATCATGGGTGATTAGCTAGATTTTCACCTTATACTAAAATATAAAATATAAAATATATACCTGTGGTGCCACTTTGGTCTTCAAATATTTGGCCATTTCACCATTTGCGATGGATGGTAATTTCTCACCAGGTATATCAACTAAGCATCTCACCTCAGTGCTACTAATTGGATAAAATAAGATGGGTGAAGGATCTGCTAAAATTACGTGCCCGTGATTTGGGACGGGAAGCTGACAGTTCTCTAACACAGTACCAACAAAACATGAAGGTATATGAACCTGTTAAAAACAAAGCCAAAACGATACTAATTAATAACTCATTGCTTCCGTTAGATAAAACAAGATAAACTAATTTGCAGCCAAATATAAATTAAATTAAATTAACAAAACGATTTAATTTGACCTTTGAATTGCAAAGAGACCGACGCAGATTTGAGAAGCAACCATCACAAACAATTGTAAGAGGAGCATACGATTGATGTTCTTGACCGTCCTTAGTTTTATAATGAACCCCTTTTACAATTCCACTTTCTTCAACCAGAGATGTCACTGTCCCTTCCTCCATTCTTACACTGGATTTATCAAAATGGTAATGAAGTTTGTATTAATTTTGTAAAAATATCTAAGACCAATGGTCAATAGAATGCACTGAGAATTTGGAAAAAAAATGTACGTACTTGGATAGAGAAGAAGCTTTTTCTCTCATTCTTTGAACAAATCGGCCATTGTGGAAGCTCCTGCCGGCGACATTAGCTTGGAATTTCCCCAATGGATATGGAGTTTTTGTAATTTTTCCATTCTTGAAGAGAGCATATCCCACTACTGGCTGGGCATCTATTTCCTCCACACAATCTGCATGCATTTCAGGAAAAAAAATGAAACAAGGACAATTAATAATATGCCGGCACACATTATTATTATTATTATAACTTAATATGACAACAATACCCTCGAGGCCTAATTCAACTAGTTTCAAGTATCCTCCAGGCTGAAGCAATTCACCAACTATTCTGTCAGGCATTGTCAAGTCTCTTTCAATCACATGAACTCGTCTTCCATCCTGCGTATATATATATATATATATATATATAATTAGTTTGTGTTAATTAAGTGAAATTAAACAAGCCCAAGGAAAGAAAAAAAAAATTCATGTACCTTGGCAAGTGTATGGGCTAGGGCAGCTCCAGCAACACCAGCACCAACAATGATGACGTCGGGGCCGGAGACATTCTCCGGCAAAGAAAGTCCATTCTTTGGTAACTTCTTCAACTTGTTAGGGCGCGAAATTAAGAGAAGAAGAAACCCAATGAGAGAAACAGCAAAGAAAGTGCCAACAATAAACTGTTCAATCATCAAGACCATTTTCTTCTTCTTGGGGTTCTAAATCTTGATTAATTGTGTTTCTTGATTTGTTGGTGAGGTTCTGTTGCAATGAGAGATATTGCGACTGTGAGCAAAGAGGCTTTATATATAGAAGACGAGCATGTGGGGTTTTGTGGAGTTAATATTATAAGCTTCAATGCCAAAATGTAACTTTTACAATATCAACTCTTTTTTGAGTCAGCAGGTGTGATCGTGATCGATTAATAAAAGTCGAGAAATGGAATATTGTGAAACGATGGATGATCGTCTATTCGTATTAATTTGTATTGGTACCCTTATTCTTCTGTTTCCTTTATGACAAAAGATCACAGCTAAAGACAAAAATAAATAGTTGCCTTCAAGTTCAAGTCTTTGTCACTGCGGGGATACCACCAAAATCACGAACCAAAAACCATGAGTTTTATTTTATTTATTTATTTATTTATTTTTCCTCATATTCTGTTCACGAGTTGGGACGTGTTGGGTTTGAGTCGGATTTATTAAACCCGAATGGGTCGGGTCAATGGAATAAGCAAATTCGAAATTTGTATTATTAAATTCGAGTAGGTCCGGTCTTCAAAATTTTTTTTTCTTTATATATTAATTATTTTGAGATATAAATATTAATTATTTAATGTCCCGTAAATATGTCATACATATAAAATTTCAAAACAATAAAAGTAATAAACAATTGAAATAATAGTAAAAATTTTAAAAAATAATAAAAATTTTAGAAAAATAGTAAAAAAATTATTGTAAAAAATGCGAGTCGGTTTAAAAATCAAACTTGTGACCCGACCCAATATTTATGGGTCGAGTCGAATTACATGGGTTTTTTTTAATCCCAACGGATCGGGTCAGATCGAGAGTTAATTCGAAAATTGAAGCACCCATATTTCTCTCTCAAGATTCAAACATGAGTATCGATTAAAAAATAATAATAATATTAGGATAAGCCATATGTTTAAACTTAAAGTTACTTGTTGTAATGAAATATTAGCTATGGCTAGTTAGTAGCTTGTATGTCTTTAGAGAAACTATAAATAAATTTATGAATGAATAAAATTGACTAAGAATAAAAACTTGGGATTAACATGCTTAATTAATATATGGGATTGTATTACATTGTAAAATAATAATTAAGTACTCAAATCATGCGTGTTTGAAAAATGGATTAAGATCGTCTAGGGCTCGTCTTTTTTAGAGATGTGTCCCTTATTATTTTAGATGGTTTATTATTTATTTATTTATTTAACACTCACAAAAAGATAAGACATGAAAAAAGGTAAGCTAAATGAAAGATGAGTAGTAGAGAATTTGAATCCTTGAAAAAATTCTTCAAAAGTAGTTATCAAATATTTTGATGTTGTCTTAATTCTTAAGCTTTTTTGAGTTCGAATTTCTGAAAATATAATTATGCAAACAAAATACTAGAAATATATATATATATATATATATATATATATATATATATATATTTATATTATATTTATATTTATATTTACTTGTGTTATTTTTGTGGTCCCAGGAAGAGTAACTTGGTAGTGTATGACTCAAGATCTCATCTTGAGGTTTTGAGTTCGAATCCATAGAGTGTGTTTCTTATAAAATTGTAAGACAGCTTGAGATTTTACCTGCTCCGCTTAAGCCCGAAATGGATGATTTGGCGATGTGATTTTTAACGATTTAAAAAAAAAATGTTATTTCTATGAATCCTACCCCAAATTAACTAATGCATTAGAGAAATGACACTATAGATTTTTTAGAGTTGCTTTTTTTAAAAAAAAATCTTTTTGGCTCCTAATATATTTATTATACTCTTTGCCATCTTCAATTTCAACTGTAGTGTTAAACAGTGAAAATAATAAAGTTCTGACCCAACACACCTATGGAGGATAGGTGTAACAAGCAGAAATAAAAATTTTACTACACTATTCAAAACACGTTTCGAATAGAGCACAAATAATGGAAGAACAATCAACCACAATAAAAATAAATTACTTAGTAAACAAATCCGATAACTCAAAAGTAAAGAGCAGTAAGAGTAAAAAGATGACAATGAGATTTGTTTACGAAGTGGAAAACTCGTTAGAGTAAAAACAACTCCGGGTATAGGCTACCATCCAAATCCACTATATGAGAAAAACTTACAGAGATGGTGAAAAGACTTATAGCAACAACTTTGCTGACTCTAATCCCAAAGCTGTAATCACCCAAGGAACTCCCCGAGCATGCACCAAGCAACTTCCTTCAGACCTTCTGAAGTCTCAATGGATTGAATCTGACTGGCAGTTATGTGTGAATGGTGAGGGGTGAAGAAACAAGAAAATCACTCATGAAATAAGATTTAATCTTAAGGAGAGATTTTCAATATAAAGGGAAAACAAAAGCAAGGGCTATTGAGTAATGTGTTTTCCTCAATGTTGAAAGGGAGAAAAATTGATCCTTTTATAGGTAGGGTTTTCTAAAAGGAAAATTAGGTTTAAAACGCGCATCCAGAAAACAAAAGATGCGACAGTTTTTCGAACGCACAACGAACGTGATTCGAACGCGGTGAAATTTGCAAAGGCCGTTCGAACGAAATGGGAACGGTACTCAAACGGGAGCTCTCTGGAATGATAGCGTTCGAACCCAACAGGAACGGGACTCGAACGTTTGCTCTCTGGAATGCTCTCGTTCGAACCCAATATAGAACGTGACACTAACGCCAAACGTTCGCACCTGATGAAGAACGCAGCACTAACGTAAATGTTCGAACCGGATGAAGGATGCAACACTAACGTCAGTCTGATGCACAACAGCCAAAAACCAGTCCAATTGCACAAACATCTTCACGACAAATTACAACTCAATTGAACTTGTTTTATTACGGAGATAAGCCAATAAAACTGGAACTAACAAACAGTAATGGGAAAAACACACTGTTAAAGAGTAAAGTGATATTTTAATAAGAAACAAATGAACAAATTTTAATTTACTGAGGCATCTAATTTGGATGTGAAAAGACGCATTTACCTTTCATTAGCTTGTTTTTTTCTTTTATTGTTTTAACATCAAGAATAAAATAAGATATTAAAAAATCTATTCAGAGCCAAAAATATAATAAAAATCAATTCTAGAAAGATAAAAGTGCAATATTACCATTTGTCATATTACTAATTATTTGATATAAATTTTTTTTGGAAAGCTTTTTTGTTCACCTATCATTCCTTATTTTTAGGTAAATTAATTAATTAAGAAATATGTTAAATTACCTTATTGCTAGCTATTGTTGTCACGACCCTTCCTTAGAGCGGGCCCAACCCTAGAAAGAGGTTCGCGGACTTCTTTAGCTCGAGCGTTCTATATGTCAAACCAAACAAACAAATATGCATAATTAATACATCATAAGTTACAAATACATGAATTATACACAATTTTTATGGTATGCAAATGACGACTGAAATGTCTGGACCAACCCGAAAAACAACTGTGGCGCGTGGATTCAATTCTGGTACTGCTTTTGCTGTGCTCGCGAACTACCTGAAATGTTTGGAGGAAAATGAGAGTGAGCTTAAAGAGCTCAGCAAGTAAAACATTCATACTCTCAACATGACCTCACCAACAAAATATGAATATATATATATGAAAATAAAATATATTATAATAACAACTCAAGCAAACATCCCACAACAATACAAACATACATTTTACATGGTTGCTAATCCGAATCCAGTATAACAGTGGATTGAAACCAATGGGGAGTCCCTCGCATACCCCCAAGGTTTTCAACCATAACAACTCGCAAAATATGTGTGGGTGAGTTAAAACCAATGGGGGGAGTCCCTCGCATACCCCCAATATTTTTCACCATATAATCTCGCAAAATATCTCATCACATCTTATCTCATCTCATATCCGACCACTATTATACAAAACCCGGCAGCACAATACAACAATGTATCATCCAATACAATCACATCTCACATCCAATCCATCAATCTCATCTCAAAAATCATGAATTCATATTTATCATGCTTTCAATTAATCAATATTTATATCTCCATAAAAAATATATAATATATATATATATATATATATATAATTATAATTATACCAATATATTTATATATGGACTTTCACAACAACCATCAATCAACAAACAATTATGTTAAGGGAATCATCGTGCAGTGTACTTACCTCTATCCACGCAAAAGCCTTAATATGTCTATATCCTCGCTAGGAATCTGAAAAATATAAAATTACGATCAGGTCCCTCAATTATTCAAAAATTACGATTTTACTCCTACAATTTCTAAATTTCCATTTTAGCCCCTAAACTTTTCTAATATGTCAAAATAGTCCTAAAACTCTTAAATATTACTATTTAACTCTAGGGGTGTTCGCGGTGCGGTTCGGGGCGGTTTTTTTGTTTTTTACTTCAAACCGCGCGGGTTGGCGGTTTGGGAAATTAGAAAACGAAACCGAAAATTTGATAAGGAAAACAGCGGCGGTTCGGGTTGGCGGTTTAGCGGTTTGGGCGGTTCGGGTCGGCGGTTTGGATTATAAATTTTTTAAGAAAATTTTGTGTGTTTTCACATTATAATTGAAGAAAAAATTACATAATTTTCATTTATTCATTACATATTATTATATGATCATTAAATACCTTAATTTTCATAGTTAAAGAAGAAGAAAAATATAAAATAATAATTAATTTGTACGCGGGTCGGCGGTTTAGGCGGTTTGGGTCGCGGTTCGAGTCAAAATATGCGGTTTGGGCGGTTCGCGGTTTGACATGGGTCAAAACCGCACACCAACCCGAAATTTGCGGTTCGATTCGAGGCGGTTCAAAATCATTTTTAATATTTTTTCAAACCGCGCGGTTCGGTTCGGTGCGGTGCGGTTCGATGCGGTTCGCGGTTTGACCCGAAATTATGTTCACCCCTATTTAACCCCTAAAAACCAGAATTTACAGTTTTACCCTCTTAATTATGTAAATATACAATTACGTCCAAAACTTTCAAATTCTATAATTTACACCCCAAAACAGTAATAATTGTACGGGCCAAATTTGGGCCAAGGGCAATTTTGTCATTTTACTCCAGGCCCAAGTTTCTACCTCAGAAGGAAGCCCAATGATTAAAGTGAATAGTGGCCTAGAGATTCATTAGCCCAAGCCCAATGAGGAGCCACGTAACACCCAGGCTCATTAATGCCACCCACAAGCCATCCGTTCCAACCTGCAAGCAGTAATGGCACTTCATTAAGTTGACTGTTACCATGTTCTAACGGGCAAATAATCAAAAGACAATCAATAAAGGCACACATGACTATACCATGGATATATAAGGAACATGAATCCAAGAGGAAGGGCATTCAACGTCTGGCTCTCCTACCCATAGCTTTGGGACATCCTCAAGCTCGCCACTCCTGCCACTTACCGCCCTCACGGCATTCAACGGAGTTCAAGGTATCATCTAACCTTGACCTTCCATCTATTACTACCTTTGTTCATTTACTGACTTGGGCGTCGGAGTGCCCCCGGCACCCACCACACCGGTGGGCAGTACTCCCGCTCACTCTACACCTTTGTTTTGCAGGATCGCTAGTGCCCCTATACAAAATCTCAATTGTAGACCCTCGGCGAAAACCAGCGTCTACAATTTGGCGCCCACCGTGGGGCCTTAGCGATTTATAAGCAAACAAATCTAACAGCCTACGAGGACCTGCAAACATTACCTTAGCTTCCAACTCGAGCCTACAATGGAAGTTTAGAGCAAATCTTATTTACTTCCTAATGACGTGAAGCTCCAGATCACCTCAACTGATTTACCATTGGCACCAACCTATTGGAGGCATATAATAATATGGAAATGGATAATCCTCCAGCAGACAACCATCCATTGCTTCGAGGGGGAAAGGTCAACATACCGCCCCAACCGACCAGACACGACGAACCCCATCCACTATGTACAAGGAAATGCAAGAGTTTAAAAAGGAAATTATGTCAAGCCTTAAGCGGTGTCAGACTACCAAAATCCATTTACTCCAGTCGACTTGTGAAGAACGTCACTTGGATCATTCTACACACTTCCTCCAGTCGACATAAGGATACCCTCATAACCCTTCACCATGCTCAATCAACCAAGAAGTATTTTCTACCATTTTCTCCATTCGACATTGATGGCATGAAATCCATTCCAGACGACGTGAAATTTGATACGTGTGGATCGTTATCTTTTCCAGACAATGGGGATGAATCTCAATCTCCTTCATACGACATGAAAGCGATGCCATCTTCTACATTCGACATTAATGGCATTACCAACTCCACTAGATAACATGAAAGGATTGCCATCTCCTCTAGATCACACGAAAGGTTAGTCATCCCCTTCAGTCGACCTGAAATGATTATTTCCTATTTTCTATATAGAGTGTATGGATTGTCATTAGCTTCAGGCTGCATAGGAAAACCTTAATCATATCTAGTAGAAAGAAAAATTTCATAAGCCTTACTCAGGTCCGGTCGACCTCTATCATATCTTATAGAATGAGGAGTGTGAACTACGTTGGATCTTCATCGGGTTTATTCGATCATATTCATGAATTTTCATCAGGTCCAAACCTCCATATAGGTCTTGTAGACTCTCAGAGACCTTTATCTAACAGAGTGAGGGAATTCCTTTATGGATCTTTCTCCGGTCATTCGACCGTTGTCTCATGGGTCAGGCTTAGTTCACTGTAGACTCCACGTATTCCTTCATACGGTATGGAGGAGTGAAGATTTTCTTGGACCTTCATTAGGTCAAATTGGTTGTAAACTCTCATGTACCTATATAAGGTACAGTGGCACATTGCCTGAGCTAATTGGCATCCTACAAGCAAAAGAAAAATGTGGATGAAACATGCAACAAAAATTCGAATGTGCATGGAGGCGTGTCCAGTCTACATTTGTCAATCATAAAGGAAGCATTCAACCGCGCGCAACCCATAAGCTCCACATCACTGCCCAAGATGCAAAGCTGTAGGCGGCCCGACAAAAATCCTACATGATAATATCGTCCGCCGTAAGGGCTAGATAGATGTCATTCTTATGGTCGACAGGGAAGTTTGCCGACTTGACGGTGTTTCCCATGACTCGTTGGACGGACAAGGGAGTGAGGGATTTATCGTGAGGTTGAAGCCTTCGCTGAACCAGTATCCCAGGGTCCATACGTAGACATAATTACGGGTGTAGGCTCCTTATGTCGGGTCACAAGACGAATCCTTTTACCTTCTTGACTCGGACCATGAGTTGAAGCTACTCTACCGATCTCACATGTCTCATCTCTGTGTCCACACCCATTTGATTCGCCAATGATCACAAGAAGCTCAAAAGAAAGAGGTGGCCATTCAACCGACTGTCGGGAACGAAATGAATCGCCTACACCACACTTACAACCTCAGCTTATATGCTTGCTGTCGACCCTTAGAGTTTTCATGCCGACAGTCTACAATAACGACGACGACAATAAAACATCAAGGACTCTTTCTCTGTCGTTTGATTCGGTTTTGGAGCATCTGATGCAGTAGGTCCCACCACAGCAGCACCAGAAGCTGCAGGAGAAGCAACTGGAGCAGCAACAGGCTTTGCCATTGAGGAGATGCCCGATATTTTCCGACTCTGCGTGAAGCAGCATTTCACACGACATTTTCACACGACATTGAAGCATGCGTATGGACGTGGTCCCTCTACATGACCTTATTGCTCAGCTTGTACTAGGACCAGAGGAGTGCATTTTTTATTTTTATATTTGCCTCTCGGATTTGGCTCATGGTGTGACATAGTGGACCATTTGTATTGTGTCGAGTGAGCAAGTTGTGCATAGGGAGTTCCACGTGATGTAGCTTGTGTATGCCCTCATTCTCAGTCATGGAACTGACTGTTGATGTTGTTGCTGGGCTGACTACTGACACCAAAGGAGCAACCGATGTCGTGAGAGGAGAAGATGAATGTTTAAAGGCTAGGGCAACTTGTTGTAGAGGTGTAGCACGAGGATATATTCCTTCATATCATGGCAAACAAACTGACGCATGCAGCACGTCCCAGCAACACGAGAACACTCCTCTGGCCGCTCAGTACGCAAACCAAGCCCACTGAAGTAATTACCGGCCCAAGCCTAAATGAAATTCACTTACAATAGACGCATGAAGTTCCAGGCACGAAGGATTTTACAAGTTGCCTCCCAGAGTAGGATCACGTGAATTGAGAAGGGCCACTGCCCAAGACCCTGCGAACCATGCGCAGCTGAAAGAGACCAGCTGACGTATCTACCACAACACGTGAAGCTACACCCTTCGTCGAGTGACCTCTTCTTTGGCAGGAAAAACTATGTTTGAGAAGTAATCTGGTAAGTGGACAAACTAAGCGAATGTGACAAATATTTTCTAGGCTAAGCAGGCTAAGCAGGCCCAATTCCTTTTTGCTGCACGAGACGACACATCCCAACAGACTCCTTCACTTCGGCATCCGAACCCAGGCGACATATACAAAATTCCACAGTTGTGACAATGGTAAATTAGTCTAAAAACTCCAAACGACCTGGACGTCGTCCACAAATTATATCTCCTTCCAAAGGCAGTATTATTAAAATCTTGCCTAGTCGAGGATGCTCCAGATGAAGATACGACAAGAGAATATCCCACTAGAATTCGGCTCAAGGAAAATGCTTCAAAAAAAAAAAAAAAAAAGTTACCCTCATGAGATGAATGTCGCACTGCACTCTACACTAAGCATGGAATGTAAGTCTCACTCTACATTACACGCATGAGGCTTGATTAAGATTCCATCCGACAGGACATTGGAAAATTATCATATTCTCCATATGACTAGATAGATTGTCGTCCCACCCATACTACATAACCTTTGTCAGGTCTAGTAGTATGAAAGGGAAAGACTCTAAAACCTTTGAGTGGTCTGTAGAGTGAAGATTTTCATAGATCTTCATCTAGTCCATGTGACATTAAAGACTCCCCTAACTCATTGACTCGTAGGATGGGAGGATGATCCTGAACCTTCATCTGGTTTAGTTGACCATGGACAATCCTCATGGACTCATGTCGAGTCAAGATATAGACATGGATTGACACATGTCGTATGAATTTTATCCTGAACCTTCATCTGGTTCGGTTGACCGGGGACATCCCCCATGGACTCATGTCGAGTCAAGATATAGACATGGATTGACACATGTCGTATGACTTTTATCCTGAACCTTCATCTGGTTCGGTTGACCGGGGACATCCCCCATGGACTCATGTCGAGTCAAGATATAGACATGGATTGACACATGTCGTATGACTTTTATCCTGAACCTTCATCTGGTTCAGTTGACCGGGGACATCCCCCATGGACTCATGTCAAGTCAAGTTGTAGACATGAATTATACATGTCGTATGACTTATTACTTCCTGGACTCATCAAGTCCAGTCGACCGGGGACATCCCCATGGACTCATGTCAAGTCAAGTTGTAGACATGAATTATACATGTCTTACGACTTATACTTTCCTGGACTCATCAAGTCCAGTCGACCGGGGACATCCCCCATGGACTCATATCGAGTCAAGTTATAGACATGAATTACATTTGTCGTATACTTCCTGGACTCATCAAGTCCAGTCGACTGGGGACATCCCCCTTAGACTCATGCCGAGTCAACTTGTAGACATGGATTACACATGTCTTATGACTCATATCTTCCTAGACTCATCAAGTTCAGTCGACCGGGGACATCCCCCATAGACTCATATCGAGTCAAGTTGTAGACATGGATTACACATGTCGAATGACTCATATCTTCCTGGACTCATCAAGTTCAGTCGACCGGGGACATCCCCCATAGACTCATATCGAGTCGAATTGTAGACATGAACTACTCATATCGTATGACATATATTCCTGGCTTCATCAAGTCCAGTCGACCGGGGACATCCCTCATAGACTCATGTCGAGTCAAATTTTAGACATGGATTAACACACGTCGTATGACTGAGGTACTGACTTTCATCTGGTTCAATCAATTGGGCACTTCCCCAATGGCTCTAGTAGAGTCGATTTCATTATCCCGACCATCATCTGGCTCGGACAACTGGATACTTCCCCAATAGCTCTTGTAGACTCAAGTTGATAACTTGACATTCGTTTGATTCAATTAAATAGGCAGCATCAAACGCTCGAGTACGCCTAAATACCATGACCTCGTCCCAAGCGACACAAGCATCAAGTACTCTCCAAGCCAAGGACTCTTTGACTTAGAGAGTATGGGACAAACTGTACGGGCCAAATTTGGGCCAAGGGCAATTTTGTCATTTTACTCCAGGCCCAAGTTTCTACCTCAGAAGGAAGCCCAATGATTAAAGTGAATAGTGGCCTAGAGATTCATAAGCCCAAGCCCAAGGAGGAGCCACGTAACGCACAGGCTCATTAATGCCACCCACAAGCCATCCGTTCCAACCTGCAAGCAGTAATGGCACTTCATTAAGTTGACTGTTACCATGTTCTAACGGGCAAATAATCAAAAGACAATCAATAAAGGCACACATGACTATACCATGGATATATAAGGAACATGAATCCAAGAGGAAGGGCATTCAACGTCTGGCTCTCCTACCCATAGCTTTGGGACATCCTCAAGCTCGCCACTCCTGCCACTTACCGCCCTCACGGCATTCAACGGAGTTCAAGGTATCATCTAACCTTGACATTCCATCTATTACTACCTTTGTTCATTTACTGACTTGGGCGTCGGAGTGCCCCCGGCACCCACCACACCGGTGGGCAGTACTCCCGCTCACTCTACACCTTTGTTTTGCAGGATCGCTAGTGCCCCTATACAAAATCTCAATTGTAGACCCTCGGCGAAAACCAGCGTCTACAATAATCACATACCGAGCTCCAACAACCTCCAAATCTCACAACGAAAGAGTCGCTGGTCAACAAACATCTCAAGGATCACGGTGATGGTGGTGGTAGGGGCTGAACTACGACGGTTATCGATGATCGGTTAAACACCGATAACAACCGTATTTTACTCATTTTTCAACAACCGAAGGTTCGATTTGGGCAAACGAAATATCCAACTCGCGTATCTCGATGAGGGAAAAATTTCGGTCCGGGAGGTGTCATACACGCGCGGCGGCGCGTGGAGCGCGTGGGCAGCAAGTCGCCGGCGCGTGGGGGCGCGTCCGGCGTTGTCTCGGCGGCGGTCCGACGGAAATGGATTCGTCTCGTAGAGAGGATTCTCCAGATGTGGTCACTTGCTGGAAACGGAGATTGGACAATGTCGAAAACTTCATTTCTCTCTTTGTCCATGTACTTTCTCTCTCTAGGAATGCTCTCTAAATTGCTCTCGGTTTCTCTCTCTAAAACTCTCTAAAATTGCTCTGGAAATTCTTCAATTCAATTCTCTGCTCCTATCTATTTCTTTCACTCTAAAAAATAAGGATTAGTGTTGGTTTTGTTAATATAAGTGGAATATGTTTGGTTTAGGTGCAGTGGAGTTTGTAGGTTTAGTGGGTGTGTTAGGTTTAGTGGATGTGTGGATTATTAATAAAGAAAAATAAAAATAAGGTATTGGATATTACAATTGTATTATAGAAATCAATTTACTATACTGCTTACCCAGAACAGTAATTGTGTGAAACAAACATAACGATTGCATGCATTGCCCCAAAATAACAATTCAATTCAAGAGAATAAGCAATCACACATCGATCCTCTACTTCCATCCTACACTTTTACTTGCGAATTTGGATCCAGTGCTGCTGAGTTTAACTGTATTAAATTTTATATAATCTTCTACTACGGGTGCATTAATATCAATACATGATTAAAATTCAAATTACATATAAATTTTTCTTTAATAACTCACAATCACAATTAGTAAAAATCTCAGCATAAACCTCGAGTTAGCACCGAATCCAAGTTCTTAGTACTTACACTCACACTCACTTCAAAACATGCATCCATTAATTCCATTGCATGCATGGCCCCCATTCCAATTCCACCTTAGAGAAAAATTTATCAAATGATGATCTAAGTTAGTACCCCAAATATTCTTCATTTCTTCATCACCATCAATGCATGAGTTATGATGATGATTAATTTAAGAGAGAGTGAATTCATCAGACCTTCCTCTTGAAGACCTAACCTCAGCGTCACTTGCATACGAAGAGTAAAAATCATCATCACCATCGACTCTCTCTTTAACCTCTTCAATTTTTTCAACAGCTTCCTTCAAATCCAATCTCTTATCCACCTCCTGTTCAGAACAAGCCAATCCAATCTCAACAATTTCACCATTTCACCTTCACAATTCCTTGTACTGTCTCCCATGTCTTTATCAAACACCTCCCTTTTGTTCTCTCCATTTTCCAGAACTGAATTAACCCAAGTCGCCAAATCTTCATCGGCTTTCTTCCCTTGTTGCAAAAAATTTGCTGGGAATTTTCCGGTCATGATTTCAAGAATCAAAACTCCAAGACCCCACACGTCGGTCTTCTTTGTAACTCGGCCTAGTTGTAAAAATTCTGGAGATTTATAAGCAACCATAAGCTCTTGTGCACTTTCTTGATTCATTACAGGGATGAGGCCGTAGTCGGCGAGTAAGGGATCTAAGGACTCGTTGAGAAGAACGTTGGAGGATTTGATGTGACCGTGTGGTGCAATTAGGCTTGGTAGCTCTTTGTAAAGGTATTGCAGACCCTTGGCTACTCCTTTGATGATCTTCAAGCGTGAGGGCCAATTCAGACTTGGTTGCCCTAGAGCTTGGTGGCCTAAGAAATAAATAAAACTGAAGTGATATGATATAATTGTTAAACCAAAATAAAATCAATTTCAAATGCAAAACATGAACATGATAATGCCATGCATAAATCAATTATATGGAACTTTATGTCATTTGATAATTTATTGATGACAAAGAAGAATGTGCTTGTAATCAGGAACATAATTATATTGAAGATAAAAATTTATAACTGGAAAATCAAGATTTTGGTTAGACAAAAAAAATAATAGAGAAACTATAAATTAAAACAAATTGTAACATAATAATTATAAGCCATGTTTATGGTCTTAAAAAATAATTATGAAAATGAAATCAATATGAAAGATTCAAAGAGACATACCGTGAAGATGAACAGCCAAGCTTCGTTTCTGAACAAATTGATGGACCAAAAGTTTCTCTTCTTTTCTATAATAATAAGCAACAAGAGGAATCAAATTCGGATGCCTCAATCTACCAAGTCTCCTCATATGTTCTTGAAACTCTTCTCTGCCAACATTGTTCATTTGCTTAAATCTTTTAACGACCATCATAGCCCCATTTGAAAGAGACGCCTTGTATGAAGATCCAAAGCAACCACTGCCCAGTATCTCCGCCGAGGCTCTTAACAGGTCATGCAAATCAAACCTCTCCACGTCATCTCTGACAAAAGTTAGCTTGATCTCAGGTTTCTTCCCGCCCACTACTGCTTCCGTTGAGCTTGGCGACAACTGCCCTGATTCCCTTTTCCCTGCTGGTGGTGGTGGTGGTTTCTTTCGAACGTTATTTGATGGTGGTGGCGGGACCTCTAATGAATCTTCCCTTTCTCGTTTTCTCTTTCGATTAAGGGCGAAGATTGCTGCAATGACGGCGGCTAATGCTACTATTGATGCTATTATGATAGAGGCTATGATCACTACTGTTGAACTATTAGACCTCTTGGAACCGGAATCATCAGGCGGAGGGATGGGGATAGGTTTAGGAGGAGGGTTCGGGGAAGGGACAGGGTTAGGAGTCGGGCTGGGACTAGGGCTAGGGGCGGGGCTGGGGCTGGGGCTGTTACATGATGATTTCAATGGCTCTCCACATAAACCCTCATTGTCTGCTTGAACAAAAAGGTGTTAGGTTAGCATTCCGAATTGTGTTTTAAAAATTTATAATGTTTTTATTCCGGGAATATTTAGGGGTCCTTCGAGATTCGAGCAATGATTGTTCGTTATAGTTTTTCTCTTACAAAACTACTATTGTGTCTAAAGACTCGTCCGAATAAAAAGAGAAGTGTGATCTTTTTACTTATGGTGATAACTTTACCAATTACATAGAGCTCGAATACATACTCGAACAAACAAACTCCAATGTGTTTTAGACTTTACCTATTCAGACACCCGTTCTGTTTGAATTAAGTATCATTTTCTATTATATAGTAATTTTGTTATCATTACATATGTGGCATATGTTCGTAACACTAATTGGGAGATGTACATACAAACAAAAGTTATTATGATTAACAGAAAACAGAAAACAGAAAAATTATTACCAATAATTAAAATAAAATTGGCTGATATTAATTGCTAATGCTACAATGTTAACATAATGATGCGTGAATCTTCTTTAGTAATTTCATCATAAGATTGTTGCCAGAGAGAGAGTAGAAGAATTGAAGGGGGGGTAAAACCGACCTGAAAAGGAGGTAGGATCCAAAAATTTGAGAGCTGGAGGGATGGGACCAACCAAACCATTATTGGAAACATTGAAAGACTGAAAATTCGTCTGTTCAAAGTATGGAATTTGACCTTCAAATTTGTTGCCTTCAAGTCTCAACTCAACAAGCCTAGACAAACGGGTCAATGATTCCGGAATTGGACCACTAAACTGATTATTTGCCAAATGAAGCTTCCTTAACGAAGCCATACCATCAAAAACATCCGGAAGAATCTCCCCAGAAAATCTATTATTCGACAAATATACAGCTCTTAAAGTGCCAAGTTGTTTCACATCCGGCATGGAACCTTCCAAATGATTCTTCATTAAGCTAAGGGTTCTCATATATTTCAACTCCTTTAAAATGTCAATGTCTATTGTCCCCTTGAGCTCCATGTCCTCTAGTTTTAGACCCAAAACGGTACCTTTCGAACAAAGAACACCATCCCAATCGCATGGCGCCGTCCTATCATCCCAATTCGCCAATGCAGTGGAATTTGTTAGAGATTCTTTAAAAGCGAGAAGGATTTGAGAATCCGTTAAGCTCGAACATGGCACGAAACAACACCACGTTAATATTATTATGTTAATAAGTAAAATAAGACATTTTGGTTCATGTCTAGTAGTAGTATTAGACATAGCATAATAATAAGGTGGGCGATATTCCCAACGTTGTTGTCGTTGTCGTTGTTGTCGTCGTCCTCGTAGTAGCACGCGCACAGACGGGGCGTTGTGCGCGCCCTCTACACAAGGGGCTGCAATGGTGAGTTGGTGTTTCTTTTTCTTTGTTCTCTCAGACGCCGGGGGAGGAGAGGAAGTTTTGGATTGAAGCTTGGAATTTGATGGCATTCAAGGAGAGAGGTGGAAGGAGGAGAAACTAAAGGTGCTAAGAATAGCTTCATATTGAGGCTGTTTTACAAAGGGGCAAGTAAAAAAAATCAAAAGGGGAGCTTTCTATTGTTGACTTGGTCTCCTTTTCTTTCTATGCTTCAGAAATCTCCGCACATCCTTTAAATTTGACATAACAAAGTTGAACTAACTTTTGATAGATGGAAAATTAAAATGTGTATAACGATATCAGCTGACAAAATGTTAGTATGCAATATTATAAAGCCATGAAAGTACTAGAAAACCTCTACTTTAATTAAAGATATAATAATGAGAGTATTATTTTAACCACCACTTTTTACCATGTATTGTGTATGGCCCAAATCTTAATTGCCGCGCAATAAGATTAGAAAGTATATATTAAAAATAAAAAAAAATAAAAAGAAGAGCGAAAGCTTCCTATTTAAAATATTAAATAGGGCCCAAGATACTATTCCATCTAATTGATACATTCAATTTTTAACTTTGGGATCCCTGGAGTGAAAAAAATCTAATAAAGAATCGGATCCAAGCATTAAGCAAGACTGACAGAAAATAAATATTAAGGGATGAGAGAATTTTGAGGATCAAACTTTGTATACCCAACGTCGACAAGACAGAGGCCATCTGGTGGCGCTGGGGGAGCAGTGGCGCGTCTGCATGTAGCATCAATAAGCTTCAGAAGTGCATCCTCATCGACCCCGGCAGCTGCTTCCCTTACCGATGTGGCGACGAGCACCCGCACCATCTATCATGTGCAACAGCAATACACAGTGAAATTAAATAAAAACCCAAAATCACCAGGAAACTGTGGGCCAATCATGCTAAGAATAAGATGAAAACACTAATGAGAAAGCCAAACAAATGGACATCAATAATGGCTTTTGCAATTCTGATATATCTATGTGATAAATAAGTTGCAATCATTTCTTCACAAGTTAATTACTTGCCCAGTAAACAAGTGACATGAATACCTTGCGTAGGAAGCGATTAGCAACCAGCTCAACGCACATGACCTTTCTTCCTTCCCCATGATCCTACAAGGAATAGAATCAGTATTGATCATTGAAACATCCGGATTTTTTTGTCATCCGAGACAAGTATAACAATCAGATTTTTTTGGGGGGGGGGGGGGGGGGTGGGTGGGTGGGTGGGGGTTGGGGCGGCATCTGATTCATCACATATAATCATCATCAAATAATTTACAAAACAAGATGGTTAAGGACGAGTCAATGACATACATTTACAGAACATGGTAATGTGGCTTCGGTGGCTCGAGCATGGTAGATGAAACACTCGGTTGGTGGACCTCTGAAACATAAAGAAAGTTGCAATTAGAAAGTTCATCAGACAGTAAGAGCAAACTATCAAGACATATCACTAGAAATTTCACGTAACCTAGCTATTCCTTAATGTGAATCTAGTTAACATACTGGCAATAATCTTGAGCAAAAAAGAATCTTGTTCAGTCCTCAAGCCCCTGAAAAACTTGTTCAACTCAGCTTTACAACAAAAATCAGGTCTGATGAGACTTGATAACAATAACTGAATATTCAGCAGATGGATTGTAAATTAATAACCAATTTCAAGGAAAAAGTAGAAAAGAAGTCTAGTTCCTAATATCAGTAATCATCACAGCAAACCTACATGTCAAGTTCCCAGTTGGACCAGTAAAATGGACGTGTTATTCTAAATCAAAAAATTTATGTATCCTAAAACCAGAATACAGAAATAATCAGAAAAGTGGCTTTCCAAGCCACAGAGATTTAATCTCTTACGTGTTTCTAGAGGCTTTAGTATCACGTGCAAAAGTCTTGTACGACAATAACTTTCCCTCCAGTTTCTGTAGGAGAAGATTAACACGGCTTATTGTAAAATTTCTAGGTTTCTCACCACTTTCAAGCACACCCTCATCATTAACAAGCAGGTTCTCAATATTTTCACCACATCCGTTAGACAGCTCGCCAACACTGTCATTACTACAGAGATTCTCCACTTTGATGTCACCGTCACTGCCTTGCTCCCTATTTTCTCCATCATTGAGAGGAAATATATACAAATACCGCCTCCACTTGGCAGAGAAATTAGGATGGAACACTCGCGACACCTACAGTAAGTAACAATTGAAATCCACATATTAAAGATAATAGGTAATTATATTGACAGATAATAGTGCACCAGTTACAGTTTTAAACAATGAGCAAAATTCACATATCAGAAAACAAGTCTTACCTGAGAAATGGATATGACCCTGATTTTTCCTGGTGCTGCAGAATTGATAGCATCTTCAATGTCAACAAGTTTTACATCATTTCTCCAGGTATCTAAAATTATCAGCACTCGAAAGTCAGGAACAAGTAACCCAACAAAAGTAGATGTGACAAAGCAATCTCCACAAAACCCTTAAGTTTAAAACAGAATCATTTAATTCCACAAGCCCACATTCAATCAAAGAAGTCTCCAAGCTTGGAAAACTCTTAGAAGAGAATACATAGAGAAGTCACACACAATATGTAATTCAAAGGCAGCATTTACGAATATTGCAGGAAATATCAGTCAACCACAGCAGTAATTTGTGGTGAGATCGATAGCATCTCTATATGAAAAAACAGATGGAAGATGAGATCCAGAGGAAGATTCCAACAAAGATGAATATTAAAATTTATGCATTTAATGATTAGGAAACACTGAAACAATAAGCAATGTCTAAAAAGGGACTAACTGTAGAATAGGTAATCTGATTTTATAGGAACACAAGGTTATAATTTATAACATACTGAAAGAACACACTTGTTGAAGTGCTGACACTCCTTTGTCAGTTCGACCAGCAACGAGAGCACAGCCTTCCAATGGTTTACACTTTTCTTTCAGCAACTTAGCTTTGTTTTCATCAACAAAACTCCCAAGAGACTTTTCCACTAAACTGCAGTAAAAAGGGGTTATAAAACCGTGCAAGGAAAAACTGTAAACAGGAATTATTACGAGTGTAATTGAAGTAATGCAGAAGAAGTTCTCAACTACTTTTGACCTCACCAATTTGAAGGTGGTAACTAGACTCCCTTACCCTTTTTTTTTTTGTCAAAATTAACCTTAAAAGTCATATTATTATCAAATACTAGAGCTTTCATGTCACAGCATCACTTAGGGTATGGTTAGGGATGTTTAGTGATTGAGGTGTTGCGACTTTTAACCCACAGCTACTGCAGAATGGGATCACTAGCTGCCAAGTAATAGCCATAGACTTGCCTCTGCTTTCAAAATTAAGCAGATGCGCGAAGTTTACAAACACAAATTATAACTGTCAAAAAATTGTTGAAGAGAACAAGCGGTAATTTAATTTCGGAAAATTATCATTTACCACGAAAATTTTGAAATTGTTCTCTTTTCTACCTGAAGTTTCAAATGTGTTAACTTTTCCACTTTTACGAGGAGGAAAATAGATAATTTTTCCTAAATTAAATGAATAATTTGTACACTTGTCCATTTTATCGGTGGAAAAGTGAATAATTTTCAAACTGTAGGTACTTAGGGAAAATGATGATTTCCCTTCAATTTCGCAATAGATATTAAGGGGGCCAAAAAAACAATTTACCCTTGAACGGTGTTCAAACCAGGCTGTTTTTGCCACCCATCAAAGGAAGCTCCATGATATGAAACATCTATTTTAAAATTAACTCTTGCCCATCTCCCAGACCCAGCTCTATTTTCCGTTGCATCACTCTCCGCTTCAATCTCTGGAACTTCATTATCATCATGATGAATAAAACTTGTGCTCGTTCTCTATAATAAATTTAACAGATCCCATTAAGAAACTCATAAGCATTTGTCTAAAGCAAAAAAGTAAAACTGAATTTAAAACTAGACCCACCTCAATTCCAAACAAGTCTGTCAAAGTCCAGCGGCCGTTGACCATATCGGCATAAAAATCGACGATGTTTTGCCAAGGCCTTGCGTACATGAATTCATAACTTTCTCTGGCAGTCCAACGGGCGAATTTGCAAGAATCAGTGTGGTTATAATGAACATAAACTCTTTTCTCTGAATGTCTTTGGCTTTGGCTCTCCATCGAGTATCTTCGAATCTGTTTCCCGATTATAGCAGCAGCAGCCGAAACTCTAATGACGACAAGGGGGTGGCAAAGCGAAAGCATACTGTGTCGGGAAGAAAGCTTGTTTCTTCTTGCCTAAATGTCAAAAATATCCTTTTACGTTTCAGATGTAATTTATTATTTAAATTCGGCTTAAAATTTGGTTTTGGATTCGAGTCTTTTATTAAAGTCGGACATAATCAGAGATTTTATTTCCTCCGTTTAAGTTCGAGTCGAGTAATTTGACGACATGATTTCTACTATTTTCAAAAAAATATATAATTGATGATATATCTTTTTAAATAGTTAATTGACATTAATTTTATTTACGTTTTATCAGTAATTTGCAAGTGAATTATAAGGGATGTTGTGATGTGAGTGATGCTACAAATAATTAGTTATAATTTATATTTCCATTAGGGGCGTTGCTAACATACCCTTGGGTATCTGATACCCAAGGGTTGTTAGCATTAAAAAAAAAAAAAAATTAAAAACTAAACTGGTTGCAACAAGTCAACAACCGGTTGCAACCAGTTACTCAAAAAAAAATTAAAATTTTTTTTATTAAATAAATTATAAAATATTGATAAAAATAAAATTATACAAAAAATTTATTGTATGTTTTTAAAAATTTATTTTTATAAAATATTGATAAAAATAAAATAATATAAAAATTTATTTTTATAAAATATTGATAAAAATAATATAATATAAAAATTTATTGCATATTGATTTGTGAAAGTTGCAAGTTTAATGGTAGAAGTTGCATATCCAATAGTCATAGTTACATGTGTGATTTTCGAGGCAGATGCAATTGCATGTTATTGCTAAAATTTCAAGTCCAATGATTTTATTTTGCATGTTTATTACTAAAGGTTTAATCTTCGAAATATTGCATATTTATTGGTGAAAATTGCAAGTTTAATGGTAGAAGTTGCATATCCAATGGTCATAGTTACATGTGCGATTTTCGAGGCAGGTGCAATTGCATGTTATTGCTAAAATTTCAAGTCCAATAGTTTCATTTTGCATGTTTATTACTAAAGGTTTCATCTTCGAAATATTGCATATTTATTGGTCAACCTTGCAAGTTTAATGGTAGAAATTGCATATTGAATGGTCATAGTTACAGGTGCGATTTTCGAGGCAAATGCAATTGCATGTTATTGTTAAAATTTCAAGTCCAATGGTTTCATTTTGCATGTTTATTGCTAAAGGTTTCATCTTCGAAATATTGCATATTTATTGGTGAAAGTTGCAAGTTTAATGGTAGAAGTTACATATTTAATGGTCATAGTTACATGTGCGATTTTCGAGGTAGATCGAGGCAGATGCAATTGCATGTTATTGCTAAAATTTCAAGTCAAATGGTTTCATTTTGCATGTTTATTGCTAAAGGTTTCATCTTCGAAATATTGCATATTTATTGGTGAAAGTTGCAAGTTTAATAGTAGAAGTTGCATATTGAATGTTCATAGTTACATGTGCGATTTTCGAGACAGATGTAATTGCATGTTATTGCTAAAATTTCAAGTCCAATGGTTTCATTTTGCATGTTTATTGCTAAAGGTTTCATCTTCGAAATATTGCATATTTATTGGTCAACCTTGCAAGTTTAATAGTAGAAGTTGCATATTGAATGGTCATAGTTACATGTGCGATTTTCGAGGCAGATGCAATTGCATGTTATTGCTAAAATTTCAAGTCCAATGGTTTCATTTTGCATGTTTATTGCTAAATGTTTCATCTTCAAAATATTGCATATTTATTGGTGAAAGTTGCAAGTTTAATGGTAGAAGTTGCATATTTAATGGTCATAGTTACATGTGCGATTTTCGAGGC
The DNA here is from genome assembly GCA_019454045.1 of Zanthoxylum bungeanum. Classification (NCBI taxonomy): domain Eukaryota; kingdom Viridiplantae; phylum Streptophyta; class Magnoliopsida; order Sapindales; family Rutaceae; genus Zanthoxylum; species Zanthoxylum bungeanum. The sequence goes on from SKCR01047512.1 coordinate 913,484, forward strand.
AGATGCAATTGCATGTTATTGCTAAAATTTCAAGTCCAATGGTTTCATTTTGCATGTTTATTGCTAAAGGTTTCATCTTCGAAATATTGCATATTATTGGTGAAAGTTACAAGTTTAATGGTAGAAGTTGCATATTTAATGGTCATAGTTACATGTGTGATTTTCGAGGCAGATGCAATTGCATGTTATTGCTAAAATTTCAAGTCCAATGGTTTCATTTTGCATGTTTATTGCTAAAGGTTTCATCTTCGAAATATTGCATATTTATTGGTGAAAGTTGCAAGTTTAATGGTAGAAGTTGCATATTGAATGGTCATAGTTACAGATGCGATTTTCGAGGTAGATGAATGAAGGGGAGTGATGTGGTTGAATCTCATATGTTTAAAGCAAACTCAAGAAATAAGTAGCAGATAGAAGAATTGAAGTGCATAACTAGCTGTGATTAGACCCGGCCACGGTTCCGGTTCCGAACCGGAACCGAACCGGTTGGAACCGGAAGGTTCCGGTTCCAACCGGTTCTGGTTCCGATTCCAGAACCGGTGGAACCGTACGGTTCCACCGGTTCGACGGTTCCAACCGGAACCGTATGGTTCTTGTTGGAACCGTAGGGTTCTTCCCTGCCCAAATAAGAAAAAAAAAATTAAAAAATTAAAAATAAATTACTAATATATCCCTAATACGGTAATAAAACAGTTATATTTATGGGCATTTTCGGTATCAAAAAAATTCTAAAACTCTATAAATATGATTAATTTTTCATTATTTCAACACACCAAATTCTTAACTCTCTCATTTTCTATAATTCTCTTATTCTCAATCTCACTTCAATACAATTCTCTTATAATCTTATTCTCAATCTCAATTCAATTAGTTTTTAATTTTCTTATTTTTCTTCCTAATTTCTCAAACAAAAAATGGCAAGCTCTTCTGAGAACATAATGTCAAATATGCCAACCCAAGAGAGCGGCCCTAGTGTCGGTGCAGAATCACGAAGAAGAGAAGTTAAGGCTCGTTCCTCGGATGTTTTCAAAATTCATTTTCATTTGGAACGCCTAGAAGATAATACACAACGAGCAATTTGCAACTATTGTGGGGTTACCTATAAATTTTATGGTGGATAAGACAATATGATCAAGCACCTGGAAAGACATCATCCGGTTGAACTTGGAATTGATACGATGCAAACTCAAATAGCCAGGTACGCATCATCTAGTAGAGGTACGAGTAGTGTAGATTTATTTAAATATTCTGATGCAAAAAATAGAGAAAAATTTGCGAAATTAACTTGTATGGCACATCTTTCTTTAAGCTTTGGTGAAAAACTTCATTTTACTAATTACGTGCATAATGCTTTAAACCTTCTGCATGTAGAATGACTCGAAACACAACAAAACATCATATTTTCAAATTATATAAAGATGGTAAAATTATTTTAAATGAAATATTTAAATAGATGAAATGTCGTATTTCTATATGTTCTGATATTTGGAGTGACCATTGGCAAACACACTTATACATGGGTGTGACTTGTCATTGGATTGATGCATCATTTACCATGCAAAAACGACTTATTGCATTTAGAGTTTTTGATGACCAACATACTGCACATAATATTTATAGAATGATGAAGGTAATTTTTGATGAATATGGTTTAGTAGAAAAAAATTTTAACAATTGGATTTGATAATGCATCTGTAAATACTGCATCCATCAGTGATTTAAAATCCTTATGTGAACCAAATTTAGGGGGTCGATTTTTTCATATTCGCTGTACATGTCATGTCCTTAACATATGTGTGCAAGACGGTCTAAAATTATTATCACCTTTCATTGATCCAATTAAAACGGCAATTAACTGTATTTGGTCATATTCTCAAGTTAGGAGAGAATGGACCAAGTTTTGTAAAATAAATGGTATTAAACCGATTAAATTTTCAAGAGATGTTCCAACACGTGGAATTCAACTTATTTTCTTTTATGTCAAGCATTTCAATACAAAGATGCATTATGTAGTTTTTTTTCTCAACATGTTCAAAATATCACACTTTATCCTAGTCAATGGGATATTGTGAATTTTTTTAGATATTTTAAGAGTTTTTAATGATGCTACTTTAGTTTTTAGCGGTTTTTATTATCCTACAACACATTTATTTCTTCTTGAAAGTTTGAATATTGTTGGCACTCTCGATAAGCATGTTGACAGTAGCGATCCTAATGATATTGTTTTGTTGGAAGCCATTACTGATATGAAGGTAAAATAGTTGAATTATTTTAGGGAAATTCCTTTACTTTATCTTATTGCTGTTGTTTTTTATCCTAGATTTAAATTAGAAGATTTGAATGGTGGTTTACAAGCTTACTATGGTTATTTAGGAATATTAGATGGAATTGATATTACAAGCATAATGACGAAATTAAGAAATGATTTAATTATTTTATTTAATGATTATATTGTAAGATATAACTTAGGAACATTAGGTGAATCTAGTAGTAGCGAACCGGTAATTCAAACAAGACTTAGCGCATGAGATCGTTGGTTATTGCAACGAAATAAAAAAACTAGGGATACGACAACTAATAACCCTGAATTAGATAATTATTTATCTACAAATTTTGAGTTTTCTAATGAAAGTTTATGCCGTAAAATTTTTAAAATCCTTGAATGGTGGAACCGACATCAAAATATATATCATGTTTTATCAATTATTGCTAAAGAGATATTGGCAGCACCTATTTCCACCGTTGCGGTTGAGCAAGCCTTCAGCTTGGGAGGTAATATATTGGAAGCTAGGCGATCTTCATTACATTCAAGCACTTTAGAAGCAACAATTTATGTGGATGATTGGACTCGAGCTGATCTGAGACAACAAGAAGATGCCCCCGATGATTTTGAAGATTTGTTCGATAATGCTTCTGCAAGTGCAACAACAATTGCAAATGGAACTGGAGCCAAATGATCAACTGATAATGATGATTGATAATTGTAAAATTGTAATTTACAAAGGGGATATGTCTTAAAATTGTAATGGAACTACGTGAGCTTTGATTCCTCTCACCCTTTGAAGATACGTAGGCAACTTAAATTTTTAAAAATTTAAGCTCAAGCTCTTCAATGTAATAATTTTTTTTATTTATAAAATTAATCTCATTTATTTTAATTAATTTTCAAAATTAAAAAAAAAAAGTTTGGAACCGAACCGGTCGGTTCCGGTTCGATTCAAGGTTCTGGTTCCACTTAAGTGTGGAACCGGAAACCGGCCGGTTCGGTTCGGTTCCGAACCGGAAACGAAACCGCCCGGCCGGGTCTAGCTGTGATGAATGCAGAAAAGAAAATTCAAAAGTTGAAAGAACTAAAGCCAACAGTACTTCCACAAATATGCAGTAGTCAGTAGTAGTGGTTACTTCAGAATTTCTGCCTTTTTTCTATTCTCTTATGCAAATAATAATATGTGCAGTATTTTCTGCTATCATTCAAGCTAAGGTAAATTGAAAATTTGTCATTAGCTTAATAAACAATGGTACCTAACTATAACTAGAGTTTCGCTCTAAATTTGTTGGATAGAGCAAATTGTTTACGGAAGAACGCTATCCTTCATATATAATGCATGTCGTGTGAATATCAACTAAGATCATACAAGCTCTCTCAAGTAAACTATGGCACGAAATTCGACTGGGATTTTGCAGAAGAAAAACATGAAACCAGCAATCAAACAATCTGACATTCTATAGATGCCAAGAGTCACCAAAAACGTGTTATAATCTGTATTGCTAGGTTATTTAGAAACATGAATTTTTTGTAGTAGATTCAAAAGGGTTAAGATTATCATCCATAATGTGACGTGAGGAATCAAGAAGAAACTTCTGAAACTATAGAAAAATAACAAACTGTATCCACAATTGAGAATGAAATTAATAGAAACCACAAAATTCACACACAAAAAAAACACGAAATTAAGTATAACATTAATTTGGCTGGCAGTAAGACCAATCCAAGAAAAAATAATTGTGTCATATGTTCAAACAAAACACTTCTAAAAGTTGTTTGCATTTTTGCAGGCATTAAATCAATTAAAGCAATGTGAGAATTACAATAACTTCTCCAGATGTACAAACAACTGTTTTGACAACCAAACCTCTCTAAGCTTTTAAAGTACCACCATGGTCTATCTCAACGTGCTCCACAAGGGCCACTGGATCGAAAAATCCTTTACTACACTTGGGACATACATCTACTGTCGCCTTTGAACAGGCTTGATTGCTGCACCTATCATGAACTTTCTCGACATGTTCTATTAGTGATATAACGGAGGAAAACTTTGCCCCACACTGCGGACACAACTTTGTTCCCCCATTACCGCTGCTGATCTGCCCCGCCCCATCCTTTGATATCTGCAATTTTTGGCTATTTTCATTACTCAATTTTGCCATGCTTGCTTCAGCTGATGCTCGGAAGCTTGAAGCTGCAGTAAGAATGCTCGAGGTCCACTTGGGTAAAGATGTGGCTGGAGATTGTTTGGATTTTGGCTCTTCTTCTCCACTCTTATTTAAAAGATTCATAAACGATAAACCAGTGTCTACTTTCTTGGGGCCGGGACAACAGTGTTCAGGTCCAAACCTGTGTTTCAAACAATGGTCAACGGTGCAATCCCTACACTTGATTGTGTTTGAGAATACTAGAACCTCCCTACAGCCATAAACATGGCATTTCTCTTCTTAGTAACTTGTCATAGTTTGATGGATCATAATCAACATTAACATGATGTCCCAAGTAAACTATTGGTCGCGATTGCAACACCAACCTCACCTTTGTAAATCAAAGGACATAGCCTGCCATACAGGAGTTCGTAGTACACTCAGGATTCAGATCAATCCATATATGACCATCTAGTAGATCGAAATGGATTTATTTATTTAACAGATGTTATAAGAAATTCATTTCTATCTGGGTCCAGTCATATATGATCACATTATATAAGGTGCCTCCATTCCCATGTCACCACATGGACGATCCCGGATCAAGATCGTCATATAATTATAAAATGGACCGCAGTTATAGATAAACCACAAACAAGATACCCGCTTTGTTTGCTCTCTATGGATTATTTTAGATCACTAACTTCATACTTATATCATTTTATGCATGACACTCATGCACTAAGCCTGAAGGCACATAAGTGATCAAGGGTAAAACAGACAATTATTAATATGCAATTTAAATCAAACAATTGATAAAATGAATATTGTATCCTTTTATTAATATCAAATATTTCGTTTACATATTACATGAAACTCTAGGGCATATATCCCAACAGCCATAACTCTCTTACCATTTGACCTCAAATAATTAGGGCACTCAGATCTAATATGCCCAAAACCCTCGCACTCATGACATTTAATACCACAAGGTTTCCTATCAATCTCGTCTCTGGGCTCTCTAGGCTTACTTTTATCTCTAGGCTTCTCATCCCTTTTCCTATCACCCCACGACTATTGTTCTTATTCATCTTAAGAAATCTCTTGAACTTTTTAGCAAACAATGTCATATCAAGATCATCATCATCATTGGACGAGTCACGGGTAAATTCATTCATACTTTTCATAGCAATGTTCTTAGGTTTATGATGACTATGAAGTTTATTTTCATACACCTGAAGTTTTCCAACAAGGTCCTCTAACTTAAGGATGTCTAGGTCATTACTCTCCTCAATAGCAGTTATTTTAGGTAGAAATCTTTCAGAGAGAGATCTAACGATTTTCCTAACAATCTTATTGGTGGGGATGATCTCACCTAGGTTAAATCTAGAATTAACTATATCATTAATTTCAGTATAATTATATTCTCACATATATTGGATTTGTTAATATGATTGAAAAGTGTTCTAATCCTTCACGTTTTCCATTAAAGTTTCTGTTTTTATTATTTTATATGTGATATAAAATTGTTAATGCATGTTTAATTGAGTTGGCACAATAATATGTTTATATGATGAATGTTTTTAAATTTTAAATCATGTGATGGTTTGTTGCATTTGTTGGATAATTATGACCCATAGCATCACTATTTGTACAGAACATGGTGTTGTTGTACAAATTAACTATTTGACAAAGGAAATTACTATTTTATCATTTGTAATTGGATTACCGGAATATATAAATGATAAAAGTTCATATGATTGGTACCGGATTAATAAGATATGAGACAATATTAATCCACAAAAGGTTTAATCATTAAATATCCATAGTCGTAGTATTATCGAGACTGGACATTGATAATACGGAATAGACTAGTATTACACTTGTGTGCGTTATGGAAGCTTAACAACATAGTTCTCATTTATCTAGGTATTGGATACTTATGCAAGTGTAGTAAGAGGTTCTGTTAGTCGTTGGACCGGGAACAGTTCGCTCCGAATAGACCCACTCAGAATCTCATTGGTAGTATGACTATGTGTCTATGAGAATCTGAATCAGGGTAGATGTATTTGGTCTTAACTTGAGACTTTCATCGCTAATACTTGCCACGATCAGTATACTTTAGTTTTGGTCATCCTGGGCTTTAACAGGTTTTCTGTACGCCTCTTCTGAGAATACTGAGAATCGTAGTGTATTGGGTGTGATGTCAAGATAAAAGTATCATTTTAGTCATATGGAGATGGTGATCACGTAGGATACAGAACTAGTACTCTTAAGTACTGTAGTCATCGGGATAATATGACTAGGTCATGATTATCCGATTATAGAGATTAGTTACCAGAGATCCGATATATGCTTCGTACGGGGCAGACATAATTCCAGCCCCAAGCCTAACATATGATATCTGATACTAGATTGTAATATGCAGTACTACGTATACTACCCCTAACAAAGATTATATATTCCTTTAAAGAATATTTTTGGAGAATTAGGTAGGCACGATGCTTTGCTAGAAGCCAACCATGTCTTGTAAATCGGTGAGGACGTGGTACCAGGTACGTACGTATTCCGATAGTCCGATGACCGTATTTACTGCCAACATATCCAGGGTTCTCTTGGGTCGCCTCCCAAAGATTCACCGATGATATTTGACTCGAACAGAATTAATCTAGGATTAATTATGAGAAAGAAAATTAATCTAGGATTAATTGCGGGAAGAATTTATCTGGGATAAAAAAAATTTGATTAAAGAGAGAGAGAACGACTAATTTGGAATTAATCGATTAAATAATATATTTGATATATTACATGGAATCGGATTTCAAAGCGAAATTAAAATTAGATTTTAATTAGGGAAAACGAATTAATTTAGAATTAATTCATAAGAGACTTTCGTAATAATTTTTCTAAGCATTATTATTTAATTAAATTAGATTTAATTACATAGCAACGAAAAATTCATTTTGTTCGGAATTAAACGAACCCTAGCCCGAGTGAAGTTGTGTGTTGAGTTAGCCGACTTAAATTCAGAATTTAAAAGTGGTGGGATCCACTTCACTTACATCAAAATGTTAGACATGTGATGGAAATGGTTAGGCTTAAATCTTGGATTTGATTTGTTGAAAGTAAATTTGACTTTACTTATAACACACTCAAACCAAAACCTACACTCAACATCAATATAAAATAACTAAGTTAACTTTGGAAGTTAATTAGTTACTATTCACAGCAACCTATTCTCTATTCTTCCTTGTCAAAAACGTCAGCTTCTCTTCTCTCCCATGGTTTTTGTTGCAAACTTCTACAAATGTAGCACTTTAAGGAGTCAAATGAAGGTGATAGGGAGACTCACCCATGAGTTTGGAACAACAAAGAGGGCTTAGAAGCTTCAACATCCATGAAAAAGTTTTGAACTTCAACTAATCATTATGAGTGTTTTCCGCAACTCTCTTTGATTATTCACACACGAATCACAACTAGAGATTCTTGGCATGTTCTAGGATCACTTACAACGGTATCAGAGCATCCTAAGTTTGATTTGAAAATCTATAGTTCATGACTTTAATTTAGGATTTTATGTTTAGAACTTGATTTTGCCTAAATTGATGAGTTGGTTGAATTTAAATGATGTTGAATTGGATTTTTATATCATTAGATTTGTGATAAATTGATTAGATCAAAAATCCCCAAAATCGATGCTTGGCCGAATGTATCCCCTAGGTTGTTCATGATGATTTTTTGAAAAGTAACAATTGGATGTGGTTGATGGCATGAATTGTATATTAAATATTAATTTAATTAGATTGAAATCAAATTGCATGATGTATTCTTACATTTGCTTCAATTTGTGTTGGACATGAATTGGAAATGTTAAGCATGATTAATTGGATTAATTAGTGTTTTGGAAACATTAGATTAGTTAATTGATTATGTTAATTGCACTTTAATTAAATTAATATGTAATTTGGAATAATGTGTTAATTTAATTTGTTGTAATTTGGCTTAATGGGCTTGGTTGGGCCAAGTTTGATTTTGGACAATTAGGTTGGATCTAATTGGGCCCAAAACCATTTCCACAAAGTCCAAATATGACATTTGGGCCTTTAAAAATTTAATTGGGCTTAATGGGCTAAATTGATTTTTAGCATATGGTGATTCCTAATTGAGCCTTGGCATCTTGGGTTTGATCCATAATGGCCAAAGCCCATACCTAAAGAATTAATTAAAAGCCAATTAGACTTTAATTGAATAGTGTTGGATATTAATTAGGCCTTTGAGACCCATAAAGATTGGATTTGGAATCCAAGTCTAAAAGGAAACTTTAAAAGTGTAATATTTAATTTGGAATTAAATATGAATTAGTATTGAATATAATTTAAAATTGGATTTATAATTATAGTTCGATATAATTCAAGAATACGTACTTTGAGTACTTATTCTTAAACGAGTTTGACTCACGCAAATCAAATCGTTGTTTGAACATTGGATGGTCATTAATTCAAAGATTAATTAATTGGATTAGATTGATTGGAAAACATGCTTTGTGTGAATACTTGGATGTATGAATGAATAATGTATATCGGATGGATATTAGAAGGGTGGGGGCAATATTGGAAATTATTGTAATAAATTTAGAATTTATTAAATTAGACCTACGTGTCTAGCCTATTATCTCCTTATCTTAATGTATTTCTCTTCTCACCAATTTCCCTCAATGTAAATGAGGTTTCTTTAGAAGTATTATGTAATTGGGTAGAAGTATGTATAGTGCTAGCGGGGGAGAGGAAATGGAGAGATTTGTTCTAGGAACAAAGTTTGTTATATATCCATCCGAATATCATTATTATTTTATTCGTGCCTTATTATGCTTTTAGAATGCATGCTTAAGGTTATGTGATGAGATCTAATTAAAGATAATAAATTGGTTGCCAAATCGCGATAAAAACCCTCATTTTATATTAAGCGTTTTTCCTTCCATTGAGTGATTCTCTCTAGATCCAAGATTGGCATATGTTTGTTGGCCAAATTCAAGACCTTTGTCCATCGTGGATGTGTTTGAATCACGAAAGCTTTGTTCCATATCATACGTCTTGTGCAAGTTGTGATTTGTTGGCCAAAGTCAATGTCACTTCTTGTTCATCGACCTCGATTACGAAACTTTCCCACTGTCAATGGGTTACGCTTAACTGGTTTCATTAAGCTTGTTGAGCCAAAACCAAGGCTTACTTAGTTGATTAAGAGGAAAAAGGTTAGGTAATATATTGGATATATTGACATATATTAGATATATGTTTCGGACTTGGAGGTCCACCTACTGGATCTAGGAATTAGATGAGATTCAATTGATCTTAGAGATCTACCTAGTTAAGGTTCTGTGTTATTTAACGGGATCCTAGCCCATTAGGAAACTAGGTTTCCCGAGTACTCCACAGAGGGTTAGAGGCTCGCCAAAAAATAGTGGGAGGCAAGTATTAAATTTATAATTTCATTTAAATATTTGCCAATACGCGCTCATTTCATTTTTCGTCATTAATTATTTATAAATATATTAGTTGGACTAATATTCAATTGTTGTTTTAATTGAACAGTTGCACTGTATTCAAACTACTTCATTTATAGTTGGTTATATAATTGGATTATAGTAATCAATACATTTGAATTTAACCGATCATTTATAGTTAGTTATATAGTTAGACTATAGTAATCATTACATCTGATTGTACCTGAAATCGTTGATTGGATAGTTGGACTATAGCAATCATTATAACTGGAAAGATTAACGTCAAATGACATAATCCTAGGTGAAAAATATCTTCTACGTCTTTAATTTTCATATTGGAAATGAATCTCAGGATAGTCTTGGGAGTTGAGAAGTTACTCTATTTGATAGAGCGATCTCTCGGGCCTAAGCCTGGAGTTGAGCAAACAGTAGAACATGAGCTTTGAAAGACTCATCGTGATGATAACTTTAGTGCTCAATTAGTTATGCTTGCCGAAAAGATTCCTTAATTTCTTCGTCAGAATTAAGGATTAGATCCTTATACCATGATGTTGAAATTAAAGGATCTTCACTGATCTAATCTTAGATCTTAGAAGTACTAATTGCAAAATAGAACTCTTGAAGAGTTAATGACTATGCTCAATGAGACACAATCAGAGATTATAAATGGGCAAGAAGCGCAAGAAGCATCTTACTTCGACATCTTAGAAGGTTAAGGCTTGGCAGAAGGCTTCCAGGGATGTGAAGAAAATGGGCAAATGTAAAATCGTCACAGTCTTTTGGGAAGACAAAGGACATATACCAAGATTTCTACCTAAACTATGGCAAACAGGGTCACTGGAAGCGTGATTGTCGTATGGATAAGGCAGACGTGAAGGAAGTGAAGGCGGGGCAAGGCTTCAACTTCAGATATGTTTGTTATAAATATGTCCACTACTAGTTTTAAAATCGGATTTTTGATACTGGATGTGGTACATAAATATATGTACTGATGTGCATGATCTGCTGATGAGTAGGATACTGGCTTCTAATAAGATCAACATATGAGTCGGAAACAGGACATGAGTCGTTGTTTTGGCCGTAGAAACCTAAGTTTTGGAACTGTCATTTGGGCATGTACTTAAATTATGAGACTGTTATAATGTATCTAGTTTGTCTATGAACATTATCTCTATATCTAGTTTAACCTGTTGCGGGTATACCTTTATATTCTAGAACACTAAATGTTTTGTTTATAAAGATGATATTGAGAGAAATACATATTAGATGTAAGTAACAATATTTATATTTTGAATATAAATGAATCTCAAAACATATAACATGAAAAACAAAAAGCTCAAACTGAATAAATTTGTTGAGACTTAAAAGTGGCATTTTTTTCTGGGACACATTAACAAGACTCGTATATCCACACTTTCGAAGAGTGGATACTTGGACAGATTTGATTCTTATTCAAATGATGTCTACGAATCTAATTTATTAGGCAAAATGCCTAAAACACCTTTTACTTGGTAAAAGTGCAAGTGTCATCGATCTGTTAGCTTTCGTTCATAGTGACGTAAGTGGGCCCATGTCTAGCTAGGCTAAAGGTGGATATGAATACTTCGTAACCTTTATAGATGTGGCATCGTGTTACAGTTATGTGTATCTTATGAAACACAAGTCAGAAACTTTTGAGTAATTCAAAGAGTTTCGACACGAAGTAGAAAAACATACCGGCAAAAGTATTCAAACATCACGGTTGGACAGTGGTGGAAATACTTAAGCAATAAGTTTCTCGATTACTTGAAAGATTATAGTATTCTTTCACAGTGGACTCCTCTTGGGACACCTCCATTTGAAGGTGTGTCCGAACAGCGAAACCGAACTTTGTTGGACATGGTAAGGTTAATGATGAGTCACTCTGAGCTACCAATTTCCTTCTGAGTATACACATTAAACAATGCAATACTTATTTTGAATAAGGTTCCATGAAAATCTATTAGAAAGACTTCATATTAGATATGAACATGAAATAAACTGGGTTTCTCATTCCTGAAGATTTGGGAATGCTAGGCATACACTAAATGTTGGGATGGTACCAAACTAGAACCCAAATCGGATAAGTGCCTATTTTTAGGTTGTCCTAGGGAAACCAAAGTATATTACTTATACAACTCACAAGAGAACAATGTAATTGTTGCTCTCCATTCTATTTTCCTAAGAGGAATTCCTAAATGCAGTGGTAAGTGGGGGGAAAGTAAAACTCGATGAAAATCGGAGTAATACTGTTACAGACACCAAGTCCTCACGGAACACCAGCGGTTTATCAGGGATTAAACTGTACCAATAATCTTGGAATACACAAGAACCGTGTAGGTTGGAGATAGTAAAAAAAACCTGGAAGGTATGGGTTTCTGATCTCACCTCATGTAGATATCAATCTTATTGAGGAAGACTAACCGGCTACGTATGAGGAAGTGATACAAGGTTTCGACTCATTTTATGGCAAAGTGCCATGAAGTCCGAAATGGATTCCATGTATACCAATAAAGTTTAGACAGTGGTTGATGTACCAGAATACATTGTGCCTATTTGTACTAAATGTGTCTTCAAGGAAGACATACATGGATGACAACATACAAAAGTACACAGCTAGGCTTGTACAGAAAGGGTATATCGTCAACGACATAGTGTCGACTACGACGAAAGTTTTTTCACCCGTTGCCATGATTAAATCCATTCAGATAATACTTGCTATAATTGCATATTTCATTTATGAAATATGACAGCTGGTCGCAAAAATCACTTTCCTTAACGGAAACCTTTTGGAGGATGTTTTTATGTAACATCCTGACGATTTTTTCATGCCAAAATATGCAAACAAGATTTACAAGATAAATCGATCCATTTATGGATTGAAGCAAGCATTGCGTTCTTGGAACCCTCGTTTTGATGTAATCATAATGGTATATGATTTAATTCAAAACGAATATGATTCTTATGTATATAAGAAGGTTAATGGGAGCACACTGACAATGAATGTCCTATAAGTAGATGATGTATTACTTCTTAGCAATAACATTCTCATAATATAATCGTTGAAAGCTTGGCTTTCATTAAAATTCTCTATGGAATACTTGGGAGAAACAGACCTTATTCTAGGAATAAAGATCTACTGGGATAGATCTAGAAAGCTGCTGAAAACTCCTCCAGAGCTCGTATATTTTAAAATGTATGTGACATGATGTCTCATATGCTTTGAGCATATGTAGATGCTGTAAGGCCAATCTAGGTGATGGTCACTGGATTGATGTAAAGAAAATCCTTAAGTATCTTGGATGAACTAAGGATGCTTTCTGGGAAAATTGAGAAAAGAGAACTTGAGGTGCCTAGGTTCATCGCTGCAAGTTTCCAAACCAAATAAGACGACTTTAAGTAGCAATAAGGGTACATATTTAGTTTGAATAATGGAACAGTGAGCTGGAAATCTTCCAAGCAAGATACTGTTGCCGAATAAACAACAAAAAAGGAATAATGTTGCAGCCGAGGCAGTAAAAGAAGCATTTTTGGATCTATAAAATTCCAAATTGGATTAGGAGTAGTTATGTTAGCAGCAGAGCTAGGCTACAGCACAGGCTAAGGAACCGCGGTCTCATCAACAATTCGAGTATATACTTCGACTATTTCATCTGATTTGTTAGATCATACATCGTGGCGATGTGATGACCGAATAAAACACATCAGATGATAACATTGCAAATCCGCTGATGAAAGTTGTTTCTCAGCATAAGTTTGAGCGACCCGTACATAGTTCAGATGTAGGACACTTGAGTGATTGGCTATAGGACAAATGGGAGATTGTTGGACAATTATGACCCATAACATCACTATTTGTACAGAACATGGTGGTGTTGTACAAATTAACTATGTGATAAAGGAAATTACTCTTTTATTATTTATAATTGGATTACCGGGATATATAAATGATAAAAGTCCATATGATTAGTACCAGATTAATAAGTTATGAGACAATATTAATCTACGTAAGGTTTAATCATTAAATATCCCTAGTCGTAGTATTATCGAGACTGGACATCGATAATGCAGAATAGGTTAGTATTACACTTGTGCGTGTTATGGAAGCGTAACGACATATTTCTCATATATTTGGGTATTGGATACTCATGCAAGTGTAATAGGAGGTTCCGTTTATCGACGATACGGAAACAGCTTCGTTCTGGATAGACCCATTGGAATCCTATTGGTAGTATGAACATGCGTCTATGGGGGTTCGAATCAGGGTAGGTGTATTTGGTCATAACCTCAGACTTGCATCGCTAATACTTGCAAAGATCAGTATACTTTGGTTTTGTTCGTTCGGGGCTTTAACAGGTTCTGTGTATGCCTCTTCTGGGAATACTGAGAATCGTAGTGCATTGGGTGTGATGTCAATATGGAAGTATCACTTCAGTCATATGGAGATGATGATCACGTAGGATACGGAACTAGTATTCTTAAGTACTGTAGTCATCGGGATAATATGACTAGGTCATGATTATCCGATTATAGAGTCTAGTTACCAGAGATCTGATATATGCTTCGTACGGGGCAGACACAATTCCAGCTCCATTCCTAGCATGTGACATCCGATACTGGATCGTAATACGCAATACTACGTATGCTACACCTGACAAAGAGTATATATTCCTTTAAAAAATATTTCTAGAGAATTGGGTAGGCACGGTGCTTTGGTAGAAGCCAACCATGTCTTGTAAATAGGTAAGGATGTACTACCGAGTACGCACGTATTCGAATAGCCCGATAACCGTATTTAGTGCCAACATATCCATGGATCTCTTGGGTCACCTCCCAAAGATACACCGATGATATTTGACTCGAACAGAATTAATCTAGGATTAATTATGAGAGAGAAAATTAATTTAGGATTAATTACAGGAAGAATTTATCTGGGATAAAAAAGTCGGATTGAAGAGAGAGATAATGATTATTTTGGAATTAATCGATTAAATAATATATTAGGTATATTACATGAAATCGGATTTCAAAGAGGAATTAAAATTTGATTTAAATTCGGGCGAACAAATTAATTTAGAATTAATTCGTAAGCGACTTTCGTAATAATTTTGCTAGGTTTTATTATTTAATTAAATTAGATTTAATTGCGTAGCAACAGAAAATTCGTTTAGTTCGTAATTAAATGAACCCGGGTCCGAGTGAAGTTGCATGTTGAGTTAGCCGACTTAAATTCAGAATTTAAAAGTGGTGGGACCCACTTCACTTACATCAACATGTTAGACATGTGATGGAAGTAGTTAGGCTTAAATCTTGGATTTGATTTGTTGAAAGTAAATTTGACTTTACTTATAACACACTCAAACCAAATCATACACTCAACATCAATATAAATTAACTAAGTCAACTTTGGAAGTTAACTAGTTACTATTCACAGCAACCTATTCTCTCTTCTTCCTTGTCAAAAACATGAGCTTCTCTTCTCTCCCATGGTTTTTTGTTGCAAAATTCTACAAAGCTAGCACTTTAAGGAGTCAAAAGAAGGTGATAGGGAGACTCATCCATGAGTTTGGAACAACAAATAGGGCTTGGAAACTTCATCATCCATGAAAAAGTTTTGAACTTCAACCGATTATTGTGAGTATTTTCCGCAATTCTCTTTGATTATTCGCACACGAATCACACTTAGAGATCCTTGGCATGTTTTAGGAACACTTACAATATTGGTCGTTAATTGTTATGGCTCTTATTTTTTATGTTTATTTTTTATTTTGAGAATGTAAGGTCATAAGGCCATTTTTATTTGATGTTGTATTTTTCAATTTTTGTAAAGATTATATTTTTATATAATTTAAATAGGCGTTTTCGTCAACTACGACACAAGGCATCTTTCCCAATCCATGGAGCGACATTTGAAGACCAATGAATGCCTTGGTATATTTTTGTACTAATTAGATTAGTATAGAAAAATAAGAGCCCAGTCAATGTAACTTTTATTTTACGCTATATGTATATTTTATTTAAATTGTTTGAATAACATGTCATATAACTTATAGTGCCCACTCTTGTATTTTTACATGCCATAACATGTTTTTAATTGCATGGATATTCTAAGTCATAAAATGTGATTTTATGAAATTTAAAATATTTAAAATTGGAATATGATTTGCATGAAAACCAATTAATTAGATTAATTGATAATAATGGTATAAAATTTGGAGTTCATACATTATAATTAATTAGATTAATTTAAGCAATATTTTTTCCATTGGTATATCAGATGGAAACTCGGACATAAATTTCATAGCCGATTCCGAATGGACTAATATGGTATATACTCGGGATATAATTCCACTTACCATTGGAAATTTATTAATATGTCTAAATTGATTCATCGGTTTAATTTTGACGTTAGTATGAATTATAAATTTTAGGCCTATTAGTGGACTAATGATTTTAATGCTTAAAATTTATTAGCTCACTTAATCAACTTAGTTAAATTAGTTTAATTAAGTAAAATATTAGTGAGGCTAATAGAAATTAGTGAATAAAAATTTTAATAGTTAACATTGGATTACTCACTAAATCTCACACTAGTGTAAAATAAATTATGTTTTAGCCGCACATAATTTTATAGACACAGATGAATTAAAATATTAGATATTTTAAAATAAAATTATTAAAATTTAAAATAGTGAGTGGGAGAGGGATATACCACAATATATCTCGCGATCTCCATTGTTAGTTTGATACCGTGAGACTCAAGAGGCCCCTCGAGACGGCTTTATTTTGTCCCCCTACCGATGATATCATTCTTAGGTCAATATCAAGATCGAATTCCGAGAGGATAGGAATTCTGGATGTATTGGGTGATTTGACCTACCTTACAGAGGCACTTCACTCGTGAAGTCTAAGAGTTTCGAAACAACGGGTTACACTCACGAGGGAATGAGAATGATTAAATGTTAATTGAAATTCCTTGATCAAAATCCAACGGTGGTTGGTTATTATTGGAATAAGAGTTATTCCTGTATATATTAACCGATTGAGATTGTCTCGATCTAACATACCAATATTTGGCCTACCCTACGGTGACACTTATTTGTGGGATGTTAGGTTACCGTGGCATAATAGTCATTTTAGGTTTCTAGCTCATTATTCATGGTTCATGCATCATGTTTAATTTTATGCCAAAAATGTTTGATGATTGACCGGTGCTTTCACACGTGTATAACGCATGCGCACGTATCGTTCAAGTAGTATAAAAAGTATCGATCCCATGAGGACTTAATAACTAAGCTATTAATTTTATGAGGCCAAATGATTGCTAGTATCTAATTGATTGATTATTTTGATTGGGAAGGTGACTTATAAATTAAATTTAAAACAAGCTAATAAAAATTACGTGAAAGTAAATTGAAGAAAATTCAATATTAATAAACTATTCAGGGTTGTGATTTCTTCCAATATCTAATTAAAGATGAAGTGGTTATCTTACAATTGGGTGATATATTGGTTTATTAATCGGGAACACGAAATTATGTAAAAGTCTCTTCCGATGATCAATTACAAATACTCAGTGTAACCAATTAATCATATTCCTATGTTAATTAAGTTATCTGAATTCTTTAAGATTAAGTTCCAATTATGGCTACCCCCGCCCGACAGGTATATTCATTTCCTGTAAGGAAATCTATTAAATGGTTATCTATCCTCAAGAAAGATTGTGGGCTTTTGAGTCTAAGGTCTTTAACCTAAAATCTCTTTTCCAAGTTCATTTTAAGTTTACCAGTTCAATTTTATTAATGACCAGTTAATAAAAAAACATTAAGTTTAAGGCTCAATAAATAAACTTTTATATTACCCAAACTATACTTTAACCCCTTATAAACTGGTGATATTGGATTTTATCACAACCCCAGATAACTGGCTTAGTTACGACACATATTTACGGGTAGTAAAAATTTAAATAAAATAAAAGACATAAAGTAAATTGCTGAAAAGTAAATAAAGTAAAAGTAAAAAGTAAATAAAGTAAAAGTAAAATAACTGAAAGTAAATTGCTGAAAAGTAAATTGCTGAAAGCAAATAAAGTAAAAGTACAATAAAAGAAATATTGGGGGTTAGAGGATAAACTTTTATTACTACTATTTTAGAGATCTCCCTTAATATAATATATTAACTTTGCGTGATAATTACCAACCAGCCATATAGGCGGTATCCTGATTAAGTCAAATTAATATTTAGTTACCAACCGACCAACCAGGCGGTATCCATAATTAGTCAGGTTAAAACCAATTTATAATTAATTACCAACCGGCCAATATAGCGGTATCCTCATTAAGTCAGGTTTTAAATAGTTTATATATTATAATTAAGGGATATTAATCTAAATTGTAATAATAAAAGCTTTACCTTTTACCCCAGCAAGGGGGAGTTACCTCCACATTGCTTGAAAAGTAAAAACTGAAAAGTAAAGAAAGGAAAGGATTGTGTGTAAAAGTAAATTGCGGAAAGTAAAAACTGAAAAGTAAAGAAAAAAAGTGCAAAAGCGAAAATTAATTACTGAAAGTTGTAAATAAACAAACAAGATACAATCTTTTTAGTTATTCTTAAGGAATTTTATAGAAGAAAGTATGAATTTACAAATGAAATGGCTAGGTATTTATAGGCAAAATTTTGCCTCCATCAAATCATCCATCAAATGCTCCACCAAATCCATTATTAATTGCTCCACTAATTACTCCACCAAATCCATTATTAATTGCTCCACTAATTGCTTATCATGTTTGGTGGTGATTTGATAATTTTTATTATTTATTTATTAATTTATTTTTTACTTTGAAAATGACTTTAATAATTACACATAACACACTTCATATGTTTCATCAATTTAATTCATGAAATCTTCAGAATTAGAAATTATTTTATCTTTCAAAGTTATAGATCTCTGTGTCTTATTTAATTTGGAACTTGAATCAGCTCAATCCGATATCGGAGTAAAAAGTTATGCCCAAAATACAACAGATGTACAAAACTGGAATTTCCAAAACTGCACTTTGTCAAAACGCCCTTTCAAGTTTCCAATCTCCAAAATTAATATGTCAAGTCCAATATTTGCCCTTATTTGACCCACATTTCATCCTAAATGATTTCATTGAGTCACAATATTATTTTATCTGTAAAATAAACTAAAATATATCAAAACGTTCATCAAACCCGAGAAACTAAACAAAATATTAAGTAAAATAACGGTAAATATTGATATATTTTCCGCTCATCAATGATTTTAATATGTGATGAATGGATATTAAATGCATGTATGTTTAATTTTCAGCCATGGTATCTCTGATAATTTCCATTCTTGCAAACGATAAGTTAACAGAAGAAAACTTCATAAAATAGAAAAGTAACATGAACGCAATTCTGGTCTGTGAAGACCTAAAATTTATCCTGACGGAGGAATGTTCTCCAGAGCCGGCTAGAAATGCTAGCCAATAGGCTCGTAATGTGCGTCAAAAATGGATCTTGGCCAATGAGAAAGCTCGTTGCTACTTGCTTGCAGGTATGTGTGAGGTTCTTGCTACAAAGCATAAACCTATGGCTACAACATCTATGATGTTGGAGTCATTGCAGGGCATGTTCGGGAAGCCTTCAGAGTGGCAACGTCATGAGGCTTTGGTCTCAGTGATGACCGCAAAGATGAAGGAAGGGAAATCAGTCCAAGAGCACGTCTTAAGGATGATGACCCATTTCAATAAGGCTTAAACCCATGGAGGACACATTGATGAGCGTAGCCAGGTGACTACGATCATGGAAACTCTTCCGAAAAGTTTCTTGCAGTTTAATAGCAACTATGTTATGAGCAAGTTGACTTTTACATTGACCCAGCTGCTTAATGAGCTCACCCAGTACGAGACATGTTGATGGATCCTCATAAGTCCAATGGAGAGGCAAATGCTGCTGAACCTTCTAAATTTGTAAAGATGAGGAAAGAAAACACTAGTAAGGCTAAGACAAAGCTAATGAAGAACAAGATCAGATCCAAGAAATCCAAGCCCAAAGGAAAGTGTTTCCACTGTGACAAGGATGGGCATTAGAAAGGGAATTGTCTTAAATACGTTAGGTAAATATGATTTACTTGTTATTGAATCTTTTCTAGTGGAGGATGATAAATCTGCATGGATTATTGATTCTGGAGCCACTAATAATGTTTGTTCTTCTTTGCAGCTACTTGATTCATGGAGGGACCTTGCTGAAGATTACTACACCATGAGAGTTAGGTCAGGGGATGCCGTTTCAGCAAAAGCAGTGGGAGTTTCAAGTTTAAATTTTTTAAATAATTATTATTTAATTTTAGACAATGTGTTTTTTATTCATGGTTTTCGCAGGAATTTGATTTATGTTTCTAAACTTTTAAATGATGGTGTTTCAATTTCATTTAATAATAATTTAGTTATTATTGCTAGAAATGGATTAACCATATGCACGATGACAAATATATGTGGCATCTCAGAATTGGTCACATTAACCTTGACAAGATAGATAGACTGATAAAGAGCGGTGCTTTAAACCAGTTAAAGCTCGACACCTTACTAGTCTGCGAATCTTGTCTAGAAGGTAAAATGACCAATTGACCTTTTACTGGAAAAAAACTGAGAACCAATCAACCATTAGAGCTGATAAATTCAGAAGTCTGCGTACTAATGAATGTAAAAGCAAGGGGTGATTGTGAATACTTCATCACATTTATTGATGATTATTCCAGATATGAGTATGCTTACCTAATCCAGCACAAATCAGATACTTTTGAAAAGTTCAAAGAGTACCGTGTTGAGGTTGAGAACCAATTAGGTAAAATAATTAAAACTCTACGATCAGATCGTGGAGGAGAATACCTCGATAATGATTTTAAGTAATTTTTGGTTGAGCATAGGATACAATCACAGCTCACAGCATCTAGATCAACACAGCAGAATGGTGTTTCAGAAAGGAGAAATCGACATGTGAGATCAATGTTTCGTTATTGTTCACTGCCTAGTTCCTTTTGGGGATATGTATTATAGACAGCAATGTATGTCCTTAACGTAGTTCCATCTAATTTTGTTCCTAAGACACCCTTAGAGTTGTGGAGCGGTCGTAAAGTTAGTTTATGGCATTTCTGTATATGGGGTTATCCAGTACATGTGCTGAAGAACAAGACTACAAAATTGGAATCACGTTCTCAGGTATGCCTATTTGTAGGTTATCATAAGGAGACTAGGGGTGATTACTTCTATAGTCCAGAAGATAACAAAGTGTTTGTATCGAAAAATGCTACTTTTTCTTGAGGAGGACTATATGAGAGAGTTAAAACCTCGAAGTAAAGTGTTGCTCGAGGAGTTACTTACTGGTACGATCGGTACTCCATCAACAATAGTTGTTGAATGAAATATAGCACCTTCAAAATCTGAGCGTCAAATGCAAATTTATCAGAATGCTCTACCACTGAGACACGGTGGGAGGGTTGTGCGACAACCTGACCGCTATCTAGGAACTGGAGAGGCACACGTTGTCACATCCAGTGATGATATAGATGACCCATTGACCTATCGTAGTGCAATGGTTGATTGTGATAAAGAGGAATGGCTCAAAACCATGAACCTCGAGATGGAGTCGATGTACTCCAACTCAGTCTGGGAACTTGTAGACCAACCTGATGGGGTAAAACCTATAGGATGCAAGTGGATCTACAAGAGAAAGATGAGAGCAGACGGGAAGGTACAAACCTTCAAGACTAGGCTAGTGTCCAAGGGTTATACCCAGAAAGAGTGATTCGACTATGATGAGACTTTCTCGCCAGTAGCCATGCTTACATCCATCTGCACTCTTCTCTCCATTGTCGCATATTGTGACTATGAGATTTTACAAATGGACGTCAAGACTGCATTCTTGAATGGTAATCTTGACGAGTGTATCTATATGGTACAACCAGAAGGGTTAATAACCCAAGGTCAGGAGCAAAAAGGTTTGCAAGCTGCAAAAGTCCATTTATGGGCTGAAGCAAGCCTCTCGATCTTGGAACATAAGATTTGACACTACTATCAAGTCTTATGAGTTTGAGCAGAACGTCGATGAGCCTTGTGTGTACAAGTGCATCATTGACGGTAAAATGGTTTTTCTCGTGTTATACGTCGATGATATTTTACTCATTGGGAATTCTGTAAAGATATTATCTGACGTGAAAGCCTGGCTGGCTAGCCAATTCCAAATGAAAGATTTGGGAGATGCCAGTTATATACTTGGGATCCAGATTCTTTGGGATCGTAAGACACGACTGTTAGCTATGTCTCAAGCATTCTATATTGCAAAATCCTTGTGCGATTTGGGATGCAGAATTCCAAGAAAGTTAATCTACCTTTCAGACATGAAATTCACTTGTCGAAGGAATAGTCTCCTAAGACACCTCAAGGAGTTGAGGAAATGAGACATATCACATATGTCTCAGCAGTTGGTAGTCTTATGTATGCTATGCTATGCACGAGACCGGACATCTGCTTTGCAGTGGGAGTGGTCATCAAGTTTCAGTTTAACCCAGGATTAGATTATTGGGTGGCTGTGAAGCATATTCTCAAGTATCTTAAGAGAACAAGAAATTATATGCTCGTGTATTCTGGTGAGGATATACATACTCTGATTTTTAGATAGATGTTGATTCTAGGAAATCAACATCTGGATCAGTTTTTAACCTATGTGGTGGGGCTATAGTGTGGAGGAGTATAAAGCAATCTTGCATTGCTGACTCCACCATGGAGGCTGGGTATGTAGCAGCTTGTGAAGCAGCTAAAGAAGCAGTCTGGCTCCGAAAATTCTTGGGAGATCTGGAAGTTGTTCCAGATATGGATAAACCACTCACACTTTATTGCGATAACAATGGTGTAGTGGCGAACTCCAAGGAACCAAGAAGCCACAAGAGGGGAAAGCATATAGAGAGGAAATATCATCTCATCAGGGAGATAATGCAGAGATGAGATGTAACCGTCACAAAGATTGCATCCGTAGAGAACCTGGCTGATCTGTTTACAAATAGCTTAATGGCTAAAGTTTTTGAAGGTCACCTAGAAGGTCTAGGATTACGTGACAAGTCTCATTTGCTGTAGTGCAAGTGGGAGATTGTTGGGATATATGCTAGTCTAATTAGACATTCCCAAGATCATAAGCATACATATTATGTGTGAAAATTAAATAAAAGTGGCGGAATCACTAACAATGCTTTTGGAGAAATTTCAAAAATTTGCTCTTTAGGATGAAGCTCCAAGCTTTGGATTTGTTGTTTGGTTCTTGGGTGAGTTTCCCTATCACCTTAATAAACTCCTTTAAGTGCTAGCTTATTGAAAAATTGAAGCAAAACTTCAATGGAGGAGGGAGAGCATTTTCGGCCAAGGGAGAGAGATGAGAGAATAGTGAGTGGATGTTGGCTTAATTAATTTGTGTGTTTAATGCCTCACTTAACATCTTAACCACTTCCATCAATTGTCAAACATTTGATGTAAGTGTGGTCCCACCACATTTTGAAATTCAAAATGGTGAGTTGGCATCCACTACAACTTGACTTGGGTCCCACCAAAGTCAAAGATATTTTGTGTTCCAAAAACACAAAAGACACACGCAAAGTCACAGACGATTTTACCGAGTTCGTTTAATTCCAAATAAACGAATTCTCGTCACGCTATTATTAAATCCAATTTAATTAAATAATTATGCCTCGCAAAATTATTACGATTGTCGCTTCCGAATTAATTCGTTCGCCCGAATTAAAATCCATTTTAATATCGTATTGAAATCCGATTTCATTTAATATATTCAATATATTATTTTAGCCAAAAATAAATAAATAAAATAGAAAAATCTAATTTAACTATTAAATTTATTTTACCTATTAATTCCAAATTAATCGCGTTCTCTCTTCTACTCGAAATTAATCCCAGATTAATTCTATCTGAGTCAAATGTCATTTGTGAATCTTTGGGAAGCGACCGAAGAGATTCCTGGATATGTTGGCAGTAAATACGGTCATCGGACTATCCGAACACGCACGTACCCAGTACCGCGTTCTTACTGATTTACAAGACATGGTTGGCTTCTAGCAAAGCACCGTGCCTACCCAATTAAAGCACTGTTCCTACCCAATTCTTCAGAAATATTCGTCGAGGAATATCATCTGTATTAGGCGTAGTATTACTATGTAATGACGTAATACGATCCAGTATCGGATGTCACATGCTAGGCCTAGGGCTAGCACTATGTTTGCCCCGTACGAAGCATATATCGGATCCCGAGTAACTAATATCTGTAATCGGGAAGTCATCATCTAGTCATATTATCCCGATAGCTGCAGCTTTAAGAGCACTAGTCTCGTATCCTAAGTGACCATCATCCCCATATGGCTGAAGTGATACTCTCGTCTTGACATCACATCCAATACACTACAATTCTCAGCAAACCTAATACAGGCATACACGAAACCTGTTAAAGCTCTAAACGACTAGTACCAAAGTAAACTGATTGTCGCAAGTAATAGCAACGTAAGTCTCAGGTTAAAGATCACATACACCTACCCTGATTCGGATTCCCATAGACATATAGTCATACTACCAATGAGATTCTGAGTGGGTCTGTTCGGAGCGAACTGTTCCCGGTCCAACGGCCAACAGAACCTCTTACTACACTTGCATAAGTATTCAATACCTGGATATATGAGAACTATGTCGTTAAGCTTCCATAACGTGCACAAGTGTAATACTAGTCTATTCGGCATTATCAATGTCCAGTCTCGATAATACTTCGACTAGAGATATTTAATGATTAAATCATTTGTGGATTAATATTGTCTCATATCTTATTAATCCGATTTAACCATATGGACTTTTATCATCAATATATATCCAATTAATCTAATTACAATAATGATAAAATATCAATTTCCTTTTGTCACATAGATAATTTGTACAAAAAACAATATTTTTTTACAAATAGTGATGCTATGAGTCATAATTATCCAACAATATATGCCATAGAGCTTCATGTAATATGTAAACGGAATATTTGATATTAATAAAATGATGCAATATTCATTTTATCAATTGTTTGATTTAAATTGCATATTAATAATTGTTTGTTTTACCCTTGATCACTTATGTGCCTTCAGGCTTAGTGCATGAGTGTCATGCACAAAAGGATATAAGTATGAAGTTAGTGATCTAAAATAGTACATAAAGAGCAAACAAAGTGGGTATCTTGTTTGTGGTTTATCTATAGTTGCGGTCCATTATATAATTATATGATGATCTTGATCCGGGATCGTCCATGTAGTGACATGGGAATGGAGGCACCTTATATGATGTGATCATATAGGACTGGACCCAGATGGAAAGGAATTTCTTATAATATCCGTTAAACAAGGAAATCCATTTCGATCTACTAGATGGTCATATATGGATTGATCTGAATCCTGAGTGTACTACGAACTCCTACATGGCAGGCTATGTCATTTGATTTACAAAGGTGAGGTTGGTGTAGCAATCCCGACCAATAGCTACGTATTTTGGGGGTATGGTCTGTTGTGTGGCTGTGGACGTTTTACACAGATATGTGTTTCACTCATTCTTGCGAGAATTAGATGAGTATCTTCCTTAGGGGTTGATTCGGTACTTGAATGATTAGAGCTCTCAAATCTTTCTATTACGAATAGAAAGATTATTATTCATAATAGTTTTGAATAAATCGTTCATTATAGAATTAATGGTACTTAAGGTTAAAAATAATTAGAGGGGTATAACATATATTATGACCCGGCTCTAATTATGAGATACTCGTGAAGGGTCGATTCATATGTAATGACTATATCAATGGACACCGACGTAGTTCGGCTTATTTTATATCTACGGCAACGAGAGTGCAACTTTAGGTTTTTAGTGGAATAACCTAAAGTTAATAATTCAGAATATTTAATTAAAGTGTTTAATTAATATTCTGGAAGTATTGGAGCTTGGAACTGTAGGTCCATTTGGTCCCCTTGCTAGCTCGATATACTGTAGCAAATTAAATATAATTGGATAGTCCAATTATATTCTCACATATATTGGATTTATTAATATGATTAATAAATCTCTTTGTCACACTTGCAACTATATATTATTTTAATATATAGTATTTCTTAATAAATGAATATATGATATTTATTTATTACTTAATTATATTGTATAATTAAGATGAAGTTTAAGTCCTTGGTTGTAAAATCCAAATAAAGTTGATGCAAGTATGAGTCATTGCATGCAATTTCCAAAACGAGTTTTGGAAACTCTTTAATTTTAAATTGGATGTTACAAGTTATTATGGCAATTAAATTTTGTATTTACTAAATTTTTTTTTCTTTTCCTTTTACATGATGGTGGCCGAAATTTGGAGGAGGGAAAAGGGAAGGGTTTTTGTTTTGTTACACAAAAAATTAACCCTAAGTATATAAAGGAAAATTATTTTCTTTTAACCCTAACACATTCTTTTGAAAACCCTAGCCTCCATCTTCTTCCAATAATCTCTCAAAAGTTGAGACAAAAGAAAAAGAAAAAGAAAAAAACCCAAGTGTGATAACCTAATCTCTAAAGTGTTTAGAGATTAATTTTTGTGAGTAGAGACCACTCTCCTTTTGTTGGTTGCGAGACATAGCACGGAAGACCTCGTGGTGTTGATTTTACTCATCTTTTTTTTTTTTAAAAAAAACTGTAGCTGTGAATAGTAACCGCACGCACTGTAGCAGTGAATTGTAACCGCACGCTTGTAGCAGTGAACAGTGTCGAGTACTGTAGTAGTGAACAGTAACCGAGGAAACCGTAGCGTGAACAGTGACCATGTGTATTGTAGCATGAATAGTTACAGAAAAAATTTTCAAGGTCGATCTCGGTGCCTAATACGCTTCCACCGCGCAAGAAACCGTTTCCTTCAATGGCAGTCTCTCTTAGAGATTCAGAAGATGAGCATACTTCTGTTGAGTCTCCTAAGGAGAAGTGTAATTACATTGCATTCTCTTATAGTGTTGATGGAGACATAGAGGCTGAAGCTAGTAATGTAGATGCTCGGACTGAGTCATCTCACTGTGACTTTAAGGAAGATGATGATTTTCATACAGCGTACGCTGAGCTATATAATGAGAGCCTGAGCATTAAAAAGATTAATACTGAGGTTAAAAAAGGCTGAGAGACTCTGAGCTAGAGAATAGTAAAATTCAAGCTGAGCTTAACAAAAGTCTAGGTACTATTGATGAACTCGAGGAGGAGAATAAGGAGTTAGTTGAGAGAGTCAAGTCCTTAGAATGTGAGCTTGAAGATGTTAGGACTCAATTAGTTATCTTTTCAAGTGGGACTAAGAAACCAGACCACATGTTAGGAATTGGTATGCCTCCTTGTGAGAAGAGAGGATTAGGTTTTATTGAGTCAAGCTGTGTCAAGATGTCTACTTATAAAACCATATTTTTCACAGCTCGGTCTTTATCTGTTCAGATTAACCCTTCTCCCCTAGACGTGACTTATGTAAAAAGCCTATTGTGGAGTGTCATGTGTCTAATGTTGGTGCCCCTCGTTCTATGCCACAACCTCAATTTAGAGACGTTTCTGGTCAACCTCATTCTCGTCCGAGGTTTTTGCTTGTGTGCCGCCACTGTGGCAAGGCTGGTAATGTCAGACCTCAGTGTTTTAGGCTGAGAAAGTAAAAGAAAAGGCTTACTGGTAGTCAATCTAGGTTTGTTAGATATGCCCAACCTAGACGTGATAGCACTACCCTGGTACATCAAGTTTATGCGCTTGCTAGACAGATTAAATCCATTGGTCATAAACTTGCACTGTTAACTAGGAATTCGCAGGTGGTGGAGATTCCTAAGAAAGTTTGGGTGAGAAAAGGAACTCTTAACCATAGCACATCTAATTGCCTCGGTCCTGTAAGGTTTGCTGAGACTGCACCTCTGTGTGCATCGTTTTAGTTTTGCATCCATGTTTTTCGCATTGCATGTGTGAGTGTGTGCGCTTTTTATTTTTTTGCATGGTGCATTGTGTGCTTTTATTATTTCTTGCAATGCATGTGTGAATTGGTCTGGTTATATCCTTTGGTATATAGGATGAAAACCCATACATAAATTTCATAACCGATTCCAAATGGACAGTTGTAAATCTGTACTTGGGATACAACTCCACGTACCATTGAAGGTTAAAAGCCACGTGTGTCTTTTATTATTTTTTGTGTTAAAAAGAAATATACAAAAAAATATATATAATGTGAAAAAGATAAAAAAAAATATTTGTGTGGCTTGTAATAGCACGTAGAAGCTTGTGCATGTGATCCTGGTGTGTAGGATATATGGTTATGCATGTGTAATATGCTTCGTATTCTTAATGCTATGTATGCATAAGTGTGTGTGATGGATACTCTTAGTATATCTTGTGCTTGCATTTTCACGTTACACACTATTTTATAATTTAAGCGTGGTCGCATGTATGAGTTTTTGGACATGCAGTCTAATCTTTGCGATATTTAGTATGCTAAATAATGTGACATTTGACATGACCTATGCTATCCCCATAAAAAAAAAAAAAAAATTAAATGAGTCTCATGTACTTTGAATATAGGTACTTAAAAGAACATTTGTGCCAATTTTAAAAGATAAGGGTAAAAACCCTTTACTCGAAAAAGTTTTATTAATGAGTTCATGTTTAGGGGGAGTAATTAATAGCATATAACTAATGTTGCTTATTTTCAGGTCCTAGTGGCGATGAGGTTGAACATCCATTTTGTGCATTAAGTATTTTATGAGATATGATTTCATTTGGCTTTGTCCACCTCATAGAATTAAGATCTTAAGCTTTATTTTATTGTGCACTATTTTTCACGCAAGCGCTTGCTATGCTTTGGTGTTTATATCATATGCATGCATGTATTGATAAGCTTGAATGAAGATGCTTCATATTATATCATGTCATAAACAGCTGAGTACTAACTGAGTATCGTAGTACTTACTTTAACTGCTGTTATGAGTTATGTCTTTTGAGTGAGTTTGCATGTGGTTGCAGGTCTGTAATTGCATACTTATTTTACATTGCATATTTATCTCTGCATCCCCAATTTATTTATTTTCCCGTGTATTTTTTGCTAACTGAGTTATGTTAGTAAATGGGAGAAAGTTTTGATGGTATCTTATGTTGAGTTTACTGCATGGTTTTCAATGTGCATTCGATCCTTATTGTATTCCCATTTTCATTTTGTGACAACAAGGGGGAGTGTGTTTGTAGCACTTAAGATCGTTATATTCATGAGGAGTTGGGAGTTGGGAGTTGGAGCGTATTGTGGTTATTTATTTGACTTTCAACTTATATCATTGTTTTAGGGAGTTTTCATGATGTATGCTTAGATTTCAATTGATATCTTTATTTGAGCATCAATGTTTTATTTGGTTGATATTCAATTGGTATTATTTCTGCTCTTTACACAAATGTTTTTCACGGGTATGTTTTTGTCTATGGTGTTTGCAGGTGAGCAGGTTATATCTTCACATTGTCTTTGTTGTGGCTATGTCGAATTAACGACTATTTGGTTTAAGTATTAGATCGAGTCTAATTGTATTAAGTCTCTATCTTGATGGTGGCATTTGACTATTTTATTTTGCGAATCTTTTACTTTAGTCGTTGTATTATGTGGTTTTGTCACGGAATGCCAAAGGGTGAGATTGTTAGTTCCATGTGTATTGGCAATCCTGTGACAAACCAAGTTCAATTGAGTTGTAATGAGTCTTGTCGTAGATCTCAGTGCAATTGGACAAGTTGGTGAAGATAGCTCGTGTGTGGATCGTTCGTCTGTGGTTTGAATGAAGTCTTACAGAGATGAGTCGTGTGTGGGACGTTCTTCAATGGTTCGAACGAAGTCTTCTAGAGACAAGTCGTTCTTGTGTCGTTCATCAGTGGTTCGAACGAATGTGTCCAGTAGCTTCTTGTGCATGGTTTATGCGTCTGGTCATTCGAACGACAATGCGAAACTAAGCTCGTGCGTGTCTCGTGCGTTGATCGTTCGAACGAGACTGTGAGATTTTGTTATTTTGGACTCTTTTTTCAAGTCTTTTTAACCTAACAAAAACCCTACTATTTAAAGAAGCCTTAGCCACCATTCTCAGGATTGAAAACATAATATTCAGAGCCACCAAAAGAACCAAGTTTCCTACCTACATTGTTTGCCTTGAAGACTTATTGTTTCTTGTCTTCTGTTTGTCATGGCAAACTACTTTTGTTGATTTGTGCTAAACCCATCAACTCAGAAACACAACCCTAACCCAATATTCCTAAGCCTTTAGAGTTCTTTATGAGGAAGATTGGTAGTCAGAGTTCTGGCTTTGCAGCTTGCAAGGTTGATCCATTGAAGAGACTTCAGAGGTTATGAAGAAAACTGTTTGGGTGCGGGCCCCCATGAGTTCCTAGGGTTATTATAATATAGAGGTTTAGAGTCGACGAAGTTGCTGCCATAAGTCTAAAGCCATCACTGTAAGTTTTCTTTTTATAGTGGATTATTGGCTGATATCTGCATTGACCTGTCTTCGATAGAGATATTTTATTTTCGCTGCTTATAGGGTCAGAACCTAGAATTTCCATTGTGTTTTGAATTTTCAATTTACAATTACCAAATATCAGCATCTTTTTATTGAAAGTACTTATAGATGGATTTACAAAAAAAAAAAAAAACCAAACAACTTTTACTGATATACCCACAGTGTTTATTCCACAACGTAACATTAAACTAGTATTTAAAGTAACAATAGTGCCACCAGGGCATTATTCCGGCGATATTTGATTCTACAAAAGGCGGGATCGTAACCGAACATTATTGATACTTTAGTTGATGACAATATTATTTGATTGAGGCAGCTGATTGAAGCAGAAGGCCACAGAGAATAAGCGGGTTGCAGAAAAAAGGGCTGTGATCACTTTCTAGTTCAAATACTTGAGATGGGGGCCAGCTTTTAATCATAAAATCATGTGATTCTTCGCTCATCATATGATCATTTTTCAAGGTCTTAATATACACACGGGGTATCTTATCAGCATCCTGTCCTTCTTTGAAGAAAGCACTTGCGATGGGCAATACAGGTAAAGATCGCAGAACCATCGATGCCAAAGTTGAATCCTGATGATGACACCATTAATGAATTACTACTGATGCTATCACCATTCAAGATTAATTTTCTCCAAATTAACAACTCACCTCAATAGGACTCATGTTATAATAAAGCTGTCGTTGATACTCCTTTTTCACCCTGATACTGTTCAAGCCATCCGGTTCTATTGCATCTATAGGGATATTTTTTGGTACTGGTGGCATGTGCTGGTTCATCGACTTTAATTTGCATTAAAAACAAAATAATATCATAAATTTGATTGTTTTTATTTTTTTTAAAAAAAGATTAACAAGAATTAATTTTTTTTAAAAAAAATTAAATAATTTTCCGTGTCATTTATGTGACCTCAACTACTCTAAAAGAGAACCAACACAGCATTTCATCATGATCCTCCACTTAAATCACAAAATAAAAGATGAAAAATGATATTTGCACACTTAAATTACACACCCGAAGCACAGTCATATGTATTGGGGTGATTTGGGTATTTAGTTGAAATATTAAAAGTAAAAAATAAAAGAAAATTTTAAAATTAAGCATGAGTGTATTTAGGATGTGCAAATATTATCACTTAAGATTCGAACCCAAAATTTCTGTTTTAAATTTGAATCCCTTATCATTTGGGCATTTCATTGGTGAAAAACGAATTAAAAAGGAAAAACTTACATGAAAATCTACAATTCCTTCCTTGATCATATGAGCCGCAATATAAATAGCCATATGAATTTTCTGACATCCAAATTGATGTATGGCATCTGTCAAGCTCAAACCTCCTATACTGTGTCCCACCAAAATTACCTAAAAAAATCAAACAGCCCTACTCATTAACTTAACTTAAATTTTATCGTCAAATTATTCGATTTGAATTTAAATAAAATAAATAAAATTTCTGAACTCTTAAGAAAAACAAACATACTTGTAAAGAGACCTTAGCTTATTGTACCATCAAGTCATGCCATAAGGAACTAGAAAGCCCCCACTTTGATAGTAAAATCAATGAATTAAAAAAAATTAACAGATCACCTGTTCATTATCTGGTAAGTTATGCAAGAAGTCGATGAGGGGCTTGTTGTAAGCCTCAAAAGTGAGGAGAGTGTTGGCATCAGTTGGATCGATGCCTCCACTTTTAAGATCAATGCATGTGACTTTATAGCCTGATATTTCCAAAAGAGATTTGATCTTGTACCAGCACCAACCTCCATGAAATGCTCCATGAACCATAACAAAGTGTGGCGACATGTTAGATTTTCTATCAAATTAATTTTATGTTGTATGTAGCAATAAGCATGCTTCACACACACATATATATATAGATACTTCCGATAAGGAGAAAATCCACCACACAAATAGTGGCCACTCAATTTTAATCTAATAAATCCACATGTGAAATCAAATTTTGGATCATTTTTCACATGTTCATTAAGGGTAATGTCCCAAGTCCTTGATTGTCTTATCAATTTTTGCTTCACATATTTTTGCAACGTATGAATTTTTTTTGATACACTCAATAAATGATATATCACTAATCATATTATTTGAAATGAAATTTTAAGATAATATGGACCCAGACACTATCACTATATAGAAAAAGTCTTAAATGGTGCTATCTTCATCACATGCACATGCTGATGTCATGGTACCCACCACCTAAATGCTGACAAGTTGGTTCTTGTATTGAAAATATAAATCTAAGATGAAATATTTAATCTTCCTGACTTTTATGTAACACATGTTAGTATTTGTGCGGTAAGTACCACTACATCAGTATTCATGATAACACTATCTAAAATTTTCTCGGGAGACGGGACATGACCACCAAACAGGATTTTTAAAATATGATTTTTCAAGGAGGCAAATTCGAATATAATGCATCTTGACACAGAATTTTCGAGTTCGGGTCGGATTGGGTTTAATGTAGAGACCCTATCGGGTATTTTTTGTGGAACTAATTGGGTCCGGATTGGGTTCGGGTTTCAAAGGAAAATTGTGAAGAAAATCAACAATCTGACCCAACCCAAACCCGACCTTATGTTGGACCCAATCGAGACCAACATAAATAGTCACATATTAAATAGCATACATAGTCACATATTAAATCTAATGCGTGTAATAATTATATTTGTAAGCGCAATCGCTTTAATGAAGGATTTTAATGATGACAACGCGAGCGACTTCGATGCGCATTCACGGACATTCCAAAAAGATGTCGAAGCCAATACAAAGAAATGTCGAAGCTACGCAAGTGAAGACTTAGACACTTAGAGCTTTAATTGTAAGTGAGTTCATTTAATCTAAGTATTCTAAGCTCTTAGGGTTCATGCATATGCATCTCGCTTTTGTTATTATATGATTGCATGATCCAAATAGTCAAGTCCAATGTTTTAAAATTGTTTTTATACCTTTCTGAACTTTGATCGGCCTACCGGTACTGTGACCGGCCTACCGGTCTAGCAGGGTGCCATGTCACCGTTACTGGAATTGACCAGACCGGTCTACCGGTCATCATGAAATTTTGAGACCGTTGCTGGAATTGATCAGACCGGTCTACCGGTTCTACTAGATTCTTGAGACCGTTACTGAAATTTTATAAGATCGGTCTACCGGTCAACTTAGTAGATCCAGGGACCGTTACTGCCATCGGCACACCGGTCCAGTGATCAGGAAACTGGTCATGAGACCAGGAAACCGATCATTGTTAATCAACGGTCATATTTTTAAATAGCCGTTAATAGTAGTTGAGACCGACAGACCGGCCTCCAGACCGGAAGACCGATCCCAGCGAGGATTTGTCTATAAATTAGTTTCAAGCCTCATTTGGAGAACATTTTATAGACAATCTTATAAGCATTCAAAGAGTGTTCTTGAATCTTCATTATCTTATACACTCTTCATAATTCAAAAGCTCACACACTACATCTTCATATACATTTAGTGAGCTTGGAATTCTTGGGTTAGATACTCACATCCTAATCTTCTTTATCTTTTGTGAGTGCCCAAGTGGGTTTTTAATTATTCAATCAAACACTTGTTGAGGTAGTGGAGCCTCGGATTAAATACCGCGATTTGTTGAAGTAGCGGAGCCTCAGATTAAATACCGCGATTTGTTGAGGTAGCAGAGCCTCATATTAAATACCGCAATTGTAAAGGTTTGCGAGTGAGCCAAGGAAAACTCGGATGTAAAGTGTGGATTCACATTTACATAGTGAAAAGCTTCAAGTGCGACTTGGAGGAGTGAACGTAGGCAAAGAGTTGACCGAACCACTATAAATTCGGTGTCAGTCTCTCTATTCCTTAAACTCTTTATCTTGCATTTTTATATGTGTTTAAATTGTTAATTGCATTACTTGGTAAAGCTATTAATCAATAGCTTAAAATTGTAAAGATTTATTTTTTCCGCAAGAGTTTAAACGACAAAAGTTTTATTTCCGTATTATTTGTCAATACCCAATTCACCCCCCTTTTGGGTATAGTTGTTGAGTGAGGAACGAAAAAGCCGTGCGCAGCGGAACCCGCCCGAGATCAAATCCCGAGCGAATAAAAATATATTTTTTTTTCGGCAATTACAATAATAGTGAATAAAATTTTTAATCACAAATTTAAAAATTCCAATGCACTAAAAAACATTACCAATTTTTTTATGCATTAAAATAATTACCATAAGCTCAATTAAAAATTCTACACACTTTAATTAATTTACCAACTCTTGACAAATTAAAAATAAGCATCCATATTATTTTCAACACTTGAAAAATAATCCAAGCATACAAAATTAATATATCAATTATATACCAATTTTTTATATACTTGAATGCTTCAATTCCTCACATACATGCTTCCAATTAATCTAACAAATCCACAACAATTTTTCTCAACAATAATCATCAAGAAATTGAACAATAAATTTACAAATTAAATTTTACCAACAATTTCTTTCAAGCATTTCCAATTTGAGAAGGGTTGCATCCAAGTTTTTCCAATTTCTCCAAGCACTTTAAATTTCTTCAAACTCCACCAAAATGAGCTCTCAAGAACAAGTCTTGGTGATCAAAAGACGGTTTGATCACTCAAGAGTGGCAACCAAATTTTACCCCAAATTCAACTTTTGAACCCTAGGAAAAATCAACTAACACTTAAAGATTAATTTCAATGGTCTTGATAATATATTTGGGTATTTATGGTGAGTAATTTTTTACTTGAATTTGTGAGGAGCAAAATCAAATTTTCTCTCTCTACTCGGCAGTAGGCTTCTGCTTCTCTCCTTTAAAAATTGCCCCTTTTGTTTCTTATTAATGCTCGGCAGTGAGCATGTCAAAGAAAAAAATTGCTTTTTATTTCATTTTGTTTTTGGTCAACGGCAGCAGTAAGTGGAGAAAAGAAAAAAAAGCAATGGTTGTTGTTTTTTTTGTTTTATTAAATTAATAATAAAGAAAACCAAAACCAAAAAAACAAACCATGGTTTAAAGAATCTTTTCCCTACACCACAAATTTCAAAAATAACTTAACCATAGTTAAAATTAATCTCACCAACTTTAGTAACTAAGTTACCTTTATGAATCATTTAGTTACTTTAACCAAATAATTCAATTTTGCTTTACTTTTTTTTTTTTTTTTTTCTTTACCTTAATTACTTTAACTAATTAAAAGCTTTATTTGTATAATCTAAGTAATTAATATTATAAATTTATTTAACAATTAAATTAATTCACAAAATAATTACTAATTTAATGTAAATCAAATTTACATTTATTATACAATAAAATTATATAAACTCTTGATATAAAATTAATTAATGCATACTCAACTGCAAGATTTAGTTCTTAATAGGGCCTAAACTCACCCAAAACATATCTTACTAATTAACTGTGACTTAGAAGCTCATCCCTACATCTTGCCCAAACGACGTGGCTAACATTTTAATTTTTTTTTTTTTTAAAATGTTAAAATTACGTGATATTTGATGCATTAGCAGTATTTACATCATGATATTTCGCTAAAACTATGTAGGAATAACGATTATTTCAACAAAAGATAAGCATCCCTAGTTTATTTTTCACTGGCCCAAAGAAGCATCCCACATATAAGCCTGAACCTTTATTAAATTTCATGCAATTTTCTGTATGCTTCACATCAATTTCACAGCATCGTGACCAGGAAAAAATTTGGCCTTCCAGAATGAAGGTTATCCATCAAAGAATAAGCAGAAGCAGGGTAGCTCAAGAAGGTAGTGACTAGAAATAGCATCAGCGGCCCCCTCGTGTTGCAGCAGGAAGAGGTTGGACAGCAGCTAGAGGGTTCACTTGGTATGAAAATGCTAGCTGCCACAAATCTACCAAAGCCTTCTTCACGGACATAAATTTCCTCCTAGCACTCCTGAAATAAATAATTATTAGATATATTAAATAAATTACATGAATATAAAGGAAATTTTGTATTTCTACTATACATGCATGTCAGCTGTCTTTGCTATGGGTTTTCCTACTAGTCTGTCATAAATATTTGTGCTTTTTAGTTTTTATTAACAGACAACAGTGCGCCTTTTCCTTGCATATATATCATGAAACTTCTAGAACCGAATGCTTTCGGTTTGCAGGAAATGAGTACCCGGTTACATACTATCCAAATTATCCTCAGAAATGCCCTTCCAAGAATATTTATTGTCTCCCACTGTACAAGTAATTCAATGAAACCCTAGGAATAAACAAAATGATGCCATATTTCAGCCAAAAGGTTAATTTTCATTCCCCTTACTAAGGTGAGCTGGTTATTTTTACGTGAAAGGGGTACAGTAATATTGCCACTCCAGAGAACTACTCCAGTTTTAAGAACTCACATGCTTAGCTGTTTGTACACCAATATATAACATTTCAAGTTATTCAAGTCCCTCAATTCATCAATTGAATGTTCATTCAATTTACATCATACAAAAGTGCATGTCCTTTTAACCCATGAAAAGGATTTTCAAAAGAAATGACTAACGCCAAGCTGCAATTATGGAGTAAACAAGATAGTCAACACGAGGAGGGTGGATCCTTTATATGACATTCAATACCATAGACTTGAATAAGACCAACAAGAATAAAATATCTTACCTCTTTAAATCAGCTTGTTTTCTACGGAAAACATAATATGTGAGAAAGATCAAACAGCCAAGCACAATCTTCCTGTTAGATAAGACAATCCGAGCATTACCAAGCCTCAAAGTGATAGGCCAGAACCACCAGAAACCAGGGTTTGTTGGTCTGGAAACTTTCAAAATAGTTTGATTTGTAACATTCTCTCCACGAGGTGGGTAATTAGTATTTAAAGTTTCTGAAGATCTCTCAGATACATCTGATTCTCTCAAAGAAGGAAGCAGTGAGGAGCCTTGTGACCTAGTGGTGGCTTTGAGAGGATACAAAGAGTGTAATCTTCTCAAAAGATCCTAGAAAATACATGGCAGACTGATAAGACAGTGAAAATTCTCACATGTTTACTGAAAATAGAATTTTTATATTAGCAACCCATGAATTTCTATCAAGAAATATATTTGCAGCAATAACATTATTATGGCATCAAATGCTAAATTTGTATTTCAGTCTTCCATCAAATTGTGTCCAGATATATAGTTGTCAACAAAAACATTATAAATAGTTAATTTAATTTTTTGGGTAAAAAGCATCACAGATGGTACTAGATTCTAGAAAACACTACTTCATAATTTGGTCACCCATCAGTATCCATACGGCTCTAAGAAAATTAGATTTTCTGCCCCGCCCCTCCCAATGCATGCACACGTGCAAAAATGTAAAAATGTACATTACTAAAAAGATAGGGCAACTAAGTCCATGTAACTGTCGCTGGCACAGAAATAATATGCATTATACTTTACCTGACGTTTTTCCTCAGGTAATGCAGCTTGCTCAACCCAGGAGATTGCAAGATCCACGTCATTCAAAACTGTTCCAAGGAGTGTTACAGCATACATCTCAACAACTTCTAAATATTGATCGATTGCCAAAACAAAGTGACCATCGCATCCTTCAGTTGAATCCACCTTTTTTCCTGCGACAACAATTGCATTTCCATCCACAATCCTCCACTTGCTAAGGAACTCTTCAAGAAATTCCCGAACATCAGAATAAGATCCTTCTGATATCTCAAAACACACCCTAATAAACAAAATTTGGGATAATGAAAGTTCCACATTTAAATCAGAACCATTTAACATGGATTATATATATAAAATAA
Source organism: Zanthoxylum bungeanum (assembly GCA_019454045.1). Classification (NCBI taxonomy): domain Eukaryota; kingdom Viridiplantae; phylum Streptophyta; class Magnoliopsida; order Sapindales; family Rutaceae; genus Zanthoxylum; species Zanthoxylum bungeanum. Next base: position 951,823 of record SKCR01047512.1, read on the forward strand.
ATAAATAAATAAATAAATGAAGAAGTAAAAAGAGAAAGATATTGGAGTACCCGGTGCAAAGAACTTGAACAGGGATATCTGTAACAGATGAGAACAATAACTTAAGCTCATTCAGAATATCAGCTGTCCTGCATGGACCAATGGAAGCAACAAATTTGAGCAATTTCAAAAAATAGTCACAAATGGATATCCCAAATAATAGTTACAATTGGATATGCATTTGCTTGTGTATGTCGTGATCGGAGAAAAAAAAAGATACCGTAAAGTAAGAAAAAAAATTGAGTTGCAAAAATGAAGTCATTGAAGCTGCTACTTTTCTACCGAATCCAACCAGCGAATTCATCTAAAGCATGTTTCATACTAAATGCAAATACAAATCATCGACACGAATAGACAAACTAAACGACACAGCATAGGATAGAAGAACTTGCAAACCCCAAATAATGATTGAATAAGGGTATATTATATGTATAACAGTCCTGCTTCCCTTTAACTTCGAAAGGGCAGCAGTTAATGTGTATGATAAAACACCCACAATTACTGAGCAGCTAATATTTACCAACCATTTGCTCACTTATGTAGCGTCAAGAATAGAGTTTGGTGAGCTTATAAGCTAACTTATACTTTCACTGTAATACTTATAAATACTATCCATCAATATTCTCTACTGAACGATGCATTAAATTTGACAACAGCTGTAGATTATAAATCACAACTCCTCCATTCCAAACATAGCCCTAAGAACAAAAGCCAGCATTTTAATTTTTTAACGGTAAATAAAGAACAAGTAGTAATCAAGGAATGTACCGGCCAAGTTCCTTCAAGGACTGAACGAAGACCATGCCGGCAGATTCCATCATATCAAATGATTCTTGATTAGAATTATTGTAATTGGCGCGTATACGCTTTAGAACAGATGAAGCTAGCGAAGCAGCCTCTTCATACATAGAGCATACAAGGTAACTGTATAATCCAATCAAAAGAAAGTTTATATTAAATTTATAAAATAGAAAAACACAGCAATTAAATGAATTGAGCCAGCAATTATTCACCTTTCAGATTGATCAATTTCTTCCCAGATTGAAGGTGATGCCCATGTACTGTTCTCTCCCATCTCTCTCTCTCTCTCGTTGCTGTTTTGAATTTGATAGACTCGACAGAAAATCTGAAAATGAATTTGCTTCAATGCTCGAGGAACTTATGGCCCCCCAAAAAAAAACATAATTACATATAGACCCCTTTTGTTTTACAGTTTCTCAATAGTGGTCATTTTTATTAATAAGTCACTACACTAGTCCTGAAATAATTCATTTTCCCCTTAAGTTTAGTTTAATCACATTTTATTTAAAATGATATCAGAAATTGGCACATACCACCTCAACTTGTTAATAATATATATATATATGTTACATTATAAACTTCTCATTTTTTTCCCAAACAAGATTATAGTATATTATACTTCATGTTTCGTTCCATTACATTATGTTACATTCCATATAATTTGTCCATTTCCATAAATCCAAATATAGCCAATTCTTAAATTTTTTATTTCCCAGATTATCCAATCAAAACCATACGACTAGATAATGCTGGTGAATTTACATCTAAGACATTTGATGACTACTGTACATCGGTTGAAATCAATGTTGAACACCCAGTTCCACATGTACATACACAAAATAGATTGGCATAATCATTGATCAGATATATATATATATATATATATATATATATATATATATATATTACAATTTTCCCCTCACTTTCATCATGCAGACGACTTGAGCCTTGGGGCTTATGCCTAGGCCCTAGGATCTTTTGCACCTTAGTGCGCGCCTTTAGCAACACTGGTGTGGGGTGATTCAAGCATGTTGTTTGAGTACTATTTTTAATGTATTACTAATACATTTTCATTGATTTGTTATTCTGGTACTATTCATATTATACTATTTTTTGCTTTGCCATGCATTCTGAAAGATTGATATTTGAAAACTAGAATATCTGTTGGGGATGTTACATTGAGAAATATAGGATTATCACCTTGGAACTCATTACTCTGGTTAACCTTACTAATTTATGTTTTTTAATTTATCTCATCAATGATCATATATAGAAGTAAGAGGCATAGAGATAGTCTGAATAAGGATTTAACGAAATGGTTACAATTAAAACCTTTTGAAAGTTATTGACTTGTTCATATGATTTCCTCTTATTTCTGTCAAAATATTCGTCTTAGCTGAAATTAGGGAGCGAGATTGGTGCAATGTTGCTACATGTCATATGGTATATGGATACTGAAATTTCCTACAAGCAATAGCGACAAGCAATCTCTATACCCAAGAGGGGGGTGAATTGGGTTATTGCTATAAATGCGGAATTATAAAATCTTTGCCGATTTTAAGCTCTTATTATCAAATAGGCTCTTAGGTTAATTTTCTCTATTGTAAATAATAAACTATATGCAAGTTTTCTATCCAATAATATAAATGTAAATAAACTTGCAAATAAGTAAAAGTTAAGAGAAATACGACACCGCGATTTATAGTGGTTCGGCCAAACGTGCCTACGTCCACTCCCCCAAGCTTCGCTTGAAGATTTCCACTAAAATCGAGTTTTTGTGGTTCACCCGCAACCAAGAGTTTTCCGCAAATGCGCACTCCAAACCTTTTACACTTTTGAGTTTTGTTCGTAGGCGCACTTACAACCTTTTACACTTTTGAGTTTTGTTCGTAGGCGCACTCACAACCTTTACAACTACCCAAACTAATGGGATTTCACAACCACAAGTGTTTTGATAAATAAATTGTAAAACACACTTGGGCACTTACAAATGTTAAGAAGATTAAGTAAGTTGCAAACCAAAGTGTTCTAAGCTCACTACTAAATATATGAAGGTGTAGTGTGTGTGAGCTTGTATGAGTGTTTAAGTATATGAAGGTTTAAGACACTATTGTATTTGCTTTGGTAGAATATGTATGAAGGTTTTCTAAGTCTCTAACAAAGCACAAATGAGTTGAGGTCATATTTATAATAAAATGCAAAGCATTCCCCAACTTACAGCAAGACCGGTTTGGAAACCGGTATGGAGACCGGTATGCCGGTCTGGGTTTCCAACGGATACTAACGGCTATATTACCGTTGGGCAAGTATACGTTAGACCGGTATGGAAACCGGTATGAGGACCAGTATGGTCCGTGCCGGTTCCAGTATGATTGCACAGTGAAGAGCTAGACCGGAAAGGTCACCGATATGAAGACCGGTTTAGGGCTTGCCGGTTCCAGTAAGGGAACTAGCCGTTGGGCTCACCGGTATGGTGACCGGTAAGGTCCATGCCGGTTCCAGTGAGCATGCATGACAGAGCATCTCACCGGTATGGATACCGGTAAGGGACCGGTATGCCGGTCTCAGACCAAAATGCAGAGTAATGAAGGTTTTAAGGCATTTTGTCATGATCCTAATGCATCTAAGTGAATGTGCATGATCCCTATGAGCTTAGGCACTTGAATATTACAATTCACATTACAATTTAAATCCTAAGCTAAGACTTCGCGATATATCTTCGTTTTGCCGCAAGTCTTCACATTCTCGCTCTTCACCCCATATGCTTCGATACTTTTTGTATTGCTTCGTGTTTGTACGTCGAAATCTTCTTTCGTGTTGACGTCATCAAAATCCATTTATGCGACCAAGTCACCAACAGATACTGCACAGTCATATGTGTGGAGACTTCAAAACTTTGTTCTTGGTGAGCACATCCTCAGACAATGTCCAGAAAATCCAACACCTGTCAAGGTCAGAGTTTCAATCTTCTAGTCATCTCCATCTCTCATTTTCTAATTTTCTTGTCAGTTACAAATTTTTTATATGTTCCCATCATTTTCATTTTCTATGAAACTTGAAGCATATAAAAATAAAAAAAAAGAACTAAATTTTTCATGCGACTGCTGTATTGGTAACTATTTAAAAATGCCGTGATAGAAGAAATGGTGGGTTACTGTCAGCTGAAAATTGAGGGAAATATTTCCTGGAATGCATGATATTTTCCTTAAATTTGGTATGGATTGGGATAGATGTCTTTTTCTTAATCTGGTAATAGGCCTGCTCTATCAGTGCGTGTGGATATTTTGCTGTTCTAGGAGCAGCAAGTGGTTGGATTGAGAAATTTAACCTTCAATCAGGAATTAGCCGAGGCAGTTATCTGGAAAGTCAGAAAGAAGCAGCTATGCCCATCATGGTGAAGTGGTTGGAGTTGCATGTGATTCAACAAATACACTAATGATTAGTGCTGGATATCATGGCGATATAAAGGTCTGCATTTTGTCTCCAGAATTGTATGCTCTGCTTTCTTTATCATGCACTCTATTTACCTGTGTGGTTGTGTAGATGGCTAGATACATATATCTTGTGTTTGAGGAACTTTTAACCTCATATGATGTCAATTAATCTTGATGTGTTCTGTTTACGATTCCATTTTATCTTTGGTGGTAATATAACTTACATTACTATCTTTGGATTGACAAAAGATGATATATAATTGTTTACTTTAAGATGACACTATATCTTCCATCTTTTGCCTTTAGTTTCTGGAGACAGAAGTATAGAGCGTCTAATTCTTAAAATGTGAACTGGCCGAGTAAAATGGCCTATTAAGAATGAAATGAGTGTTTACAGTGTTTGTAGATGCCTTTTCGCATTAGGTTGCCTTGGATGATGAGTCTCAAGTTCAGCTAAGTAAATGAGAAACAATGGTTAGACCATGTGACCAACAAAAGTACGGTAATCTGCATGGTAGCCAGAAACTAATAAAATAATGTATATAAGTGATTAATTAGTGAAATAATAATTACAAAAATCATGGAATAGATAATATGAATTACATGTCCCACTCATTGCTCATAGAATTTAAGTTCATTTTATGTTAATTTTTGATGAAAACCAATAATTTCAAAAGCTTAAGTTGGTAGGAAAAAGTCTGATGATAGTATTTATAAGCTTAAGTTGGTAGGGAAGAGTTTGATGATAGTAGTATTTATGCACGGATCCAGATACTGAATTTGCTCTGTGTTATTTATAGAATGAACAGAATAAGAGAACCTCAAGTGTGAAATGGGCTCTGATAAGATTTTGAGTTTTAATTTGTTTTAAATTTTAAGCGGATGGAAAATGACATAGTAATGCACATTTTAACTCTGAATTAGTATTAGGGGGTGATAAAAATTATTAGGGAGATTTGATACCTGTAGAAAGTAATTGGAGAAAGACTGGAAGACTGGATTTCTGGGGTTCCTTTAAAGCCATAAGTGGCTAACCGTCTTGATTCTGTAATCTGTATAGAAACTCATTCTAATTTATAAGTCTTGATAAAGATGCAAGAGAATGTTGGTTGGTTTGAAATAAGTTTTACAACGAAGTTGAATTGCTCTGCAGGTTTGGGATTTCAAGGGACGGGAACTAAAATCCAAATGGGAAGTCGGCTGTTCTCTGGCTAAGATTGTTTATCATCGACTTAATAGTAACTTTTCTTTATAAATAGTTTCGATATATTGTCTAACATATCACTCTCTCTCTTCCACACACACTTGCACACACAAGAATATGCATGCTTGGGTACAGGTGCCTACTAGTTTCTCATCTATCATTCATTATTTTATGGTCATTGGATTATTTTGTAATCAAAGGTCGTTTTGAAATAATCCCCCAGGACTTTTGGCTACTGTGGCTGATGATTTAGTTATCCTTTTGTTTGATGTGGTTGCATTACGTATGGTTCGTAAATTTGAGGGTCATTCAGACCGCATTACAGATTTGTGTTTCAGTGAGGATGGGAAATGGCTGTTGTCAGCTAGTATGGATGGGAGTCTCAGAATTTGGGATGTTATCTTGGTAAGACAAATAGACGCAATACATGTTGATGTGTCTATCACGGCATTGTCTCTCTCACCAGATATGGATGTTTTAGCAACCACACATGTTAATCAGAATTCAGAATGGGGTTTAGCTATGGTAAGTTTTCCATAATTTATGGCTCACAGTATATGTAAAGCATCTGAACACTATTGGAATCCTTATATACCAGACCTTTTCAGCTTTTCTAGTGGGGTTGAATTACTAAAATGCATAGTGAGTGATGGCTTATTGTAAAGACTAAAGAGGGAGCATTTGAATGTCCACCAATAACTCAACATGTATGAGAGTGCAATGTTGAAAAACACGGTTCCACCGAAAGCATGAGCCAACTCATGCTTGCTCTGTGTGTGTGTTGTTGGCAACAGCTTGTGTGTGTGTGCTGGCAAACCGTGTGACACTGTTCACGCGGTTTGCTCAGCTATAAAATGAGCCACATTTTTCATTTATTTGTATCCCAATGAGTGTGTGATTTGTACAATGAGTGAGAGAGGTTTTTTGTGAGTTTTCTTGTTTGTAAAACTTGTGTATTATTCTTGTAGTAATAATACGAATTCGGTTTTTCCTCAATCTTCTCTAAAGTGATCGTGATTTCACAACAAGTGGTATCAGAGCTTTGGTTCTTCATTGGGATCGAAAAACCGAAGAACGGGGCTTGGTTCGGAAAATTCGAGTTCCGGCAAAGTTGTCAAAAATCAACTTTGAGCACACACATCAGCTAGTTCACGTCGAGACGAGCACGGTGTATTTTTCCGGCGCGACCGAACCGACGTCCCAGCAGACCGCACGCGCCTCACGCGCCTTCCAGAGAGCAGCCCACGCTCCATCACGCGCTACACGCGCCGCAGAAGGTTGAAGACGATCCGCGTCAGCGCCACGTCACACACAGTCAGCGCACAGTCAGCGCTCAGTCAGCAGACACGTCATCCGCCACGTCAGCCGCCACGTGTCCGCCACGTCAGCAACCGGTCCCACCTTGCCACGTCAGCACTGCCACGTCAGCGCCACGTCAGCAGCCTGGTAAATTTCATATTGCCCCCTGAAGTTTTGAAATTTACAGTTTTGCCCCAGAACGTTTAGAAATTTACAAATCAGCCCCTGTGTCAAATTTAGACCAAAGAAGTGTCTATTCCACCATTTTCGACCGTTCCGGACGCAACGGTGACCTCCGATTTTTGAAATTCAGACCCGATTTTAGTGTATTCCCATTTTAAACTTTAAAACTTAAAATGGAGATGGATGATTCTCATTCTGGTGCAATGATTAAACTGGCTGCCACTAATTACTCCCTCTGGAGACCTAGGATGATAGATTTTTTATATTGTAAGGATCTGTTTGATGTCATCGAGTTGAAGGGAGTGAAACCAGAGTCTGTTAAGGAGTGTGACTGGAAGAAACTCAACAACAGAACTTTGGGTCAGATTAGGCAGTGGATCGGTCACAGTGTCTTCCACCATGTAGCACAAGATTCAGATGCTTACAGGATGTGGATAAAGCTGGAAGACATGTTCCAGGCCAAGACAGCTCGGAATAAAGCCCTGTTAATGAGGCGTTTGGTGAACCTGAAGCTACGGAGTGGAACTTCCGTTGCGGAACACACCAACGAGTTCCAGAGCCTGGTGAACCAGTTGTCTGCAGTAGACATGCAGCTGGGAGATGAAGTACAAGCCCTCTTACTACTCAGTTCCCTTCCTGATAGCTGGGAGACATTGGTGGTTACTCTCAGCAATTCCGCTCCATGAGGTAAAGTTACCATGCCTATGGTAAAAGATGCCCTGTCGAATGAGGAGTCCAGGAGAAAAGATGTTGGCTCAGAACAGACAGAAGCCTTCGTCACAGAGACTCGAGGAAGACATCAAGGAAGAGACGGAGAGAGAGGCAGAAGCACAACCAGGGGTAGATCCTCAGATGGAAGGAAACCTACTTATAAGTGCTACCATTGTGGCATTGTAGGCCACCTAAAGAAGAATTGCCGAAAACTGCAACGAGAGCAGAGAGAAGGCAATCACCAGCCGAAGAATGACGAAGGAGAGACACTGGTAGTTGTCCAAGCAGATGTAGCAATATGCTCCATACAGGAAGAGACATGCCTTCACAACGCAACCCAAGATGTTGAGTGGGTGGTAGATACTGCAGCATCCTACCACGTCACTCCTCACAGAGATTACTTCACAACTACAAAGCGGGAGACTTTGGAGCAGTGAAGATGGGAAATATCAGTTCCTCTGGCATAGTAGGAATGGGTGATATTCAGTTGCGGACAAATGTCGGGTGTACATTGACCTTGAAGGATGTCCTGCATGTTCCAGAACTTCGGCTGAATGTACTCTCGGGGATAGGTCTTGACAAACAGGGCTATGAAAATCACTTCAGAAATGGCACATGGAGAATGACGAAAGGTGTCATGGTTGTCGCCCGAGGACATGCTTGCGACGCACTATACAAGACTCATGTGAAGATTTGTGCAGACAGCCTCAATGTAGCTGAAAAAAAGGCTTCTCAAAATCTGTGGAACCAGAGACTCGGACACATGAGTGGGAGAGAGTTGTCTACCCTGAACAAGAAGGAGCTTACCAATGATGCTGCACGAGGTCCTTGCAACCACTACTCGATTGGTAAGCAACGCAGAGTCTCATTTGATTTCTCTTCAGAGAGAAGATCAGAGTTGCTCAGTCTGGTTCACTCTGATGTTTGTGGTCCCTTGGAGGTTGATTCATTGGGCGGTAACAAGTACTTTCTGACTTTCATCGATGATGCTTCACGGAAAATCTGGGTGTATTTCCTCAAGACGAAGGATCAGGTCATAGATCAGTTCAAGCTGTTCCACGCCATGGTAGACATGAAACAGGGAAGAAGCTGAAGTGCCTTCGCACAGACGATGGAGGCAAGTACAGTTCCAGAGAGTTCGAAGCCTACTGCTGGAGACATGGGATTCGACATGAGAGAACTGTTACACACACACCACAACATAATGGTGTCGCTGCGAGAACGAACTGCACCATTATGGAGAAAGTCAGAGGAATGATCAGTATGGCTAAGCTGCCAAAGCCATTCTAGGGAGAAGCTGTTCGTGCTGCCTGTTACCTGATCAACAGATCACCAACTGAACCGTTGACTTGGAGATTCCGGAGAAAGTGTGGTCTGGTAAGAATCCCTCATACACTCACCCTAGAGTATTCGGTTGTTTAGCCGTTGTACATGTATCCAATGAGCTCAGGGAGAAGCTCGATGCAAGGACAACTCATGTATATTCCTAGGCCATGGAGATGAAGAATTTGGATACAGACTATGGGATCCGAAGGTAAAGATGGTCATCAAAAGCCAGGAAGTAGAGTTTCTTGAAGACCGAACAATTGAAGACATTGAAATGCCCAAAATGTCTTCCAAATCCAGTGCCAACAGAAATCCAGACTCAGCACCAGCACAATTGGCCACAGATAGGGTGCACGAGGAAATTCCAGAAGCAGAACCAGAGGAGGCAAATGAAGATGTTGAGCAGGGGGAGACACAGCCTGTTCCATCAGAGATTAATGAAGAAAGTGTTGAGCAGGGGGAGCCGCAACCCACTCCACTAGAAGCTGCAAGATCATTCACAGAGATGGATGATGATAGACCTCCTGAAACCAGTGGACCTCAGACAAGAAGATCTGAGCGAGGCAGGATTCCATCAACCAGATATCCGGGATCCGAATTTATTCTGCTTACTGATGTGGGGGAGCCAGAGAGTTTCCCAAAGGCAAGAAGGCACTGAGGAAGTGAAGAAACATGGCAGCAAAACTGTGCAGAGACACAACAGAAGATTATTGTGCAGAGACACAATGGATTGTACTATGCAGAGACATAGCAGAAGAATATTGTACAGAGATGCAGTGAAGTGTGCTGTGCAGAGACACAGCCGACATGTCAACAAAGGAACAATGATCGGGACAAGCTAGAGTTGTGCAGAGACATAACCGGGATAGCTGTCAAATGACGATTGTTTCAGATACATAGAACTACGATTGACTTGATCCCAACTCGGGGTACGTAGGCAGTCATACAGATGCAGCCAGGGGAGGATCCTTTGAAGGATCCGATTTGGATGATTAATGGTCGGCTCAGATTTTGGGAAATCTTCACCGATGGGGAGATTTGTTGAAAAACACGGTTCCACCGAAAGCATGAGCCAACTCATGCTTGCTCTGTGTGTGTGTTGTTGGCAACAGCTTGTGTGTGTGTGTGCTGGCAAATCGCGTGACACTGTTCACGCGGTTTGCTCAGCTATAAAATGAGCCACATTTTTCATTTATTTGTATCCCAATGAGTGTGTGATTTATACAGAGAGTGAGAGAGATTTTTTGTGAGTTTTCTTGTTTGTAAAACTTGTGTATTATTCTTGTAATAATAATACGAATTCAGTTTTTCCTCAAACACTCCCAAGAGTGATCGTGATTTCACAACATGCAACACATTATGGACTACTTTTAATCTTTTATTAAATATTGTTAGCTGATAATTTTGTCAGGGTTAATCGGTATATGTTCTCAGATTCGAATATTGATTATCATGCAAGTGGGAAGGAAATTATGAGTGCAAAATGCCATCTGAGTAGAAGGTTCCCACTTCCCAAGACGAGTATTCTAGTAAGCCTGATGTTAACCACACAGACACAGTATCCAAGGATACTTCTGCTTTACCAACTTTCAAGCAGCAGATCCCAGATTTAGTTACTCTGTTGTTATTGCCTAAAAGCCAGTGGCAAAGCTTGATAAATCTGGATATTATTAAGGTCTCTCTTTTCTCCTTTATGCTTCTTTGCTATTAACTTTTTGACAATTTTAAGCTAAAGCACTTCTTCAGATTTAGTGCAGTTTATTTGTTTCATGTTTCATTTACTTCATTTATCAGTGTAGAATACTGAGAGAACAATGACTTTAACACTTCACCAATCAAATTGTTCTCTCATTTAATGAGAGATATTAATTGTCCAAATTTAATTGGTGGAGCACAGAAGAAGGGACAGAAGATTTGGACTCTTGCATAACGATCTCATACCTTTCAGGCCTGCAATAAACCAATTGAGCCTCCTAAGAAACCTGAGAAGGCTCCTTTTTTCTTGCCTTCAGTTCCATCTCTTTCGGGAGAAATACTGTTTAAGCCTAGTGAGTCTACCAAGGAGGATACAGAAAGCCATAGAGTGGAAAACAAGACAAAACCTGACATCTCAGCATCCCAATTTCTGCAACTTCTTCGGTCCTATGCAGAGATGAAAAATTGTGAGCATGCTTGCTCTTCCTATATGTTAATCATTTTTCAACCGAAATTTTCTTTTGCGATTATTATGAAGTACTTTTATCTAACTCTCTTAGATTGCGTGCTTTAATATGTTTCAGTTTCAGCATTCACTGATTATATTAAAAGTTTATCCCCGTCAACTTTGGATATGGAGCTTCGAATGCTTCAGATCATAGATGATCATGATCAGCAAGAACTTGATAAGAGACCTGAGTTTATATCGATTGAACTGCTTCTGGATTATTTGGTTCACGAGATTTCATGCAGAAACAATTTTGAGTTTATTCAAGCTGTTATCAGGTTGTTTCTGAAGGTATTAATTTTCTTTTGCTTTTTGATATCTTCCTATTTTTATTTATTAAAAGAAGCAGTTGTTTTTTTTAAAAAAAATTATTTAAATTCTTTTTATAGGGGAAAAAACACAGTAATGCATACTCTGAAGGTGTTTTTTTTGTTGTAAGGTTGATATCTTATCCATTTTAATCTGGTTAGATAAATGGTGAAACGATATGATGTCACTAGAAATTACAGGATAATGCAATGAATCTTTTGGACGTTCAAATTGCAGTATGGCAGAAGATTGATAAAATGTTCCAAAGTTCTAGATGCATGGTCAGTTTCCTCAGCAACTCACAATTATAAAGGTCCTGAGGTATCATTATATTCCAATAAAATTTTGATTTAACACATTAAATGATGTTTTTGCTGTTATAGTCTCACTTTTCTTGCATCTAAAGAAAAATCATAGTCACGAATCACAATTTTGTATTTAGGCACCATCTATTTTATTAGAAACTATAGATTAGCGAAGGAGTTGAGTCCTGCTGTTGGATAAGTTCATGTTTGTCATATTTGAATTTGTTGCTATAAATTGAAAGAAAGTTTTCTACAATGAAACAATGTAAGACCATATGTGTATGTTAGATAAAACACACGGTGTTTCGGGTATTTGATATAATCAGTTTTCGGCTCAATTTGGTATTGTGAGGTTGGGGCTTAAATGCCACGGGTGGTGTTGCAGAATGGAAGCTCAAACTGGCAATTAAGAAAAGTTTATGGGTGTTTAGTAAATACCACCTTATTATTGATAAGAAAAAAGAACATTTTATATTATGAAAATTAAAGAAAGAAATTGTGGGAAAATGAGCATGTATTATATTTCTGATAAGAGTGAACATTATCCTTTGATTCAATTTTCAATTACATTTAGATGAGTCACATAGTAGATGACTCTAATGGAAGTGTTCTAATTTCAATTGATTTAATCATAACATTTTTTTTTTTTTTTTGCCTGATTTTTACATGAGCATTTGTATATTTAGAAGTTATTTGAAGGTAGCAAAACACGATTGTAGTATTCTCCAAGTGCCCATATGGGAAATATATTTCTCCAAGCTGAATAACTGATCATGCAATTTCTGGTAAAAGCCCCCATGATTTCCTGTAGGGAAAAAAAATTAATATAAGCGTGTAAAATGTTTAATATATGTGATTAATTTTATATTAGTCATAATGAAAGTGCCAGGAGAGTGATATGCGAAGCGAGGTCGGAAAAATCATAAAATCATAAAGAGATACTTATAGATTGTTAAACTTAAAAAAATCAGGATAGATCATAATGATATCAAAAGTTCTGACTCTACGGTTTGGTTTAGTTATAATGAAAACTCTTGCTTTTTATTTTCAATATATATTATTTACCTGTTGTGGAAAATCACCATTTTCCATTTGCGAATTGATGAGCACCCTTGCAGCTCGATGCAATGGGGTTGGATCTCTATGTGCCTAATTCATCAAACATAAACAAAATTAATTTAAAATTATCAATTTTCATTAGTGTCTGTGTATATAAAAATGGGTTTTAATTTGAAATTAATTGAAGAAAAAGTATATACCTGGCCAGCTTCAATAAGAGCCAACATTGACCATGCAGTGTTTACATTATGTGACTTGTTTCCTTCTAAATTTGTGTAAACCTGCTGACGTATTTCATTGAGTCAAATAATTTTATTTTCTCGGCTATTTAAGGAACTTAACTAAAAAAATGAAATTAAAGTTGAATGAGTTACCCTATCAACACAAGAAAGATAGCTTTCTCCCCAGCCACCACAATCAAGCTGTTTGGATAGCAAGAAATCACAAGCTTTTCTAATGCTATGGCTGTTTTCATATTTTCTCCCAGCATCCACCAGCCCCTTGATACCAAACCATGTTCCATAGGTGAAGCACACTCCCCATGACCCGTACCTAAATTCGTAAAATTATTTATATTAGTCGTCAAAAATCTATCACGTCAGCTACATGCGATCTTGAGACAATTCACGCACACAAGAGGTTGGCTGTATCGATCCCTAACATATTAGGGTTTTTAAGTCTACCGAATTTCAATTTTTAATTGTATAGTAGATTTTTTATATTTTTTTTAACCATTTATCGATAAAAATCACACCTTAAGAATTCTCTCAATGTAAAACTCAGGGTAACTCAGGACCGCCTAAATCAATTCAATTACAGCATAGATTGGATATAAGTTTTTGAAAGGCTTACCATGAGCCATCGGGTCTTTGAATGCTCTCAATGAACTTGGCTCCTTTGGCTATAAATTTTCCTATTTCTCTTCTTCGATGTTTCGGATAATGTTTAGTAAATGATTTCAGGCATTGGATTGTTGATGAAGTGCACTCAACATACTGGTAATCTATAATGCTCTCTCCAAAATTTTCAACTGGATTTAGCTTCTGCAATAATGGAAACAAAAATGCGTTGTTGTTAAAACTTCTATATTTTTCTCTCAAAAAATTAATTGAAGAATAAATAATTATCACCTCCATCCAAGCATAAGACCTTGTGCGTTCATATGATGCAACTCCGCCATTGCTATTCTGTAATTTTTAAGATAGATGATACAAAATCATATATTAGTTTTTTTTTTCCCCTTTTTATTAGCTGATGTGGCATGCAATAACACATCGATGCTAATATCAATTTGGGCCTGAGTAATACCTGTAAGGACAATACAACATTAACAGCTTCAAATAACCGATTTAACGGTATTGCTTCTCCCACGAGGTCATTCGACATTTGTGATAATAATACTGATACCTGTAAACGTAGTAAAATCACTAATTATCAACTAGAAATAAATTAAATGTTAGTAAATATTAGTAACCAATTAGGCATTTACCGAAAACTTTTAATATATATTTAATAAAAGCACAACAATTATAAATATAATTTTTTTTTCAAACATTGGAAACCCGCCGCGAAAACATCCAACCCGACTTAAGCGAAGTAGGTAAAATATATGGCTGTCTCAGTCTCTTAAAAGAAGTGCACCCCTATATTCAAATATATGACTTAAGCAGCCAAATCTTAAAACTTATGCTACCAAACCTCACTCCTTGGAGACTAGTTATAAATATACACTCTTAAAGTTTTGAAAAAAAAAATTAAATATAAGTACATACATTCAATCCTTCAGCAGTAGTATCAGTTGCAATCCAACCATTGTCAAGACTGGAGAATGGCCAGCCTTCTTGAAATTCATGGCGATACCAAGAACTTGGATTATCAAAGCTCTTTGTCCGAATCTGAAAAAAATGTAATTAAATAAGAATTTAAAAAAAAAAAAATACTTAAGTCTAAATTTCAAAATGCATGATTAAAATTTGAATGGTGAGTGAGTTAGTTACTTGAGTAGTTTTGATGTAATTGTTTGCTTTCTTGAGCACTGAACCATATTCATAAACGAGGTTTGTTGACAGGATTGCATGAACCGCAAAAGCAGTATCCCACAATTGTGACCCATTGTATGCCTGCAATTAATTCAAGTTTTAATTTAATATAATTATCATCTTATATATTGAGAATTCTCATGTGCGGACATCTTTCACGTTCTAAAATTCGAATTTGATTTTGTACACAGTTGTTTAGCACTTATACATCACTGTATAGTGTTAAATTCGAATTTTATAACGTGAGAATATCTGCAATAAAGAATGAATATATTAAGTCTTTGATTCGGACCTGCATTTTCATTCCATCTTCGGCAACCCAAAGATAATCCTCAATTCTTGCGAGGTGACACTTATATGCCTCTGAATTAGGGTCTTCAACCCAACGACAAATCATGTTCAATATCTGTAAAGACATATTTAGAAAATTAATTAGGCATGTATCAAAATAACTCTGTGTATATTGAGATGCTCCAACTCTGCCTTATACTTAAGTTGGAATATATTTTCATAGCCAATCCCAAATCCAGATAAATGTAAGACTTATCGAATTTTTATGACGGATACCTTATTGACACCGGCAACGCAAATGTATTGAGTGTTCTCATCTTCATAGTGAATGTGTTGCATGACAGTTTCAAGAGCAATCTGTCTAATTTTAGAAAAAGGCCATTTATTCAGAAGGGGTTCCGCAATCTTATAAGAAAAATTCCATAACACGTCTTGGAACATGGGGTGTTGCCGATAAAGATCCTCCTGCAAAACATTAATTAATTTAATTTGCACAATTAGTATTAATTCTTATATTACATTAATAATTTAAACAGTATCATTAAATATTAAGTACCTGGGCACAAAGAAACCTGGCACTGTTCCAATCAATTTTCTCATAAGGACGAGTGTAAAGCTCTTCTCTTAAAGATAAAACGAGAGAGTTGATTTTCCCAACAAATTTTTTCCCATATAAATACGACGTTGGCAATAAAACCAACCTAGTATGGCACCACATTCGTCCTGCATAAGGTTTTTGTTATAATTATTAAATTTTATTTCTACTAATTAAGTTTTTTTGATGATAATAAAAATAACCTGGATGAGTTGGTGAAAAATTAGGGAGAAGCCATGTTTCCGGAGGAATTGGATTATTACCACTCCACTCATATACACCAAGTACCTATCAAAATTTACAAATTAAATAAATTATGTTGACAATAACTACTAGTTTTCAAGACATCTTATTTTAATAAAATAATGATCAAATTAAAAAACAGAAATATACGAATTTCAACACATTGTTCAAAATAATAATAATTATTATTACGTATGATGATGATGTTATACCGAAAGCCATATCTTTCCCCAGGAAGGAATGTAGGTGGCACCGCCGCGATCAAATATCCATTTTCGAGCAATATCGATGACACCATCTCCACCGTCCATTGGCTCTCCGAGCAATCTCAATGCTACGTAGGAAAATACTGTATTCAGCATTGTGCTTTCTCCTTCTATATGCAATCCCCAGCCTCCGTCCTCGTTCTATAATAATAATTAAAGAAAAAAGTACAGACGAAGGCGACATAAGCATAAGGTAATTTTTTTTCGACTCACATTGAAACATACATTATACATCAACATCAGGGACCCAACTGACTAATATGGAAAATAGATTGAGTAAAATAATGTTTTTCAAAACGTGAAGGCTTTATATGATATTTTTCTTCTTCTTTTTACTTTTTAATATTTTTAGTCACCCCCAAATGCACACCTTAAATAAAATAATACAATACCTGGTGATTGTATAGATAACGTAGCATCTCTCGACGATATTCCACTTGTAAAACCGTGTTAAAATCTCCTGTTATATATAAACCCATCACCTGTAAACATTGAAATTAATATAAACATTAATTTATTAGATATTTTACACTATTAATTGTGTGTGTATATATATATTGTGCTAGTTGGGTTCAATTATAAAAAAGTGTGTGTGATAGAAGAGTTTGGTTTATATTTATATATGTTTTTAAAAAATAAGAAAATATCATTTTCCAGACATTTACAAGAGATAAATGACTTCCATGAACCTTTATATTTTATTAATTATAGAAAAAAATAATAGTAGATAAGGTATAGTTTCCACAACTCCTATATTAGCATCAAAAAATATATATATCCACTTATGGATTAAGCTTTGGTCTCACATGAGATTTTTATAAATTATAATGGATGATTATTAGATAATAATTTAAATATAACTGAATCTTAACCTAACATTATTTTTAAAAATAAAAAATTAACACAACTCAACTCAATACCGATTTCAAATTCTACATTTAAAAGCTCATATTAAGCAACTCACTCAATTAATTTATCGAATGATAATAACAACAGACGACACCATCTATGCAGATACTATATATAAATACATAACATATATTATCATATTTGTTGTTTGTCTGTTGCATGAGTAAATTAATTAAATATAAATACCGAATTCTGTCTTTTTGAAAACTGCCCATAATTAAAAATCACATGGACATTCTTGTAAGAACCATTTAAATCTGATCCAACAAGCAACCAAATTCATTATTGTGATCAGAATATTTAAAGTAGAAATTAGGAACAAACCAAGCAAGGTAGAAGAAATAAAGGGCCGGCATAATCATTTGGCCAGAAGCCATCATCAGACTGCAGAGTTGAATATGATCTCAAAGCCCTTCTCAATGTTGTATTTACAGCCTCCTCACTTATTTCTTCTTCACTGTTCACTTTCACTTGCGGCAGCACCTCACATGGATTCTCCTTTGCAAACTACAATATTAATAAATATATTACGAATTGGGGTCGCTCTGAGACAGCCGACATACTCTTATGATTGGATATTCCAGGAATATTAATTTTTAAGTTCTAATATGATTTTTTATATTTTTTTTATGGGATCCATTTTAAAAACTCACATAGAATCTTAAAATTTAGGATAAATCAGAGCTGGACTTGATTAGAGATTCTTTTTAATTTGCAAAAACATATCAAATATCAAGATTAATAACTCATTCCCAAATAATTTCCTAGAATTAGCTTAACTTTTGTAATAGAAGCAAGGTCACGGATTCAAATAATATGAGATACATTTAATTTAGGGTTTAGGTGGGACGCAATATATAAAGAAAAGATTCTTAGTTTTTTTTTTTTTTTTTTAAATCGAGATTAATAATAACTCAGAAGAATCAAATCACCTGAAGTCTCATTAGAAGATCAGAACTGTGTTTCATTTGAAACCGATTCTTGGTGAAGTCATTACGAAGTTTGTCAATTTGTGCTCGTTCTTCAGGAGTTCCAAGATTTGGATCAAATTCCCAAACTTGTCTGCCAACATGATTGTTCAAACTTTTAAGCCATGCCTCATTTCCTTCTGAGAGTTTCAGCTTCCACATTTTAATTTGCCCTAAATTACTTAAAACTCAACAATTTTAATTGACACTGATGTTTGTGCTCAATTTTCTTGACAAGCTACTTTTGGATATTGCTTTTCATTTATATAGGAGAGGGAACTAATAAATAATTGTTTTTTTTAAAATATATATATATATAATATATATATATATATTTTAACTTTTTGTTGCATGGCCTGTTAATAATATAATACTTTATACTTAAACTTGACCTCTTCAATTTGAACAAATCTTAATTATATTCATAGGAAATTACACGGTTTCGAATATTACTTTTGTTTTATT
Source organism: Zanthoxylum bungeanum (assembly GCA_019454045.1). NCBI lineage: Eukaryota > Viridiplantae > Streptophyta > Magnoliopsida > Sapindales > Rutaceae > Zanthoxylum > Zanthoxylum bungeanum. The sequence goes on from SKCR01047512.1 coordinate 970,472, forward strand.
GTCAGAAAGAAACTATATTCACGAATCATTTTATATTTCTATATTTTTTTTCTTCCTTTAAATTTCTATTTAAATATCACAAAAATGAAATTAAACGAATCATGAATGCAGGCAGAGAGGTTCATCTTTTTGTTTGTTTGTTTGTTGTTCTGTGCGGGGTTGATGCTTTGCGATATAAGTTCATATTTTAGTCTTCTTTTGACAATTCAAAAAGATAAGCATAGTCGTTAATAAAAAAAAATTATAATAATGAAGTAAACATTAATCATACATTAGCAACAGTGTACACGTGGCTAAATAAAACTTAGATGTGGAAAAATTCTATAATGCAACGATAATACGTACTACGTCATCCATATAATAATCTAATAACATCTTATCACACGTGTTAAAAAAAATAAAACATTATCAAATAAGAATTAAGATTTGGTGCTAAGCTGAGTTGAATATATATTGAACATTATATCAATAGAAATGATATAAATAATATAAATAGGACCTACGTAACTTGACTCAACACTGAATCTCGATCCATAAATATATTTAATATGATTACATATTTCATTTACTTATTATCGTCTATGCCTTCATTGTACCAAATAATTATTTGGTGATGGAGATCTTATTTTGTACTCTTTACTCGGCTAAAAATGTCCATTAATTAACGGGTGAATGTCTCTTTAGTCCCTCATAAAAAATTTATTTACCACTTAGTTATTATATTTTTATATACTATTCCCTACTGTCTAAGGAAAGAATGACTTGTATTAGAAAGATTAGAAAGCCGAAACAATTTTTTTCGCCTAGCTATTTCGTAAATAACCAAATGATTATATGTATGATAACGAATTATTAGGACTAAAATTCTCTCTTGATTTGAGTTTTTCTTAGCAAAACTCATATGAATGATTGGTGGTCAATAGACAAGAATATAAAATAATAAATCATTCATATAATCATTTGGTTATTCAAAATCAACGACTATAAATATTTACTTTAAGAATAATTTATAATAGTAATATTATTCCAATGTCGGACTACCCAGTATGCACTATTACTACATGACTATTCTAAGGTCGATGTCAATCTCAGCACTATATATCAAACTAATATGCATAATGATATTCACATTAACAAAGTTGAAATGAAAATGTATTATTTTAGTAAATAATAAAATATAATGTACAATACATTATTCGGATTGACGCTTCAAGCACCAACTCCAACACATAAAATGATTGATTGCATATACAAGAAGAAAGTAAAGGCATAGGTTCCCAAATGAATCAAGATTAACCCTCATGGACCTAAGAACGTTTGGGTACCAAAATATGTTTGAATGATTTTGTATGTGAAGCTTTGGGAAAAGTAATTAATGAGAAATAAAAATGATCCCAAAGACTTAACACAAAGTAAAGAAATAGCTCAATAAGAAGAATATCAAATGCAACCTCAAAAACGACTAAGTTTTATGAATGGTGGATTTGTCACGTGATGACAACGGTAAAAAGGTAAAATATGTGCTTACGGAAACATTGGTACCGTTTCCTCCATTTTATATAAGTATGCTTAAATTTTTTATATGGATTGGACATAATTGTGAAGCATGTTATTGATTGGGTATTTTGAGCTAAGATGTTTGATTTGAGTGTTGATGAAACTCTTCAAGTTAATTGATACCTTATTTAAATCATTAGAAATGCTCAAAAATTGAATGAGGCTTAATTGTAATATTCGCCTACATTTTATGATTTGATTGTATTCATAATCACAATTGGTATCACATTGAGTATATTGACATATATGATCATTTTGGATACTCTCTTGATATGCCTTGATATTGGTCATTCTAGGTTGTAAATAAAATGCATAGATATTGTTATAACTTGAATGATTTTGAGGATTATCCATGCATGAATATTAGATTTTATGACAAAAGGGGAAAAAATGCTAGTTGTGTATTTTTATGAACTTTATTATTATATTTTGTGCACATGTTGGTTTATATATTTTTATGCTTAATTTTTACTTCTCCATTCTTTTTTATAATGGTAAATGGGGAGAAATCATAGGATAAGATAAAATTTGTTATACCATCGTGTTAAGGGGAGCAAATTTATATTAATGTATTTATCTAAGTGTTTATAGATAAATATTGAAAGACAATCACATGTTGAGGATTAGCTAATTTTGAGGGGGAGTTGTAATCGTCAACAAATTTGAGACACTCAAATTTCACAAGTTTTAAAGGTTGTCATCATCAAAAATGGGAAGATTGTAAGCGTCATTGTTCTTAATGAAGGATTTTGATGATGCAACGCTAGCAAATTCGACTCGCATTTGTGAGCATTATAAAAAAAATGTCGAAGCAAAATGGATGTGAAGATGAAGCTAAAAGAAGAAATCAAGTGAAGTCTTATAACTTGTGGCTCTCATTATAAGCGAGCTGATAATTCAAATATTTTAAGCTCATATGACTCATACACATCATAAAATACATTTGAGTCATTTGTATAATGTTTTAATCTTCAAATCCTGTATTTTCTGCGCTGTGACCAGCACACCAGCCTATGAACCGGCATATCTGTCACGACCACATCCCTAGAGCGGGCCCAACTCTAGAAAGAGGTTCGCGGACTTCTTTAGCTCGAGCATTCTATATGTCAAACCAATTAAATAAATATGCACAAATATAACATCATAGATTACAAATCCCTGAATTATACACCAATTATATGGTTTACAACACAAGTCTTAATAATATGCAAATGATGACTCAAATGTCTGGACCAACCCGACACGTGGATCCAATTCTGGTACTGCTTCAGCTGTGCTCGCGAACTACCTGGGATATTTGGGGGAAAAGAGGAGTGAGCTTAAAGAGCTCATCAAGTAAAGTACTAATACTCTCAACATGACCTCACCAACAAAATAGGGATATATGTGTGTGTGTGCGCATTATATATATATAATATATGAAAATAATATATATTATAATATCATCTCAAGCAATCATCCAATAATAATACAAACATCCATCAAACATGATTGCTAATCCGAGTCCAGTATAATAGTGGATTGAAACCAATATGGGAGTCTCTCTCATACCCCCAAGGTTTCCCACCATATCATCTCATAAAATATTTGTGAGTGGGTTAAAACCAATGGGAGAGTCCCTCTCATACCCCCAAGGTTTTTCACCATATAATCTCGCAAAATATCTCATCACATCTCATCTCATATCCAGCCATTATTATACATAACCCGGCAGAAAAATACAAAAACATGCATCATCCAATACAATCACATCTCACATCCAATCCATCAATCTCATCTCAACAATCATGAATTCATATTTTTCATACTTTCAATAACTCAATAATATCTCCATAAATTTTATATACAGATATATATAATTATTATTATACCAATATATATATATATATATGGACTTTCACCAACCATAAATCAACAAACAATTATGTTAAGGGAATTATCGTGCATTGTGTTATGATTGGTGCTCAGAGTGCCATTCCGGATCGTATTTATGTTCGATTCATAAATACGAGCAATTCAATTTTCCATAATATTACTTATTTAATGGTAGCACCTTTTGTCTTTTATACACATATTCGATCTAATTACGATTAGATCTAAACTAAATCTGGTTTAGTGATACGTGTATATTAGATAAAGACCCTAGGATTTACAATGTAGTGTGCAGTTACAATGTAGTTTGTAATTGACATTGGGAAGCGCACTATAAGATGTATATCCTTAAATAAAGTTCTTAGTCAAGATTTACTAACACGGGTCGGTTAGTAAAATCCACTGAGACCAGTACATGTCGTATATCGTGACTTGGTCCGATGGTTTATTCCAATGAATTATGAGTCTCGGGAGACTCGTATATACATGTAGGTGTTTATTTGATAAACATTGAATGACTCACTGAATATTTCCTAATAGATGTTATACCCTTCAATAGGAATCTTCTCGAGTTAAGCGAGCATAGTGATTTTTCGACTTGAGATACCACAGTGAGATATATGAGTTATCATCCACACTTTGATGGCAGTCACGTCACCGAACTGTTTAGTTCAGACATCTGCATGTTCATTGGGTGTGGACTGATGCTCATGATATCCAATGTGTATCAAGATAGAATCTGTCGGTTTTGTGTATAGGGCATGGGCATCCAATACGTGTTTGTGATCTAGTAAATTCATGGTCGTGGTATAACTTCGGATAGACCCGGCCGGCGGTTCGGTTCCGGTTCGGAATCGAACCGAACTGGCCGGTTCTCGATTCCACAAGTGTAGAACCGGAACCGTAAACCGAACCGGAACCGAACCGGTTGGTTCCGGTTCGGTTACGGTTCCCCTTTTGGTTTTTTTTTTAATAATAAATTTTAAAAAATAGAAAAAAAAAATTCTATAATCGTAATGTTTTTTTCAAACTATCACATCATTTTTATAAAATTCTTTTAACATATAATCCTTTTTATAGCCAACTATTGGCTAGTGTTTTCTTCATATAAGCGATGTGGGATATTTGTTACTTGGCTATTGTGTCTCACATCCCTTATATAAAGAAGTCAATAACCAAGAGTTGGTTATAAAAAGGATGTGGACATTCATGTTTTAGTATTGTAATTTTAAACCTCATTAATATTAATAAAAAAATTGAGATTTACTTGTGGAACCTTACGGTTTCAAGTAAATAAATTTTTTTATTTTTTTTTACTTTCGGTTCCAACCGGAACCGTACAGTTCCAATTGGAACCGCTGGAACCGTTCGGTTCCAGCGGTTCCAACCGGTTCGGTCAGGGTGAGAACCCTAACCGAACCGGTTAGGTTCCGGAACCGTCCGGTTCGGTTCCGGTTCCGAACCGGAACATTGGCCGAGTCTAACTTCGGAAATCAGTTCCGAGTGTTATTTAGATATCGTAAATTGAAAAAGTCGACTATATTATACCGAACAAATTTGACGTTCTTATCTATATCACAAGTATAATAACGATAGCCTGTGACAAAATGATTATACGTATGCAATGACCCCGACTTGCATAATTTAGTGAGATTATATGTGGTCGTCATAATTCATGAGTTGGTGAATTATGGACACGAAATTGGATTTCGTGATGGATAAACCTAAACTTAGAGAGTCTCACAATATGAAATGTACTTGTTGAGTACTTGGGCAACGCGTTATGAATAATACAGATTATTCATAATACTTCATCGGATTAAATGAGTTAATTCGAATAGTTTAATCGGTTAAACGATAACACATGCATTAGAGAATTTTGGTCATTTAATAATTATTGTATATTTGTATTTGATACATAATTTGATTAGATACACATTAATTAATTGTCAAAAGAGATTTTGACACATGCCATGAATATATATATACATTTTGTATTTAATGTAAATAAATATATATATAATAATTATATTAATTAATTATTTAGATATTTAATTGTTAAATATTTGAATAATTAAATAATATTCATATTACATAAATGTTATGCAATATGTTTAATTATTATTGATACATGTGGCATGATTTGTCCAAGTTTAAGCTTATCTTATCTTCTTTTAATTTAATGAAATTAAAAAGGAAAAAATGACCAATTTTCCCTTGTAATGTCGGCAATGACTATTTTAAAAAGGGAAAATTTTATTTTCTCTTTCCTTGGAAGCTCCATGGCCGAAACTTGCTCCAAAAATAGCACTAAGATTTGTTTGATTAAATCATCAAGAAAATGAAGGAAAATTCAAGAAAAAAACTTAGGAAATCAAGAGATTAAAGGTAATCTTCTACAACCCTAAGCTTGGAAATTAGTTTATTATTTTCTTGAATTGTTAGAATAGTTCTAGGGTTCCTTTGTTTGTTAAAATTGGGGTTTTTGATTTTGGAGGATGGATTTGGAAGTGAAGTGCATGTGTGAAGTTGATTTGGATGGAATTATTGTAATTATTATCCAATTTGATAATTAGATGATATGTTGTCATTCTAGAGTGTTATGACCACTCTTGTAATGCCTATAATTTTTCTTGGGTGCTTCATGTGTGGTGACTTTGAATGGTTTTAAATGGATTAATCTTGAAAAATTGGATTTAAAGCATGAAAATTGGCATTTTTTGGTTTCTGTATCAGATATGGAAATACTATTCATATGGTGATGAAAATAATGTCTTCTGGATGTATTGGATGTGTTTTGGGTGTTGGAACAATTGCAGGAAACTGTTTTGGAGTTGAAACAAGCGAAAACGGTGAAAAACGGCGTTACTGTAGGCACTGCATTTTTACACATAAGTCCCTATGATGAGTCTCATTTTGGAGACACTACCTTTTAAGTCACGGAGGTCACGGAAAACGGACATCGGACATCGGAAGGGGGAATTCAGAATAAACAAGGTTCACTGTTTTCGTTGGTGCTACGTTCGTGTATACGTTCGAACGTCAGGCAGATTGCGGACGTTGGTGCCGCGTTCGAGTAAGCGTTCGAACGGTGTCGGTAATTCTGGTTTTGCTGCTAGCCTCACATTAAGCCCAATTCGCCCAAACCTTGGCCCACACGCCCAAGCCCACTTAAAACACATATTTAACACATGGTGAAATCAAAACAAATCTAAAAATCATATACCAAATTAAATAAAATACTTACACAAATTAAAGAAATTGCATGCCTAATTCTTGTTTTGTGTTGCTTTGGTTTATTTAATTCTTGTTATTTAAATTCTGCATGTTGTCTATTCCCGTATGATACGATCGAGTGCATGGGCTTAGTAAGTGCGATGAAAGGTTCCCTAATTGGAGGGTTAAAATCCTTCACCACGATGCTCTGCCGCACCGATTGATGTGTGTTCGGTTGAATACGAAATACGTTCAATCGGACATATTTGGTTTGATATGATTGTCCTTATTTTCGTATGCATGATTCAACCGAGCGCATGGGCTTAGTAAGTGCGATGTGAGATCCCCTATGGGGATGGGCTAAGCCCTTTACCACGAGGCTTTGCCGCGCCGGTTGATGTGTGTTCGGTTGGATACAAGATACGTTCAATCGGGCACACTATGTTTAATATTATTGCTTTTCATTCTATGTATGCATGATTCAGTCGAGCGCATGGGCTTAGTATGTTGGTCTAAAGGTCCTCTCTTTGAGAGATCAAGAGCCCCAAAAGGCCACCTTTACGGCAGTACTTCCCCGCGCCCCCCCTTTATTTTGTCGTTTATGTATTGCGTCCCATTTCATGCATCAGGTCTGTTCCCGTTCGAACGCGTTTACGAACGCAACTCGAACACGCATGTATTTTACCTTGTCATGCATCAGGTCTTACTTTTGTTCGAACGCGTTCACGAACGCAATACGAACGCGAGCATTCTGTTTCATTTCCGTTCGAACTCGTTAATAAACGCCCCACGAACGAGAGCATTCTGTTTCATTTATGTTCGAACGCGTTATCAAACGCCATACGAACGCGAACCTTCTGTTTACCGTTCGAACGCGTTTACGATCGCTACACGAACGCACCCGCACTTTCTTAGTTTCATAATGTATCAGGCCTGGTTCCGTTCGAACGCGTTCTCGGACGCTACACGAACGCAAACCTTCTGTTTATCGTTCGAACGCGTTTACGAACGCTACACGAACGCGCACCCACTGAACTGAGTCATCTTCATTAGATTTCATGCATAGTTCTCCTAGTAGCTATCCCCACATGTATGAATACAAATATGTTAATGTATTACAATCCATATGCTTATGTCATGATAACATTTGAGTATTATTTCTTGCGGTATATCGGATGGAAACCCAGACGTAAATTCCGTAGCCGATTCCGAATGGACGGTAGTGCGGTCTGTACTTGGGATACAATTCCACGTACCACTTGGAAAAGTGCCCATATGTGTGCTTGTATGGTTAATATGTGCGCTTGTGTTTTCCTGAATGTAATATGCAAATGAAGTTGTATGTTTGTTGCTATTTTGATATATGTTAAGCATGCAATTTTAAACGTGAGATATATGTGAAATGTGTGCATAAGTTTTATTTTGCATGTGAGAATTTAGAAGCATGATACTCTTGGAAATAAGTGTTACTTAAGCTTGATTAAATTATTACATAAATCCTTTCATTACAAGTGACATAAGTAAGGGACCATTCCGAACCCAATGGTTTGAGGTCTTCCCTTGCGAGGGGTGGGTGCAGCCTTAAATCTTTGTCCCGGTTCACACCGGGTGGCGACTCCATGTTATTTAGTACTTCCCAACTAGTGCGCGAGCCTAGAAACGGCGTCGCCCAGGTCCTGTTGTCCACAGTTACCGGGTGACTTTTGAGCCAACCGGGTGACGACAACTCAAACTGTGAATTTTTCACTGTTCGGGTAGCCCATGAACTGCCCTAACACTATTGGGGCTGACTTAGGCATTCCTCATAAGTGTTGGGTGGTCGGTTCGGTCAAAAACGCGTTTTACGTCATTTTACGGAAAATCATTTTCGTAAAAGTTTCGCGACGTTTCATATATTTTTATGTCGTTATTTGATCTCGAATAAACATGTTTAGGCGAAATATGAATGAATTATTCATATTTGATATTGAATAATTCATTCGGTAATTTAAAAAGTTTTAAAATTATGATTTCGCCCGAACAGCGCTTCCGCCGCGCCCTTCACCCAAAACCCCAACACATTGTACTTACCTCTATCCATGAAAAAGCCCTTAATATGTCTATATCCTCGCTAAGAATCTGAAAAATATAAAATTACAATCAGATCCCTCAATTAATCCAAAATTACGATTTTATCCCTAAACTTTCTAAATTTCCATTTTAAATATGTCGATATTATCCTAAAAATCTTAAATATTACTATTTAACCCCTGAAAACAAGAATTTATAAAATTATCCTATTAATCATGCAAATATACAATTAAGTCCAAAACTTTCAAATTCTATCATTTACACCCCCCAAAATGGTAATAATCACATACCGAGCTCCAACGACCTTCAAATCTCACAACGAAAGAGCCACTGGTCAGCAAACATCTCAAGGATCACGGTGATGGTGGTGGTAGGAGCTGAAACACGGCGGTTACCGATGATCGGTTAAACACTGATAACTATCGTATTTTGCTCGTTTCTCAACAACCGAAGGTCCGATTTGGGAAAAAAAGTACCCAACTCGTGTATCTCGACAAGGGGAAAATTCGGGTCCGGGAGGTGTCATACACGCATGGCGGCGCGTGGGCAGCAGGTCGCCGGTGCGTGTCCGGTGCTTGAAGGGGTGTCCGACAGTGTCTCAATGGTGGTCTGGCGTCAATAGATTCGTCTCATCGAGGGGATGCTCCAGATGTGGTCACATGTCGAAAACGGAGATCAGACGATGTCGAAAAGTCAATTTCTCTCTCTGTCCATGTATTTTCTCTCCCTTCTCGATGATCATCTCTCATGCTTTCGGTTTCTCCCTCTAAAACTCCAAGAAATTGCTCTCAAACTCTTCTGGATTTCCTCGACACTCTTTCTTTGGTTTGTAAAATTGATTCGCCTTATACAGCTCTCCATCCAATCTCTCAAAAATGCCCTCACCACATCTTCTTCTTCATTCAAATGCAATCTCCAATTGACTTCATCCTCTGGCAGCTCTTGATATGACAAGAGATATGGACCATGCATCCTCTTCCTCCTCCTCCATGTTGGCTACGATTGAAATTCTAAGAGAAGATACAAGCAGATGCAGAAGAATTATTAATGTAATGATGTGTGCCCAAAATGAAAAAGTTTAGATATAAGTCTCAGAAACTGGGAGTGGTTGGTGAGTTTGTGGAGAAAAAGAGGAACAAAAGACAATGGTGTTAGAGACATAGTCGCATATTGGATTCTGATGATGCAACGCGAGTAAAGACTTGGACGCGCAACAATGAGACATTCTAAAAAGTTGTCGAAGCATGCGGTAATGAAAAGCGAGAATGTGAATACTTGCGGCAAATTGAAGAATTTATGTTAAGTCTTAGCTTAGGGCTCTATCTGTATTGTGAATTGTATATTCAAGTGCCTAAGCTCATAGGATTGCATGCACATTCATTTAGATGCATTAAGGTCATGACAAAATGCCTTAAACCTTCATTATTATGCATTTTGATCAGAGACTAGCATAACAGTGCCATACACGTGACCATACCGGTCAATTTCCTATGTATGCAAAGCTACTGGAACCGACACAAACCAAACTGGTGTCCATACCGGTCTTTAATCCGATCTTCCTAGGGATTGTATGCTTACTGGAACTAGCGAGCCCCATATCGATCTACATCGGTGAGCCTAACGGCTAGTACCTTACTAGAACCGGCAAGCTTCATACTGGTAATCATACGGTGAATAAACCGGTCAGGCCTTCATATTGCACACTCACTGGAACAGGCACGGATCATACCGGTTAACATATCGGTCTAACGGCTAGTTTCTCCCAACGGTAATCTATCCGTTGGAGATCGGCATACCGGTAACCAGAGACCTGCATACCGGTCTCAATAGAGAAAGTTAGGACTGCTTTTCATTTTTCTATAAATTGGAACCCCAACTCATTTTGCCAAAGTTAGAGACTTGATACACAATCTTCATACACATTCTCTAAGGTAAAAACAAGAGAGTTATCACACCTTCATAATCAAACACTCTCAAGCTCACACACACAACTTCATATCATTTGGTAGTGAGCTTAGAATAATTGGGTTGCAACTCACACAATCTTCTTTATATTTGTGAGTGCCCAAGTGCGTTTTAAATCTTCTTATTCTAAAACACTTGTGGTTTGTTGAAATCCCATTGTTTGGGTAGTTGTAAAGGTTCGTGAGTGCGCCTACGCAAAAAACTCATTGTAAAGGTTTGGAGTGCACCTTTGCGGAAAACTCTTGGTTACGAGTGAGCCATCGTAAAACTCGGATTGATAGTGGAAATCTTCAAGCGAGGCTTGAGGGAGTGGACGTAGGCACGTTTGGCCGAACCACTATAAATCGCGGTGTTGTTTTTCTCTATCCCTACTCTTTACTTATTTGCAAGTTGATTTATATATGTGTATTTGAATATGAAACTTGCATATAGATCATTCTATTGAAATAGAGAAAATAAACATAAGTGCTTATTTGGTAATAAGAGCTTAAAATCGGCAAAGATTTTTATTTCCGCATTATTTAGCCGTAACCCAATTCAACCACCCCCATCTCTTGGGTATAGAGTTAGGTTTATCGCTATTGCTTGTAGGGAATTTCAAATGGGTGTGCTGGAGATAAGAAATAATAATTAATGTGGGGTATGATATTACAATATCGATGTCCCTACATTGCCTTTGACAGTTCTGCATACTCTCTGGAATCGGACTACTCCATATCAGTCTACTATACCGGTCATTCTGGAGTTTGCATAACTATTGAAATCGGTTCAGTCTATATCGGCCTCCATACCGGTCAGTAATCTAGTAGGTCATCTGCATAGGGGTGGGCATTATCGGATTCGGATCGGGGGACCGAATCCGAATCCGGTTCGATTCAATAAGAGTTTATTTGTATGGTTCGATCAGATTTTGAGTCCTTATCGGATCGGATCGGATTTGATCTGATAACTATCGAATCGAATCAGATTTATTCGATCTGATTTGATATCCTAACGAATCAGATAAATTCGATTTGATAATAGATCTGAATTCGATAGGGCATCCGATTTGATAATGAATCTGATAGTAGATTCGATTTGATAACGGATCTGATTCGATAACAAATCCGATTTGATAAAATTGATTTGAATTTTAATTTATCCGATTAGATTCGATAAAATTGTTATGAATTTACAAATTTTCAGAATAATTTTTCGAATCGGATCAGTCATCGAATCAGATTTATTATCAAATCGAATCTACTATCGGATTTATTTTCAAATCGGATTCTCTATCAGATTCGAATTCGTTATCAAATCGGATTCTCTATCGGATTCGGATTTGTTATCAAATCGGATAAAATCTGATTCGATTTGATAGTTATCAAATTTATCCGAAATTCGACAAACCAACCAAACACGATTTGATCGGATTCGATAGCTATATCCGATCTGATTTGATCTGATATTATCGGATCGGATCTGACCTGATCCGATCCGATGCCCAGTCCTACATCCGCATAAATACTCAACGATTATATATTAGATATAACCGTTTGAATTTGCAGGAATGACATATTGGCCCCTATGGATCGACATATCGGTTTCATGACATATAGTTAGAGCTGTTTTCACTTTCATTATAAATTGAATCATCATTTAATTTTTACTATGTCCTACAACTGATAAGTGTGGTTTATACCCACTTATTGCGGTATTTTTAGCTTATTATTTTGTTATATTTCGAGATATTTACATGTCATTTATAGTTTATTTTGTGTTTTATTTGTATGAGCATTAATACATGGATTTGGGAATAATTACACGTGTTTTAGGAACTTTCGAGAACACATGACGAGCACGGGAGCATTGGCGTCATGGCGCCAAAGTTACATACTAAACACAGAGGAGATGGCGCCATGGCGCCACCCACATACATAAGCCAAGGCGCCATGGCGCCAAATTAATTGAAAGAAATACAAGTGGCGCCATGGCGCCACTTGAAGGACATAAAGATGGCGCCATGGCGCCACCCATATCCAACATCAAAGGCGCCATGGCGCCTCTTCGTCCAATACTGCCATACATTTTCCAGTGGGTTTGGCGCCGCGGCGCTGGATAAGAAGACAGACGCGTACAGTAACACAGAGGAGATGGCGCCATGGCGCCACCCACATACATAAGCCAAGGCGCCATGGCGCCTCCTCGTCCAATACTGCCATACATTTTCCAGTGGGTTTGGCGCTGTGGCGCTGCGTAAGAAGACAGGCGCGTACATGAACATGGATTTTAGGGTTTTAAGATCCCTAATGATACCCAATGACTCCCAGACTCCACTATAAATATAACAGTTCGTCCAGAACTCAGGGGAGGCTAATACACTGCACAAAACACAGAAACACATATTTTTAGAGATCCAATGAGAGGATTGAAGAGCAACAAGAGGAGATTAATGCGGTGACATCCGAGGAGGAAGAGATTCAATTCGGGTTTTATCTTCTTGTTTCTTTCTTATAACTCTAATGATTTCCATTAGATTCATGACTTGTTTATCATTGTTTTTATCTATTGTCATGAACTAAACTCCTTAATTCTGGAGAATGATGTAATTGATGCTTGAACCTTGTATTGTGTTTATCAATTTTGTTATGAAGTTTTATTAATTTATTTATATTCTTTTGAGTTCAATGCTTCTTGATTGTTGACCACAATTGAAGATGATGAATGTTTATAATCTATCACTCGAGAGAGGAGATTTTGAATAGATCTAGAGAATATAGCCTAGGATTTTATAGAGTTCGAGAGAATTTGTAGTCCTTTGAAGTCGTTAATATAGAATCACAAAGCGTAATGAGTCGTTAACTATTGGATTTTTATAGAGATATCGAAGTCTATAGTTGATGATATTTTCACTGATGCTCGAGAGAGAGAGTGGATATTTGCGGAATCTTGACTTATAAATAATATAACTGAACAAAGATTAATTGGTATGACAAATACATAGGCGACAAGTAGGTGAAATCAGGATCCAGAATCTCTATCGTATTAATTCCTCATATCTAAATATTTTTATATTTTATTTATTTATTAAAAATATTTATTATTTATTTTCTAAATAAAGTTAGGATTATCAATTGTAGTACTTAGTGCGAGTTAACGCAATCTCTGTGGGTTCGACACTCTTAACTCATTTATACTAAAACTTGATACCGTACACTTGCGGTACGATATAAAAATATCACAACAACAACTTTCATACATTTTCCAAGAAGCAAAAACATATAGTTTTATTTAATCTTCTTTATCATACACTATCTTGATCATTAAAGCCCACACATTACATCTTCATACATATTTAGTGTACTTGAATTTTCTTGGGTTGGCAACTCACATCCTTAATCTTATTTATCTTTTGTGAGTACCCAAGTTGTGTTGTAAATCTTTTTATACCAAACTCTTGTGTGAGAAATTATTTGTGGTGAGTGGTGTATACTCTCAATGGTGAATTTGTGAAAAGATTTAAGAGTGAACTTATAGATAAAATTCTTGTTGGTGTTGTTGTGTAAATGTTTGGAGTGAACGTAGGGACAAAACTCTTAGTTTGCGAGTGAGCCACAAAAAAACTCTTGGTGTAAAGTGTGAATTCATTTTACATAGTGGAAAGTTTCAAACGTGGCTTGAAGTAATGGACATGGGCAAGGAGTTGGCAGAACCACTATAAATTTTATGTCAATTTCTCTATTCATATTTCTTCAACTTATTCCAAGTATCATATTGTATTTTCCATATCATATATTAAACTTGTCATTATTAAATATGTTAATTTGGGAAATTGATTTCTAAACTTAATAGTTAAAGCAGCTAACTAAATAGCTTAAAATTAAAAAAAAAAAAAAAAATTATTTCAGTAATTATTTTGAAATGCGCAATTCACCTCCACTCCTCTTGGGTATAAAATCGTTCGTGTGCTTGTAGACAATTTCAAGGTAAATGATGGCCAAAGTCCAAATTCATTTTTTACCACTTATCTCCCTCAATATTTGAATTCTGATGATAAATTAAATAAAACTAATTGAAAATCACTCCACTATTCTACAATTTCATTTTCAATGAGTATTGAAATACTAAAAATGTTTATTGATTATTATTTTTATTAAAAATGAATCTTTATAATAGGAAAATGATGTCTCGTATGAGACTCTAAAAGTGCTGAAAGAGTCGTAGGCAGCATTCTTTGTAAGATCATGGCCGGCATTTTAAATTAATTTTCTTAGTTACCTTCGAATGTTTGAATTATGTGAGTTATATTTTTGTTTTGTTTTTTTACAATCTGAATAAGTCAGCACTGTATAGATTGTGCCTAATTTGAGTATTATATATAAGTAGAGACGGTTCTCAAGAGAGTCGATATAAGCGATCAGTTGAGATTTTAAATTTGATCTAAAATTAAAATCTCCGAATATAAATAAAATTTCAATTTAAATATTTAATTTGACATGTATATTTTTTTTATCATTTATCGAAATACTACTTTAAGAACTTGGATAAGAACTCGTAAAATTCAATGTCTCCCCTATACATAAGACAATGTGAATAGGACGATATACCTTGGAATGGAAGCCATAAATAAAATTCTTAATCATATATAAAAAGAGATACACTCAAGTCTCACTAGACATCCTAGACAGTAGACACAGAAAACTGAAACATTCAACATTCAACATTGATAATTTGTTTGGTTCGTATATAATATAATTTTTTTTTTCTAGAGTAAAAAATAAGATGGTCCAATATATACATGAGGCTCTCATTGGCGTTTGAGTACAACGGAGTAAATGACAAAATAAAATATTAAGTAAAATATTTTAACTTTTCAAGAAAATATCGATGATAGTAGTTGTGTTTGACATTCAATTGATAAGATTTCAGATATGCTTAATTTACTCAAGTTTTCGTTCTCCTTAAAAGTTTTAATTTTCTTCTTAAGTGAAATTTGAGTAATAAATTTATTTACACTGTTAGACAGTAGTGAAAATTTGTATGTGTTACCCTATGCAGACTTATTCAATCATATTCTATTTAAGACACGTCAAAAGTAGAGTTATTATAGTACGATTTCAATAAAACAAAGTAATGTTTCAAAACAGTAAAATAATCAACACGTAGATTTTATTGACGGAATGAAAAACTCTTACAGAGTAAAAAATCACTCCATGTATAGTCTAACACCCGAATACACTATAATAGAGAAAACTTACAATGTTGGTATAAGACATATGACAACAACTTTGTCGACTTAAAGATCTCTAGACTGTAATAACTCGATGAACTCTCCAAGCCTGCATCAAACAACTTTCTTCAGAACCTCTGAAGTCTCTAAGTGAATCCAAAAAATCAAACAGCCATTTTCATGCAAAGTCTTCCAAATACTAATTCAATTGTTCTGAGATTTTCAAGACTCATTAATTACAATTCAATTGAACTCGTTTTGTTACGGAAGTTGGCAACACACATGGAACCAACAAGTATAATTTCCTTTATTTTTCCATATATATATTATATGGAAAGCCGACGTCCAATGAACTTTTCATTAGTAAATTTTGTGTATTTAGATGGACTTTAAGACATTGATAATGTACTATATAACACCTTATAATACTCTTATTATTCAAATAATTTGTTCACTAATATAATGGGAGGAGGGTTAATTTGGATATCCATTTCCAAAACAATACGAGATTCATTTGCCCTTTTATAAAATGTTGATTGTGTAATTATCTATTAAATTTTCCATCTTTATTTAAGATACAAGTATGTTTTAGGTTATTATTTGATATGAATGCTGTTTAGCTCAACTTACGATCAACTTTATTGGATCATTACTTGGCTCAAAAGATTGTGATAAAAAAATTTGGTTGCATACAAATGGCGAATATAGAAATTAATTAATTAACACATCCTTATAAGACATTAATTTTGGTGAAAAGAACAAGGAATGTATATATTTAATGTAAATACTCAGTCAAATCATCAGCTTCGTCACATTGTTAACGATTTTTAAAGAGGAATAATGAGGTCTTGAAATTCTTTGGCACTTGCCGAAAATATTTTTACAGATATTAAGTGGAAAAGGTCAAAGCATTTTCATTGAAAATCTTGACTGCAAGTCCACCTCTTTAATAAAAATTTGTGTGTTTGATCTACTTGTCTTTTTGTCCATGTACTTTTGTGCTGCCGTCGCATTATTGATTTGAAAATTTCAAAGGAATAATTTTTTTTTCTCTGCACACTTTTATTTTCATTAACTTTTTAGGGGGGAAAATGATTAGATTAATTGTGACGGTTATTGAAAAGAATCAATTTTTTTTTAATAGCCTAGAGTAATTTTATATTTAAATTCTTAGTCATTCTTTGGGAGATAATTTTCATTATTTCAATATTTATAACTACATTTCTTCTCTCATCTTTTGTTTATTATATCGGGACAATCGATCTTTGAAAGAATTAAAATTCATCTCATGGGTTAAGAACATCTAATTAAGAACCACCTTTAATATTAATGCATGGAACCTAAGTATAACTAACAAAGATTTTAATTTATTTAATGGATTTTAAAAATTAAGGTTTAAGTCTCTTCCTTATATATATGTTATATTATTTCATTACAAAAAAAAAAAAAAAAAAATCTAAATGTTCATACCATTTCTATATAGATTAACTTTCGCTTGATGGATAAAAAATTAAGTAGGTTCTAAAAGAGATAAGAACAAGACATATGTAAGCCAATAAATCTATGCCGAAAGATGTAAGAACAAAGGTCATATGTTAATAGATACAAGTCAGTTTGAAGATTAATAATTTTATGAATTCTTTATTGACTAATGCTACTGTGAGGATTTGAACTCAAGATCTATTATATGGAGTTGTGATATATTAATCAAGAATGTTAGTATTTATTGATAACTGTGCATTACTATTAAATCACGTGTGTGACAGAAGATTATAAAAAACTTAATACAATTTACCTTAGCTCAGCTATATCCAAATTCATTATGTATATCAACTTTAATTAATTTTAATAAATTTAGAGTGACGATAATTGATATCCAAGTTTATTTTTTTTAAGGAAATAATATTTTATTTGAATGAACATCCCAATAAATGCAGAAACAGACAAAATTCAAAACTCACCGTTTTAAACTTTGCCCGTTTCAAGCACCCACCCCTAGGGGTGGCAGAAAAGCCCGAGGCCCGGCCCGGCCCAGTAAGCCCGGCCCGGCCCGGGCGGGCTTTAGCCCGGCCCGGGGTAACACGGGCCCGGGCCGGGCTTCATCCAAAAAGCCCGAGCCCGGCCCGGCCCGGGCTTAAAATAAATAAATAAATATTTTAATTTATAAAATATATAAATTTTTATAATAAATTATTTATATTTATAATTTTTTATAATAAAAAAATCGGATTTAGGCTTAAAATAAATAAATAAATATTGTAATTCATAAAATATATATATTTTTATAATAAATTTTTTATATTTATAATTTTTTATATTAAAAAAATTGGATCCGGACTTAAAATAATATTATTTATAATTAAAAAATCAGGCCCGAGCCCGGCCCGAGCCCGATCGGGCCTGCCCGGCCCGGCCCAATGACAGTACGGGCCCGGGCCGGGCTTTGATAAGCCCGGCCCGAGCCCGGCCCGTTGCCATCCTTACCCACCCCTTCGGACGAGAAAATCTTTGGTGCAACAGTGGTACCACGTCATCCATACAACAAGCCAATCATCTTTTGCCACGCGTGCTAAAAAGTCAAAAAACAACTACAAAATAGGAAGAAAATCAAACATGTTATTTTTTAATTGGTTGGTGGTACCACGTCATCCATACCACTGTTGCACCAAAGATTTACTCCCTTGGACAAAGTAGCACCACTGTTTTTTTTTTTTTTTTTTTTTTAGCCATACATTTCAAAATACCACACCGTACGTAAAAAATATCGAAGGTCCAGTCGTCGTGGCTGGCTGCTGACTCAAAGACAGTTAGCATTGCAGTCTATATAAAGCTAGTCTCTCTGCTCACAATCTCTCATCATATCAAAAGCTGACTAACAAAACAAGAAAGACCATCAAGATATTTACTGCATTAATAATCTTTTTTTGCATAAATTCGTTTGAATTTTAGAACGTCCAAAAAAATGGTGTTGATCATTGATCAGTTCATTCTTTACACTTTCTTTGCTTCCTCTCTCACTGGGTTGCTTCTTCTCTTTAACAAGCTGAAGAAATTAACCAAGAAGAAAACAACTTACAAGATCCATAATGACGTCGTTCTGACTTCATCTAACGTTGGACATTCTTTACCGGAGAATGTCTCCGGCCCCGATGTCATCATTGTTGGTGCTGGTGTTGCCGGAGCTGCTCTAGCCCATACTCTTGCCATGGTAATTAATTAATTTTTTTTTAAGTTTATTTAATTTCACTGAATTAACTAACATAAACTAATTATACATGCAGGATGGAAGACGAGTTCATGTGATAGAAAGAGACTTGACACAGCCTGACAGAATAGTTGGTGAATTGCTTCAGCCAGGAGGATATTTGAAACTAATTGAATTAGGCCTTGAGGGTATATATATATATATATGTCATATTAATATTATTATTATTATATTTTTGGTTGAAAATTACAATAATATGTGTATCTACTACCCATAACATAACTATATATTGTGCTTGCTTAATTTTCTGAATGCAGATTGTCTGGAAGAAATCGATGCCCAGCCTGTAGTTGGATATGCACTCTTTAAAAATGGAAAAATCATAAAAGCTCCATATCCATTGGAGAAATTTCATGCCAATGTCGCTGGCAGGAGCTTCCATAATGGCCGATTCGTTCAAAGAATGAGAGAAAAAAACTCTTTTCTTCCCAAGTATGTATATATTCTTCAAAATTCTCCGCTATTGAATCTATATTTTAAGAAAATACAAATGTCCATATATATTATTAATTTGTTTGTACTTTGCTTTGACCGATTACATAAGCATGGTGATTAATAGTTTAATCCCCAAGTATTTTTTTAATGAATGAATTTGATGAATTCAGTGTACGGATGGAGGAAGCAACAGTGACATCCCTGGTTGAAGAGAATGGAATTGTAAAAGGGGTTAATTACAAAACTAAGGACGGTCAAGAACATCGATCTTATGCTCCCCTTACAATTGTCTGTGATGGTTGCTTCTCAAATCTGCGCCGGTCTCTTTGCAATCCAAAGGTGCAGCTTGCCATCTTATATTAATTTATTTGACTTGTCTTTTTTCTAAAATTTCAGAAGCAGTGAATTGATAGCCAGTATCACTTTGATTTGTTCAACAGGTGGATATACCGTCTTGTTTTATTGGTATTGTATTAGAGAACTGTCAACTTCCTATCCCAAATCACGGCCATGTAGTTTTAGCAGATCCTTCACCCATCTTGTTTTACCCAATTAGTAGTACAGAGGTGAGATGCTTAGTTGATGTACCTGGTCAGAAATTACCTTCAATTGCTAATGGAGAAATGGCCAAGTATTTGAAGACCAAAGTTGCACCACAGGTATATTTTTTTTTATTAGTAATTGTTAAATTATAAATATTGAAAAGAAAAACTAATATGGAATCCTTTTATAGAAGATGATATACTTTAGTTTAAAAGATAATGAGAACTTTAGTGAATCTAATCATATATGAAAAGTGATACACATACTTATGTTTTTACTGAAAATAACTACTTCTCTCTCACTGTATCTACAGTAATCGTTATAGTAAGAAGAGTGTAGTTATTTTATGTAAAAATATAAATATGTCTATCATTTTTTATCATATATATGTAAAACACAAGCAACCTAGCTAGCTAGCTTGTTAAAATTATTCCTAAAAAATTATTAATGTGAATGATTAAGTTTATTTTATTTCAGGTTCCAGCTGAGCTTCGTGATGCATTTATTTCTACGGTTGAGAAAGGCAATATTCGAACAATGACAAATAGAAGTATGCCAGCGGTTCCCAAGCCTGCACCCGGAGCCCTTTTAATGGGCGATGCTTTCAACATGCGCCATCCTCTAACTGGTGGTGGAATGACTGTGGCTCTCTCAGATGTCGTCGTGCTTAGAAATCTCATTAAGCCCTTACGTGATTTTCATGATGCTGCTTCCCTTAATAAAAATCTTGATTACTTTTACACCTTACGCAAGGTAACTTTCAAATTAAATATAAATGAATGAGTAATCAATAACAATATTTTAAAAGTAATTAAAAAGATTACTTTAATAAATTAAATTTTCCATGAACACAGCCGATGGCATCTGCAATAAACACCTTGGCAGATGCTGTTTATCAAGTGTTTTCAGCATCATCTGATGAAGCAAAAGAGGAAATGCGGCAAGCAAGTGTTGATTATTTAGGGCTTGGAGGAATATACACATCAGGAGCGATGGCTTTACTCTCAGGCCTAAACCATCGCCCATCAAGCTTAATTTTCCATTTTCTCGCCATGGCAATATTTGGTGTCGGTCGTTTGCTTCTACCTTTTCCTTCACCAAAGCGCATGTGGATCGGTGCTAAGCTAATCAGGGTGAGTACGTACGTAAGTTTTATGCATGTTGGATTAAAACACACAATGAAATGGCACCGTATTAATTGCTCCAATTTATATTTTGTATTTTTCTGATTTTATAATTAATATTGATTAAGATGAACATTTGGATTATTTCAAATCATGGCAGGGTGCGTCGGAAATTCTTTTTCCCATTATCAAAGCGGAGGGAGTGATCAGGCAAATGTTTTTTCCTGCCAAAGCTCCGACTGTTTATTGAGATATCATATAGAAAAAAGGCACAAAACTTATTGTAGCTTGGGCTTAATTTGTTGCTATTAATACATGTCCATAACGTATGTAACTTAGAGGGTTTTTTTTACTATTATGATCTCTTCTATTTTCAAAAAATATGAAATATAAAAATTACATTATTTATATAATTATTGTGAATATTACACGAGAAAGATAAGGAAAATACATTACATTTCATTGTTCATTTTAATGCTACGTAAATTTATTATATATATATATATATATATATTAGCCATGTACAAGCAAGATCATTTTCGCTTTGATTTGTACAATCAACAACTCTTAGAAGGCAGCAAAACACGATTGAGATATTCACCAAGAGCCCATATAGGAAATATATTTCTGTAAGCAGAATAACTTATCATACAATTCTTGTTGAATACTCCCATGATTTCCTATGAAAAGCAAAAACAAAAAAAAAATTAAATATATATATATATATGTCATTAAAAAATAAGGTAAGTATATATATTTAATTATACATATTGTAAATATTGTGTTTGAAGAAAGTATTGACTAGAATTAAGGAGAATGACCTTTAGTTCCTAAATATTTTTCATTTTTACTTATTTTTTAATCACCCATTACATCTTTAACATTATATTTTTAATATTCTTATAAATTAGATATTTTAACCCTCTTCTTATTTTACATTTTAACCATCTTCTTTTTTTTTTTTATAAACATATCATACTAGCTAGCTAGACTGACAGTTAGATTTTTTTTTCAAAAAAAAAATCTCGCCGCTAAACCACTCAATCCAGACTTAACTGGAGTAGGTAAAATTTTCGACTGTCTCGAATTTTTATAGGAAATATACCCCATGAATTCGAACCTATGACTTGACAATCAAACTTTAAATCTTATACCACCAAGTCATACCTCTTCGAGACGACTGACAGTTAGATAATGATAGTAAAAGAACCGATAGTTTTTTTGTTAAAGTTTTAACATTATAGATGTAATTGTAATAGATTGAGTTGTTAAAAGGTTAGGGATCTAAATGGTAAAAACGAGGAAGGTTAGGGACCTAAATCTACTCCTCCCATAGAGTTATTGTAGTATTTTTTTTTTCAAGTCATAAAATTATTATATTCAAAATAATTATGTCTCTTTTATATCTAGATTTACCTGTTGTGGGAAATCTCCGTTTTCCATTTGTGAATTAATCAGCACCTTTGCAGCACGGTGTAATGGGATTGGATCTCTATCGGCCTATAAAAAAAATGATATATTATTAATTGTCAATAACAGCTTATTTTTATTTTTATTTTTTAAAATAAAATATAAGAAGTGGGTAAAGCCCAAATTCAATTTCTATTATCTCCTACATTTCTCAAGGTTCGAATCCGAATAATAAACTAAATAAAATTACTTCAACACCACTAAGGGCAATCCCAACGCTACTCAAGGATTTGGTGCAAGATTTGCACTAAATTATATATCCATCTCCAATCGATAGCTTCAAATTTTACTCTAAAAAATATTCATAAAAATATTCCATTTTAAATATTTCTTAACAATTAGTATTTCACCACTTAATTAACATAATATTTACATTAAAATGATTGACTATTTGTATTGATTTTTAAAGATGAATTAATAAATTAAATGTATTATAAAAATTAATAACAAAAATAATAAATTAAATTTAAAAATAAATATTTATTTTCTTTATTTTTTTATTAATTATTTATAACAAAAATAAAATAAAATATGGGATATAAATAGTAAAAAATTATTTTATTAAGTCAAAATATAATTATATAGGGGTATAAATGATACAATTTAAAACTATTATGAGTTAAAATTAATTTAACAATTTTTTTTTAAAAAAAATTAATTTGCTCAATGAACAGTGGCGCGCTATTGGGATTGCTCTAAGAGGCTTAAGATTTTGTTTATTGCATTTATAAAAATGTTAATAATTGGAAATCAATTAAAGAAGAATATATTTAATTATGTACCTGGCCAGCTTCAATGAGTGCTAACATTGCCCATGCAGTGTTAACAAAATGTGACTTATTTCCTTCTAGATTTGTATAAACCTGACCACACATTTCACACGAGTATTTCAAATTTAAAAAATGATCAAGCAAAGTGTACTATTTTTTTTCCTTTATGTAATTAAAATATTCTTTTTCAAAATTTTCCTGGGAAAATAACAAATTGGATCCTTGACTATCAAAAGAAAATTTTTAAAGGGTACCTTATTTTGGCAAGAAAGATAACTCTCTCCCCAACCTCCAGAATCAAGCTGTTTGGATAGCAAGAAACCACATGATTTTCTGATGCTATGGCTAGTTTCATACGTCTTACCACAGGCTACTATCCCCTTTATACCAAACCATGTTCCATAGGTGAAGCACACACCCCATGACCCATACCTAATTCACATATCATAACCATTAATTTATATCGTTTAGAAGTTTTGAGGTTAATTTTTTTTTTTATAGTAACGAGCGATCTTTTAACTTAATAAGTTAATGACTAAACTAAAAGATAGAAAAACACGAATTCTAATCCACCAAAAAGACAAATAATACTATATTGAAATGTGTGTTTTTATGTCTTTTAACTCGGTCCTTAACTTATTAAATTACGGGATCCCTCGTTAGAAATTTACTCTATATATATAATGTAAACATACCATGAGCCATCCGGTTGTTGTATGCTTTCAATGAATCTGATGGCCTTCTCAATACATGCTTCTATTTCTTCTCTCCGATGCCCTGGATAGCTTTTCGTGAATGATTTTAGGCCTTGAATTGCTGCTGAAGTACACTCCACGTACCTAAGTTTTGAACATGAGTAATTTTAACTCTAGTTAGGTAACTTTAATTCCTAAATTTATTTTGCTAATTGGGGGGTTTACGTTTATTTATCTTACTGATAATCTATAATGATGTCTCCAAATGTTTCAGCCGGATTAATCATCTGAAATCAATATGAACGAAACTAAATGTATCAAAACTTTAAGATATCATTCATTCATAGAGACTTAATTGAATTGAAAAATATATATAGTTGCTCACCTCTAACCATGGATAAGATCTTGTGAGTTCATAAGATGCAAAACCTCCATTGTTGTTCTGCAATTAAGAAAAGATTTATAAAATTTTGATTGTTTTTTTTTTTCCCTAAAAGAGTAAATAAATTTGATGGGACGATACTTAGTAACTAAAGCTGTATATGTGTGATGTTACCTGCAAGGATAAAATAACATTGACAGCATCATATAACTGAGTTGCAGGTATAGCTTCTCCCACAATGTCAGATGGCATTTCTGATAATAACATTGCTGCCTGTAATCAACCACAACTAGCATAACTCTAATATCCTTGTGGGGGTATATTTGGAATTGAGGCGCTAAAATTTTAATCTATAGACATGAAATTGGGGAGCAATATTGAACAACTAAAATATGTGAGAAACATAATTAATATGGTCCGAAGACCTTTAAATACCCATGTGAGAAGAAGAATATCAAATAGTATTGTCATATATCAAGCGAGATAAGGGAAAATTTAAGTTGAATGGACAAAAACTGTAAAGAGAAATTTATATTTTATTAAGATTAAAAGGACGATAATTTCGGGACATTGAAGAATTCATATAATCGAACCCATTTAATAGGATAGTGCTTTTATTTAATTTAACAAATATAAATTGATATCACCAAGGATCAACTGTAAAAAATAAAAATAAAAGTCAGTGCCTAGTAAATACTTTAATTTGTCAAATTTAAGCAGAAACGCAACAATGACACTTTTATCCTTAAAACTTTGTAAATTATAAGAGAAAAGGGTACCTTTAGTCCTTCAGCAGTGCAATCCGATACAGGCCAGCCATTATCAGGAGTGGAGAAAGGCCATCCTCCTTTAGAAATATGTCGATACCAATAACTAAGATCACCAGAGCAATCTTCTCTAACCTTAATTAAAAATACAAATTAATTAATTTATAATTATATAAACAACAATTAATTTAAAATTTTGTTAAAATTTAAATTTGAAGTGAAATACTTGGGTGTTTTTTATGAAATTGTGGGCTTTCTTAAGCATTGAACCATATTCATCAATAAGGTTAGTGGCTGAGATTGCTTGAACTGCAAATGTAACATCCCACAGTTGTGACCCATTATATCCCTGCCATTGAAGTTTTTATAATTTATATTAAAATCCCATGTCAATATTGAATTAATTAAAATTTGATCAAAGAAATAAAATTATTTAATTAATTGAAACCTGCATCTTCATCCCATCTTCAGCAAGCCAGAGATAGTCTTTAATTCTTGAAAGGTGACATTTATAGGCCTCGGAATTTGGATCTTCCACCCAACAGCAAATCATGTTTAGTATCTGCATGCGTGTGTACACAGTCCCATACAAATACTTAAATTGAGATAAAAACCATAAAAAGAATACACAATCAAAAGATATAAAAAATTGGAAATAGATATCGGAGATTAATTGAAAATTAATCGGGAAAAATAAAATTGATATTTTACATAATTGATAATAAAAAATTCAAACTATCTCCCAAATTTTTTTAAAAATAACTACAAATCATTCGTTGATGATCAAAAAATGCTAAATAATATAATAATTTTATTATCCTGATAATATTTAGTTTAAATAAAAATATTTTTGATCGTTTTTAATGGAATCATTATTCTTTTCATATAAAATCATTTATTAAAACACCAAAAAAATGGGAAAATAAGCATAACCTTCATTATATTTGGCAAAACTAATCAAAACACCCCATAATGTTTAAAAACTAAACAAAAACCCCTATTGTTATAACAACTCTCTTATATGTTAACTTTATTTATCATCATTTTACTATTTTGTTCTCAATGGAAAACTTAAATACTTCTAAAAAATACTTAAGAAATATGAATCAAGTAAAATGATGTAAAATTAAATGTTTTGTGCCTTTTGAAAGTTTATTTAATTCAAACATTTTAGTTTTTCTCTATTATTAATTATTAAGGATATTTAAATCGATCATTTGACATGATTCATATTTCCTGAGCATTTAAATTTATCATAAGGGGCAAAATAATAAAATGATAAATACATATAACATTTAAGAGAGCATGAATTTTGTTTAGTTTTTTAAATATTAAGGGGGTTTCGATTAGTTTTGTCAAATATCATGCAAGTTATGCTAATTTTCCCTCCAAAAAAGATATTGAAAAATAATAAAAGAAAAAGATTAAATTTGAAATAAGATAATTTTTTTAGAAATAGTAAGTCATAAATCGGCCAATTAATCGGTCAAGATTATTCGTATATCAGTGTCAATTTAAATCAATCAAAATCAAAAGGTCAAATTATTCAAATAACGATTTATAATTAATCATTGATTAATCACCAATTAAATAGCATAAATAAAAAGTAAGAAATATAATTAACTAAACAAATAATTTTATATATATATATATATATATTAAAAGAGTAGGCTACGACATAAAAACTACAAATATGAGGGGGCAAGTGTAAAGTTTACCTACAAATGGTAAAACTTCATTGAAAACCCTTATGTTTCCTGAAATTACCTTATTGACAGGGCCAATGCAAATGTACCGAGTATTTTCATCTTCATAATGGATGTGTTGCATAACAGTTTTAAGAGCATTATTCCTCAGCTTAGAGAAAGGCCATTTCATTATAAGAGGTTCTCCAATCTTGTGAAGGCACCCCCATAATATGTCTTGTATTATGGGGTGTGGATAGTAAAGGTCCTCCTGCAGAACATTGATTTTTTTTTTTTTAATTCAATTACTAGTACTAATTAATACAAACAAATAATGCTAAAAAGATCAATTAACTTATCATAAAATTTAATTTGCATATAAATTTATATGCTGTTTTTAAATAAATCAAATAATTCAATACAAATGCTCACTTTATAGAGAGTTTTTTTTTTTTTTTTTGATATTAAGTCATTTATATAGAAGATAATATATTATATTTCGGGTGTATATGTCATCTCTCTCATAACAGCTGGATCCTATACGAAACATAATATACTTTTTCTAGAGAAAAGCATCACTTTTATAGTTTTATTGCTATATTTTTAAAAAAAAAATAAAAAATTTATTGCTGGTAGTTGAGGTCGAATAAAAATCATGTTATGTTACTCTTTTTTTTTTCTTCTTTTTTTTTGAATCGTTGGAAACCCCACCGTCGAATTATATTTTTCGAGCTTAAACAGAGAAAGTAAAACATTCGGTTATCCCAGACTCTTACAAGAAATACACCCTCTGAATTCAAACTCAGGACCTCAAGATAAGATACTGAATCATACACCATCAAACCACGCCACATACCAGTCATGTTACTAATGTACGAACAAAAGCACTCACTCTATTTTTATTTTTTGGTCAAGCTTCACAATTTCCAGATAAATAGACTGAAATGGCATTTTTTAAACTTAAAGAACTAAATTCAAACCAAATCAACCAAACCGCATAAAAGCTTAATAGTCGGTTAAATATAAATTATTTGATGTCATTATATTTTATTAGGAATATTTATTTCATTAAATGCGGTAAAATATAATTTTTTTATGGTTCATGTATATATTAATTTAGGTTTTCTCCGATCTCGTTTCACATGTGATAACAACATTTATTATCATTTTTCACCGGGATATTTAAAATTTTATAATATACATGTTCGAACTAATTTAATCGTATTTCTCTCATCTTAAATAATTAAATAATTAAAATTTTATATCAATGCATTATTGGTGTTGAGATATGTGTGTATATATGTATATAAATAAAGTAATGTTAGTTAATTCGTTCCTCAATCTTCAAATTTATGTCCCCAATAGACGTGACTTGATGGTGTAGGGTTCAATATCTCACATCGGTAATTTAAAATATTGATTGGATCATTAGTTTGATAGGTTGAATCATTATGGTTAAATTGATAAAATCGAATGATGTCATAAATAATTTTAATTAATTAAAAAATATTTAAAAAAATATATTAATTTTACAAAAAAATAAATAAATTTAAGAACTGACATGATCCGATTCACCGATTTTTTTGAGGTCAAATTTTTAGCATTTATCGGATTTACTATCGATTCACGATTC
Source organism: Zanthoxylum bungeanum (assembly GCA_019454045.1). Classification (NCBI taxonomy): domain Eukaryota; kingdom Viridiplantae; phylum Streptophyta; class Magnoliopsida; order Sapindales; family Rutaceae; genus Zanthoxylum; species Zanthoxylum bungeanum. The sequence goes on from SKCR01047512.1 coordinate 999,130, forward strand.
AACCAACCGGTTCGATCTACTTTTCAGACCTTCCATCTACTATTTGCTTTTAAAAATATAAAATTTTCTGCTTTTCATAGGAACATAAATATAATCAAAAGATGATTATTAGTTTGTCTCTGAGTGTACATTTCTATTAGTCAATATATAAAATTATTAAAATCTAAATTATAATGCGAGTTAAATATTTTTAATTTCACCTCAATCACATTGTACTATCTTATTTTAAAGTTTATTAATTATTTAGCCCCTACTTATTACTTAACAATCAAATTTGCTTATACTATGTTTTCAAAAACCTTATCCCACGTGTTATCATATATCTTATTCTCACGTCACAGGGCAACTTTAATTTGGGTTCAGATCAGGTTCGAGAATTTTCGATTGGGAATTGAGAATTTCGAGTATTAAGATTTTATTTTTATTAATTTCCGAACCATCGAGATAGGTGGGGAGTTGGATTATCCGGTTGGGAGTTGATGTAAGCCTTCGTCTTGAATATGAAGTCCTTTATCACTACAAGAGATTGTTGGATGACCGACAAATATTACCAACTGAAAATATTTTGACATTAATCGGTAAATACTGATCGAATACCTACCGTTTAAAAATTAAGAAATTTCCTGACCCAATACCGACAGTTTATTGACCGATAAATTACGACGGACTAATCTGTCGGAAAAAGACACGTTATGCACAAATTTAGCGCCAAATTTTTACTGACTGTATATTTTATCGGTCGGTAATATTTTGAGTTATTATTAATCGAAATTCATTTATTTAACGACTGATTATTTCTCATTTTCGATCAATAATCCATCGAATAATATTTACCGACATCTCTATATGTAATTATAACTTTGTTAATTATATTAATAAAGTGATACTTTAATAAAGAATAAATTCGGCCCGTCTTTTCTTTTGTTGCATATTAAATTTTGAATATTTGAAATATATTTAGAAGGAAAAGAATAATTTTACCTTGGCACACAAATTTCGGGCAAGGTCCCAATCAATGTGACGATAAGGAAGCGTGTAGAGCTCCTTTCTAAGAGATAAAATAAGTGAATTGAATGGTCCCACGAATCTCTTTCCATATAAATATGACATTGGCAAATACACCATTCGGCAATGACACCACATTCGTCCTGCATGCATTTAAAT